>OX359199.1:5557383-6102383 GCA_947172415.1 Chondrosia reniformis | reverse complement strand
ATAGTAGGCAAGAACACAGTGGCGCGCAAGGGGATGACAAGAAGACGCTAAAAGTCGCAACTGCATCTCGATATATTTTGACCAACTAAGTCTTTACCAGCCACTATTGCCTTTCAAAATGAAGCCAATTTCATAACTAACAAGATTCAATTTTCAATTTCTTTAGGTATGTTGTGATAATTAAGTAATTAACACATTTATAAAAACATCGAAAAAATTTCGAAAATTTGGGGGTCACTTTCAAATTTTTGTATCCGACATTTCTCGAATGACTGAAAAGGAAGGAGTTCCCCTTCTGTAGTCAACATAAAATTTTAGTCATTCGGCCTTCTCCTGATGAGCTTGTCGACTAAAATTTAGTGGTCACCAATATCCGGTAAAGGTCGACATGGAAATTTGGAGCGACCCAGTGATGAATCGAAGCATTTTCGATTACATCCGGTAAAAGTCGGATTACAATTTTTGGAGTGCCTCACGGTCGATCGAAGCTACTCGACTTCATTTGGTCAAAACTCGGGTTGTGATTTTGTTTCGACTAAATGTCAGTCGAGGCTTCTCGACTTCATTGGGTCAAACTCGGGTTGTGAATTTGGAGTGACTAAATGTCAGTCGAGGCTTTTCGATTTCATTCGGTCAAACCCGGGTTGTGAATTTAGAGTGACTAAATATCAGTCGAGGCTTCTCGACTTCATTGGGTCAAACCCGGATTGTAAATTTGGAGTGACTAAATGTCAGTCGAGGCTTTTCGATTTCATTCGGTCAAACCCGGGTTGTGAATTTAGAGTGACTAAATATCAGTCGAGGCTTCTCGACTTCATTGGGTCAAACCCGGATTGTGAATTTGTTTTGACTAAATGTCAGTCGAGGCTTCTCGACTTCATTGGGTCAAACCCGGGTTGTGAATTTGGAGTGACTAAATGTCAGTCAAGGCTTTTCGATTTCATTGGGTCAAACTCGGGTTGTGAATTTGGAGTGACTAAATGTCAGTCGAGGCTTCTTGACTTCATTGGGTCAAACCCGGGTTGTGAATTTGGAGTGACTAAATGTCAGTCGAGGCTTCTCGACTTCATAAGGTAAAAACCGGGTTGTGAATTTGGAGTGACTAAATGTCAGTCGAGGCTTTTCGATTTCATAAGGTAAAAACCGGGTTGTGAATTTGGAGTGACTAAATGTCAGTCGAGGCTTCTCGACTTCATTGGGTCAAACCCGGGTTGTGAATTTGGAGTGACTAAATGTCAGTCGAGGCTTCTCGACTTCATTCGGTCAAATCCGGGTTGTGAATTTGGAGTGACTAAATGTCAGTCGAGGCTTTTCGATTTCATTGGGTCAAACCCGGGTTGTGAATTTGGAGTGACTAAATGTCAGTCGAGGCTTCTCGACTTCATTGGGTCAAATCCGGGTTGTGAATTTGGAGTGACTAAATGTCAGTCGAGGCTTTTCGATTTCATTGGGTCAAACCCGGGTTGTGAATTTGGAGTGACTAAATGTCAGTCGAGGCTTCTCGACTTCATTGGGTCAAATCCGGGTTGTGAATTTGGAGTGACTAAATGTCAGTTGAGGCTTTTCGACTTCATTCGGTCAAACCCGGGTTGTGAATTTGGAGTGACTAAATGTCAGTCGAGGCTTCTCGACTTCATTCGGTCAAACCCGGGTTGTGAATTTGGAGTGACTAAATGTCAGTCGAGGCTTTTCGACTTCATTGGGTCAAACCCGGGTTGTGAATTTAGAGTGACTAAATGTCAGTCGAGGCTTCTCGACTTCATTGTGTCAAACTCGGGTTGTGAATTTGGAGTGACTAAATGTCAGTCGAGGCTTCTCGACTTCATTCGGTCAAATCCGAGTTGTGAATTTGGAGTGACTAAATGTCAGTCGAGGCTTCTCGACTTCATTCGGTCAAATCCGGGTTGTGAATTTGGAGTGACTAAATGTCAGTCGAGGCTTCTCGACTTCATTGGGTCAAACCCGGGTTGTGAATTTGGAGTGACTAAATGTCAGTCGAGGCTTTTCGACTTCATTCGGTCAAACCCGGGTTGTGAATTTGGAGTGACTAAATGTCAGTCGAGGCTTCTCGACTTCATTCGGTCAAACCCGGGTTGTGAATTTGGAGTGACTAAATGTCAGTCGAGGCTTTTCGACTTCATTGGGTCAAACCCGGGTTGTGAATTTAGAGTGACTAAATGTCAGTCGAGGCTTCTCGACTTCATTCGGTCAAACCCGGGTTGTGAATTTGGAGTGACTAAATGTCAGTCGAGGCTTTTCGACTTCATTGGGTCAAACCCGGGTTGTGAATTTAGAGTGACTAAATGTCAGTCGAGGCTTCTCGACTTCATTCGGTCAAACCCGGGTTGTAAATTTGGAGTGACTAAATGTCAGTCGAGGCTTCACCACCTCATATTCGGTCAAAAACTAGGGTTGTGAATTTTGGAATGACTAAATGTCAGTCGAGGCGATTTAGCTAAGAAGAATTATAAATTAGGCACAGGGCATGAAAGACTGATGCCTTCACACAGCACACCTACATGTAAGTAACAAACCTGAGACTATAGTCAGTTAGCCATGAATGAATTAGCAGACAGTGTAAGCAGTGATAAGGTTAAGCTTAAAGAGAAAAACAGCCGCAAGAGTTAGTAATGTAGCAATGTAGTTTCAGCTATATGAGTGGCGTTTTTCTACAGTCACTCAGAGCTGGAGTGGTAGCCAGTGACGCGAGTATCAAGCTTATGCTACCACCACGGGAGTCAGCATTTGGATCAATTACACAGCTAAAATGTTTTCTCTCTCTTTTTTCTTTTTCTGCATACTGAGTTGAGTATAAATAGTGACCATTCTGGCCTGCCAGCTTGGAGCCTCTCATATATGATGCTGATGGTGCATTAATTAATGTGTGCATCTCTCTATATGTAGTATATGTATACACAATCTTGTCTTGAGTGAGTTCATTATTACATAAAAATAACATACAAGAACTAGACGTTTGTGAAAGGCTAAAATTGGATTACTGATGAGTTTTCAAAACCCTTCTCAATTTGCTCAAGTTAACTGATCATTTGGATCTATTTGCAAAGCCACTTTGTAATGGTGTTCAACTTTGTCATACTTCTTCATCAAGTGAAGGAAGGCCCCATAATTAGCATGAGCAGGAAAAGACTACAAATAAGAAAACACAACAATTAAATAAAGGAAGAGATATCTGCACATAATGGCTCTTTCATACTGCTATAGCCAAATATGGCACTAGTGTTTACAGTGTGTGACTTGTGTAGTGCAAAGAACCTCTGGCACCCGTTCCACTGCTGTCTTGTAATACTCTTCAGCATCAGCATGATGTTTGGACTCTCTAGCATGTGGAGGCAATCATAGTCAAGTGAAACACCTGTCACATTCGCCAATTCACTATAAGCTTAATATAAATAATATTACCTTAATGTGTTGGCTGCAGACAGAAGGATTTTAACATTGGAGGGATCAGCAGATACTGCTCTTTTATAGTGAACCTTGGCAGCAGAGAAATCCTTCAAGTCTTCCAAATACAAATTTCCTAGGAAGGCATAGAATTGGCAATTGCTTGAAAGAGTTGTATTAAATTAGGGACAAATAGACTATATATGTGAAAACCAGGTCATCCTGGAGGACTAGTAGACAGATATACCTCCAATACACTATATAGGCATTATTATATTATGCTAACCAGACTGGAGGCAAACTCACCCAAGTGCAGCAGTATACTTCTGCTCAGTTAGGTTCATACTCCAGTCCTTCCTGTATAACCCCTAGTGCTTCCTTGGCCAAGGAGTTTAAGAGAAAGAGATTAGAATTATTCTTACTTGATTGTAGCTATCCTAGGAGTTAGAGGATTTTCTAACTTGCACTGCGTATACACATAAAGAAAATGAAGCTATATATATACACCAAATATCATTGCCCATTGCAGATATATATTTATCATACAACACACCTACCTAAGTAACAAACCTGAGACTATAGTTGGGTCATTTCATTTAGCCATGAATGAATTAGCAGACACTGTAACAAGTGGTGGTTAGAAAAACAGCCGCAAGAGTAAAGCAATGTATATTAGTGGCGTTTTTCTACAGTCACTCAGAGCTGAGTGGTAGCCAGTGACGCGAGTATCAAGCTTACGCTACCACCGCGTGAGTCAGCATTTGGATCGATTACACAGGTAAACGTTTTTTCTCTCTCTTTTTTTCTCTTTCTGCACACTGAGTTGAGTATAAATAGTCCATTTTAATATGACCATTCAGGCCTGCCAGCGTGGAGTCTCGGGTAAGGAAGTAAGTCCGAACTCGTTGGCTTGGCAGTGTCTAGGTTCCGTAGCTGCCTTGTATCGGTTGGTGCCTTGGGGATGTGCTCACCAATTATCGATTTATCGATACAACGGAACCCGGGGAGGGATAAGGCCGGTTCTGTCACTCTGTGACTACCAAAGCCGAAACTGCACCAGTTAGGCGTTACCAACGATCCTGGCCCCAGACGACCAGCGATGGAAGGACGGCTCGCATTGTGGATGGTAACGTGAACTCCCTGCGTCGAGCAAAATCCAAGTCACACCTCCTCGCGGTGCTCGACGGTAACAGCAGTCTCTGCTGGCTAACGTGACTGGTCTTTTTTCTCTTCTTTCTTTTGCTGATTATCGTTCCATTATCGCAAGAGGGTTCAAAACCACTCTAACGGCTGTTTTTTCTCTTTTTTCCTTATCGTCAGCATATCGCGATAATTGAAATAGAGTTTGGGAACCCATTGAGGATCCAAACACACTTGGACGCTTTTTTCTTTTTTTCTTAACACGCTTGATACCTTTTCCTAATTCCCTTGAGACGATTTTCATCCATTTTCATTTGGAAGGAATTAAGACTTCTCACAGACACCCCTAATGAGTTTTGAAATCTATCACCTTATATAAAGTTTGCTGCACCTCCATTAAATGGACTGTTAATTATAACAATTAATTGAAAGAGCTACATATATGATGCTGATGGTGCATTAATTAATGTGTGCATCTCTCTACATGTAGTATATGCACAATTTTGTCCTGAGTGAGTTCATTATTACAAAAAATAACATACAAGAAGTAGACGTTTGTGAAAGGCTAAAATTGGATTACTGATGAGTTTTCAAAACCCTTCTCAATTTGTTCATGTTATCTTTAGTTAACTGATCATTTGGATCTATTTGCAAAGCCACTTTGTAATGGTATTCAGCTTTGTCATACTTCTTCATCAAGTGAAGGAAGGCCCCATAATTAGCATGAGCAGGAAAAGACTACAAATAAGAAAACACAACAATTAAATAAAGGAAGAGATATCTGCACATAATGGCTCTTTCATACTGCTATAGCCAAATATGGCACTAGTGTTTACAGTGTATGACTTGTGTAGTGCAAAGAACCTCTGGCACCCGTTCCACTGCCGTCTTATAATACTCTTCAGCATCAGCATGATGTTTGGACTCTCTAGCATGTGGAGGCAATCATAGTCAAGTGAAACACCTGTCACATTCGCCAATTCACTATAAGCTTAATATAAATAATATTACCTTAATGTGTTGGCTGCAGACAGAAGGATGTTAACATTGTAGGGATCAGCAGATACTGCTCTTTTATAGTGTACCTTGGCAGCAGAGAAATCCTTCAAGTCTTCCAAATACAAATTTCCTAGAAAGGCATATTAAGTTAGGATTGGCAATTGCTTGAAAGAGTTGTATTAAATCAGGGACAAATAGACTATATATGTCAAAACCAGGTCATCCTGGAGGACTAGTAGACAGATATACCTCCAATACACTATATAGGCATTATTATATTATGCTAACCAGACTGGAGTCACAGAGGCAAACTCACCCAAGTGCAGCAGTACTTCTGCTCTGTTAGGCTCATACTCCAGTCCTTCCTGTAGAACCCCTAGTGCTTCCTTGGCCAAGGACTTTTAAGGGAAAGTTTAGAATTATCCCCATCTGCATATCATGAAATCAACAACTCTCTTGTTTACCTGTGTTCTCAAGAGGCTGGCATAGTCAATAACAGCAGGGATGTGTCCAGGTTTGACTGTTAGAGACATTCTGTAGTACCTGTCAGCCTCCCCTATATTGCCAAGGGTTGCATAACACTTTCCTGTATAAGAACATAATTTAGCATTTCTTAGGTATAAATGTAAGTTCAAATTTAGTATGCTAACTACAGGATACCTTGTAGAACTGTTGAAACACTCACCTAGTAAGTTGTAGATACTTTGCATCTCATGTCCTGGGGGAGCCGAGGACCTTGCCCTATTGAGCCATAGTAGAGCTTCCTACCATATTAAGTATAATATATCTGTAATACATATATCACTTCAAATTCTGTCTACTTTGCCATTTTACTTCCTTGCACATATGAGTACCTCAAAATTTCCTTCATTAATGAATATCTTTCCAAGGTTGAAATTACAATTAGTAACTACAGAATGTACACAAAATGATATTCTGAAACACCAGAGGAACATATGGTATATTGCAAACAGTGTGTCAGGTTAACCACAAAGACAGCCATGGGAACCATTATGGATGACTAAATAAGGAATGACATTAATGTGCAACACAAAACCTACCTGCTGACATGTGACTTTTAGGATTTCTCATTCCCTCATCTCTAATAGTACTACAGTGAGAATACACCTAGCAACACATATGTACACATTGAATATACACATATACACATGAAGTGATAAGGGTTGTTGGTTGCGATCATGATTTAATCCAGAGGTATTATTGAGCAACAGCAACATAAATTATTGATAATAGGACGTTTCAACCCAATGTTTGCTGATGAAGACCTATGGGTTGAAACGTCCTATTACCAATGCTGTTGCTCAATAACACCTCTGGATTACATATACACATGTATACATCCCAGACCACTATTCCACCTCCACATAATCAGATGTGCCACCACCTAATAAGGAGGTTACAGAGGTCTGAGCTACATCAGACTAGTGAGTTAACAAAATGTATCTCTAATATGTGTCACTTGTTTGGCTTTGCTGGTTTCCTTCACTTCAGACAAGGCTATTCCAAGATTCAAATGAGCAGCTACAGAGATAGTTCAAATACCAATGCAGAGAAAAAGGGGCACTCAATTAGAATAAGTTAATACACATTAAGATAAATATAATATTTACCTGCAAGCTTTGGTCTGTAAGTGATAGCATCCTGAAACCTCACTATAGCATCTCTATAGCTTCCCTTGTTAAGTAATAGGGTGCCACTAAAAACATATAAAAGTGTGAAATGGTATTAAACAATGTACTGTCTTGGTAAGAAAGGTCAAAGGTCACTGAGTTGCCTACTAACTAGTTGTAATGTGCATCTGCCATGTTGGGGCGGTGCTTAATGGCATTGCTATAGGCCTCTTCAGCCTCCAGGGTCAGCCCTTTACTATTCAATACATTGCCAAGGTTCCCCCATGCTGCAGTGGAAAGTCATAGGATAATCCACTATCAGTATAAGCATAGAACAAATCTCTATGTAGGTCAATAACATGTTGATACCTTTTGCTGGGTTGGTACTGATTCCTGACCTAATTAAAGGAGATAACATTCTGACAAATTGGCTGATTCAAAATTACATCTGAAGCATAAATGTTAACTCAACAACAGCTATATTAATATTAACCTGATTTCCTTTATTTCTACATACATATACGTACCTGTACAATGCTTCCTCATTCATCCAATCACAATTTCTTACATAAGTTCTCCATGACAACAGCACCAGCAGTAGCAAACAGATGACATTTAAACACTATCCAGTGGGAGAACAACGTCAAATGTCAATGCCCAAATACATCATGATGTGATTAATGGTACTTAGTGTAGACATGATAGAACAAGATAACATAAATGATCAGACTGGGAGGCTAAATGTGTGTGACTGTGTGAGTGTGTGTGTGCATGAGTACGGGTGAGTATTCATACCTTTTCAAGCATTCTCCTCTCACATTTCTGGTAGACTTGATGTAAGCCCTGAGCCACGAGAAGGCAGAACCCACAACTGGGAATGTACAGGACACGCTCTGCCACAACAAAGCCAACGTAGAAGAAGAGATTAGTGGCTGGGAGAAAGGGCAGTACAAGAAGGAGCAGACTCATTAGGAGAACTCTTCCTCTTGAAACAGAATCTTTGGAATACTGGGTGACTCTCACCTGTCTCAAATGTACAACCGGTTTACTGTGACTACTAACAATAGATGTCTTGTAGTCTCCAAACAGTGGACTGCTTGACATACCTTGGATGGGTCTCATTCTTAGAGTGCCCTCCTCCACAGGAAGAAATTCATAACGATTGTTTAGATTGAAATTACTATTTGCTGTGTTCATATTGAGATTATCAGTCCCAAGTGAAGACTCAACAGTGTTACTGACAGAGGAAGCTGAGTAGAGTTGTTTCAGGGTGAAGATGGCAAGAAAAGTGAGAAATGAAACAAAGGTAAGTGATGCAATGTTTCTGGGGTCGCCGACTCCTTCAACCAATGGTATGGCATCCATAGACCAGTCAAAACTGAGATACAGAGGGCAGAGGAGGAGAGCAAAGTTGAAGGAAGGCAGAAACCAAAAGGTGAGTGTTCTTGTGAGCCAGATGGAGCTACTGGCCGCGGGGTTGTCAGAGGAAGAGAAGGTTGGGGGAGAGTGGCTGATCAGTTGAAGGCGGATGGCTACTAAAAGAGATCCAGTCACGACATTCCAAAGCAACCGGAAGAGCAACCCTTTACATCCTGGCTGGAGAAAATAGAAAGATTTAGCTCATCAACAATTTCAAGCATAGAATTATTATGATCCAATGTTAAATGAAATAAAAATTACTCAGAAACCTCCCTAAAGTATTAAGTTAGCATGAGAATACAAGCCCAGTAATGCAAACTATACCAACCTCTCTGAATATGGACCAAATGGATTTAGCTTGAAGTGGAACTTTGGAGAAGATGAGGACATCACATATAAAAGTGACTCCAATTATAGTAATACCCAATTCTTTGGAGAACATACTGAGAGCTACACAGACACTGTACAACGAGAGCCAAATGATTGTAATCACAGTGCTCTTGGAAGTAGACAGAGGTAGCTGATAGTGGAAATGGGTTTGTGTTCTACTGCACTGAGGCAATATGAGGGTCCCTGTAGCCTTGATATAGGCCAGTAATGCGAGGAGGTAGAAACAGCAGGAAAGCACGTCTGCTCTCCCCACGATCCCTGCTACAGCCTCGCTGTGGATGGGGTGGACTGCAAATAGGAAAGCTGAAAAGCTGCCGACAAGAAGGTTGCCCTCAAACGCGTACAGAGAGAGGATCCAGAATAGAAAGCAGGTTACGCTGTGAAGAAGAACGTTGACAAAGTGATAGCCGTAAGGATTCAGTTCGCCGTAGAGATAGTTTAAATGAAACGTGCCCGTGCAGACCGGCCTATACGACTTGTGACTACCCGAGTGCGTCAGCGGCGTACCCCAGAAGTCGTTGGTAACCAGCACGCTCCATGGAGCGCTCGGGCGGAGGTCAGCATTGGATACAATTGCTCTTCTGTAGGGGGGAAGGGGCGAGTGGATGAAATCGCAGGAGAGGAGGGTGCATGCACAAATGTGTGTCCTCTAAAGGTACTTACGAATCATCGTAGACAAAGTCAGCTGAAAAGGTGTTAGCAAAAAGTAGAAAGCTAATGACGAATAGTGAAACTGCAGTAAACACTACTAGTACAGTCTCCTTCATTCTCACATGGTCAAAGGGGGCGTAACCAATTGTTGGCATAGAAAGAACAGCACAATGGACTTCAGTGCACTGACAACTGGAATGAGTTGATGACTTAAATAAAAGAGCCCAATATTTTTTCGAAGTAATATTTTATTATATCAACACCTACAATATATGCAAATATTTGAAGCAAACATTTTGAAATAATGGAAAAGTTAGACCTCTTTTAGCTAAGTTTAATACATCTGATACTTCAAAGGAGAGTCTCGTTGCTCCGGCAGATGGCATCTTCTCCATCTAGTTGAAGGACCAGAGGTGTTTTCTTGGCATTGGCCAGCCTTGAGCCTTGGACCTGTTTAGGGGGCGGAGCTGGGTTCTGCTTCTCCTTGGGAGGGGGCGGAGCTGGGTTCTGCTTCTCCTTGGGAGGGGGTGGAGCTGGTCTAGTGGGTGGTTCCTTCTTTTCCGGCAAAATGGGATGGGCTGTCCTTGAGAGTGAATTTCTCACTAGTGAAGGTGGAGTTGGTTTAGGAGGGAGGCTTTTCCTCTCTGTGAGAGAGGTCTGGTCCAGAGGTTCTAGTTGCTCTGCTGGCGGAGGAGGAGCAGGTCGATGGACAATCAGCTTTTTGCCCTTTCCTGACTTTGAAGATGGGATGATAAATTCACATGAGGACCCCCAAACTTTCAAATCCACAATGGATTGATGGAAATTCTTTACAAAGAAATAAAGAATAAATAAAACATGTAGCCTTACAGCATGCCTAGTTCATACCTCCATCCATTCAATTCTTTCTTCTTTAAACTCAAAAGCTATGTAGGATTCCTGATTTTCATCTCTTAGTATTACGGTATTGGGTCTCCTAATGGCCAACCGTGGAGCATTCTCCACAACCATATTCTACACAGAGCAGGAAAAGATGTGTCATCAAATGTCTTTGTAGGGTACATCATGCATACAAATGTAGTTCATGTTCACCTGGGTCAAGGTGAAGCCGTACACTGGCATCTTCTTTCCAACATCCTCTGGGTAGGTCCAGCATCGCAGGGTGTTCTGTCTCAAGATGGCCCACAATCTTACCCAGTTGGGAAGATTTGAAATCATTTGCTATAGCAATTAGAAACAATACATATTATCTTTCAAACATCTTCATAATTATGTTTGACCTTACTACAGCTAAATAACATAAGGATTCACAGAAGATCAAGATAAAGAAAAAGACAAAGACTCCCAGGATCACTGATGAAGGGTGGAATTCCCATAAACGACTGTCTGACCCAGTGGAGAAGAAGATGAAAGAAGGGAAAAGAAGGAAGAAAAGACTCCTGTATCTTCATCCAAAGCTCTCTTTAGGTTTAGTTCCCCTATAGGCTCTTTTACAGAATAGGCATATAGCATGTAGGAAAATGGTATCTTAGATTTTTCATGTAGCAGTTGACTTCTCCTCAAGCCAATACCATGGTTGTATTAAGAAGAGCATGTTGGCTTGTAACAAACTGCTGCCTGGCTCACCTGTACGTTGATGAAGCCTACAATTCTTGGCTCCAGAGCACACTCTGGTTGAGCCATGAGATGACAGGAGAACTGGCCCCAAAGAGGCAGCAATGGGCCATCATCACATCTGGTAGCAGCAGTCCCTGAGGACCCAATCACACCTTTCTTCAGAGGATAAGTGTGCACAGCTCCCTTCAAGTCCTTGATGTCAAGGATGGTGTGGCCAGCAATGGCAAACCTGTGGGTTGGGCTGATGGTGTTTGTTGTAAGGGAATGAGAGTGGGAGCCGGTGAGGGACACTCCTGAAGAGGTGTGAGGTGAGTCTGAATGATCCTAATAAGGAAGAAGGTGTTATCTGAGAAGAGACACTTACAGTTAGTGGAAATTACAATTTTAATCCAACTAAACTTCCCTATCAACAACCTGTGTTATTTGCCTATCAACAACCAACATACAATTAGGGATCATCTGATCAAGGATACCATTTTCACTAAACTTTAAGCAACTAAATTTAACAAAACATGCTATACATTTGTAGCATATACATGCTACAACTCGTTGACTTACCTTTCTAAACTTCCTGAATACAGACTTGACTGGAGTGGAGATTTTCTGTGACGAGTGATCCTCAATGTTGGGAAGGGCACGGTAGACCTCTATCTGAACACTGAAGTCTTGCTCAACCAAATTATCACTGTGAAATTAGACACGTTGATGTACGCACATACGTATGTACCTATGTATGTATGTATATGAACTGTCTAGTGTACATTTCACAAAAATGGAAAAGTAATTTCAAAATGTGAACTACGTATACAAACTATAGCCTATATTGTGTGATAGACAGCAATTTGACATAGTGCTGCTCTTATATAAGAAACAGTGTCATCCTGAGGTCCCCTATATACTGCTGATAACACCATTGACTGGAGTGAACTTACAATTCAATCACGTCTTTAAACTGAATTTCTGAAGTTGTTTTGTTAATTTCAACCAAACTTGTTGTATCACACACCTCATGTCCCATTTTCACCAAACAAAATACATTAAATGTAGTTGATGGATCTACAGTTTATAGGGAGTATAAAGATCTTATAATAGGCTGCACTCTCCCAAATCAATACTTGAATGTATACTTACCAACTTTTCCTCTCAAACTTTCAAATTCTCTCCATTCCAAAGGAATTGTTATGTCTACAAATTCAATAAAGTCCATTAATATATGTACACATACAATATAGCTTCATCCTGCGATACATGTACAATATAAATACACTCTACACTCCATTCATGCTATTGGTAGTCACTCACTGGAAAGAGCAATTTTAGCTGGGCATGGATTTCTGTTATTAGTTTTCATGCTACAGGGTTGAGGAAGACCACAGTTATATATATCATGATGCACTTATCATTTGAAAATATGAAAACTCATGATGTGTCCACTTACTGTACTGGTCTCTCTGTTTGGCCAGACCTGTGTTTCTGTATCTCGTTCATTAGTGCCAAAATTTTCGTGTTACAAACAAATAGTGTCTTTGATGCATCCATTGTCTGTTTTCCACCGGCACTCGCCTGAAGCAACTTGACTGTGCCATCTCTTATGAGACACTCGAGGTCAATCTGATCTTGAAGTTCCTTGATGCGACCCTCCTATATGCACAGACATTACAATTCTTTACTACTTCCAATTTCGTATGATTACTTCACAGTTAACTACCAGTTTGAATTTCAGCGCAGTGTGTACGCACTGGTGAAACACAAGCTTACGATACGCCTAGGTTGTAAGTAAACTTAATAAAGATAGTTTCAAATACATGCGTAGATTTCGCACCTCTTTAGTGGGCTCTTTCTCTTTACGTATGATCGATGGGGCCAGTCGAACTCGCTTGCTTTCCGGAGTTTGACCACCAAGATTTATTTTGATGTTCTCTTTATTTTCGATTCTTCTTTTAGTAGGGACGAGGTCTCCCATTTGGGATTCTGTGGAGGCCATTTCAACCTCGATTTCAACAACAGAACTTACGCGCCTTTTTCTTTAAATTGGTTTTTCGTAGTCTTCCGGATACTTCCGAAATCAAAAGAGTTACATATACACATGTTACATACACTATGTTATATAGATTGTATCTTTATTCTATAGCTGTGCCAGTAGTTGTGATTAATTGTCAATTCTGCTTTTCGCCTTTAGTCCTTTTTGTATTGTTATGTATTCTTTTAATATCCTGCTTCTTTCAAAAGATTGGCCCATTCAAAAATATCAACTTCACTTTCCTTCAAAGCATCAGTTCCTTCACTCTCCTTCAAAGCATCAACTCCTTCACTCTCCTTCGAAGCATCAACTCCTTCACTCTCCTTTGAAGCATCAACTCCTTCACTCTCCTTCAAAGCTTCAACTTCTTCACTCTCCTTCAAAGCATCAACTCCTTCACTCTCCTTCAAAGCTTCAACTTCTTCACTCTCCTTTAAAGTATTAACTCCTTCATTCTCCTCGGTTCCTTTCAAAGCATCAACTTCTTCACTCTCCTTCAAAGTATCAACTCCTTCATTCTCATCGGTTCCTTTCAAAGCATCAGCTTCTTCACTCTCTTTCAAAGTATCAACTCCTTCATTCTCATCGGTTCCTTCACTCTCCTTCAAAGCATCAACTCCTTCACTCTCCTTAATAGCAACAGCCCCTTCACTCTCCTTCAAAAGATCAACTCCTTTACTCTCCTTCGTAGTATCAGCTCCTTCACTCTTCTTTAAAGCATCAACTCCTTCACTCTCCTTCAAAATAGCAACTCCTTCATTCTCCTTCAAATCATAAGTTCCTTCACTTTCCTTCAAAGCAGCAGCTCTTTCACTCTCCTTTACTATCTTACTATCTTTCAAGTTATCAGTTCCTTCAATTTTCTTCAAAGCATGAACTTTACTTTCCTTCAAAGAATCAGTTTCTTTACCTTTCTTAGCGTCCCCTCCTTTACGTTTCTTTATGACATCTGCTTCCTTGCCTTTCTTAGCATCGCCTCCTTTATTTTTCTTCAAAATGTCTGCTTCTTTCCCTTTCTTGGCATCTTTATTTTTCTTCATAATATCTGTTTCTTTGCCTTTCTTAGCATCACCTCTTTTACTTTTCTTTGAAGCATCTTCTTCTTTCCTTTTCTTAGTATCAGCTCCTTTACTTTTCTTCAAAACAGCAGCTTTTTTGCCTGCGTTGAATGGATCATTTTCCTCCATTTCATTAAAAGCACTAGCATCTTTACTTTCCTTCAGACCATCAACTCTTTCAGTCTCCTTCAAAGCATCACCTCCTTCACTCTCCTTCAAAACATCACCTCCCTCAGCCTCCTTCAAAGCATCACCTCCCTCAGTCTCCTTCAAAGCATCACCTCCCTCAGTCTCATTCAAAGCATCACCTCCTTCACTCTCCTTCAAAACATCACCTCCCTCAGCCACCTTCAAAGCATCACCTCTTTCAGTCTCCTTCAAAGTATCACCTCCTTCATTCTCCTTCAAAGCATCACCTCCTTCACTCTCCTTCAAAGCCTCACCTCCTTCACTCTCCTTCAAAGCATCACCTCCTTTAGTCTCCTTCACAGTATCACCTCCTTCACTCTCCTTAAAAGCATCACCTCCTTTAGTCTCCTTGAAATCATCAGTTCCTTCGCTCTCCTTTAAAGTATCAGTTTTCTGGGTTTCCTTTGACTTCTCTGTTTGCATTCTATTTGCAGCTAGAGCATCAAAGCCATGCTCAATGTCACCAGTTTTGGTAGAGCCTGATGCTGAAGCTTTCTGTTCTTTTCTAGCTGCGTCCTCATTTGTTAACTGGATATTCTGATTTTTACCACTTGAAGACAAACTGATCACGAATAAAAGTATACAAGATTATGAATATTATAATAATATTATTATATATTGTGCTAATAAGGCTATGAATACCATTAGAAGATCCATGTAATTATATTTATTATAGCTAGGGCTAGAACTTTTCTTTTTGTTTTTTTTGCATGTGTCATTTTAATAAAGTCATTATTACTTACAGTTTTTGCTTCTTCTTTTTCTCTAACTTGCTTGTAATGGGAGAGTCTGATGTCATTTCTGCAAGTACCCATACCTTCTGCTCTTCCTTAAACCTAACCCTTAAAGGAAAGCAATTAATAATATAGGTTGCCCTGTCATCAAGCTTCATCTTATTATTGTTTAATTTGTGTCTGCTATGCAATACAGCCCCTCAGTCACCGCACCACTAACAGTCACTGAGTGGGGGACTATATGTTACACTGATCGATACCTTTTCTTAATTATTGGTTAAACTCACTCAGCTTGCTCATCTTGATTTGCTGGTTGCACAAGACTAAGCTGTTGTTCTCTATCATTAAACGAAGTTTCTAAGAATAGGTCAAGGTCCATCAATTCTTCCTCTAGATAGTCCTTAATATCATCATTAGGTTGTAAGAGTTCCTCAGTGTGCTTTCCCTCTGAATCTAGATGGGCCTCCGAGTCAACAATTATTGTACTTTCCCGTGCTTTGTGCCATTCTTCAATGATGCTAAGCCGCTGGGAAGGATGGCTTGGAGGATTGATAGGAGAAAATTTGCTAGATTCATCGATATCATAGTCGACGTCCTCATCATCCACTGCCAGACTGGAGTTTCCTGATGAAGAGTCCAGTTTGCCGGATGAATGCCTTTTTTTGGATCTAGCCCGCTTGCCTCTTCTTTTGAAGCTTTTAACTGGTTCATCTTCTTCTATTATGAGAATAGTGTCTTCTTGCTTTTCCTCATTTCCCGACAAAATGTTAGCAATCCCACTTAGATGCCGAAGGAAGAGACACCCAACACAGAGGACTATTTAAAATAAAAGAAAAGTAGTGAACCCGAAACAATATAAAAGGAAATCAATATATTATATTAAAAAATAGAAGTGATGGATGGTTCTGTCATGGTTCTCAGAATCTGTGTGTTGCTTAAAAAGGGGTGTGGCTCCTAAAGAGATGCATGGCGTGTCCCTAGACTACGCGCTTACCAATAACCAACAATAAAAATAAAACAACCAGACCAGCGACAGATGCGATAATAATGGCATAAGCAGTTGTATCTATTTCCACTTGGTCCATAGCCTTGAGGATAATTAACACAGTTGCTGTAGGTGGTCACTTGGCAAGCATTTTGATGAATATCGTAGCGACCGCACACTCTTACGTAAGTCAACTGTGTATATTATGTAGAAAATGCCAGGGAATTTACATATGTAGAATATTTTTACCTGACACCAGCCGTTGAAACATTTTACACCACTCAAATATCTATAGTTAAAGAAATAGATTCCAGCTGTTCTTGTAAGAAGAATAAAAAACTTACACCTCCAGAATAAGCTACTTTATGCCAACACTATAACTATCTCTAACAACGTACGTACCAAACTGTATGTACCACCCAGTAGTTCTCTTCTAATGGCGAACCAGAATGTAAGATTCCTATCTATAAGAGTGGTCTCTCAGGGAACTTCAGACCTCAATTCAACATGTACATGTAGGAATAGTAATTGGTGTCAGCACTACTGCAGATATTTATTTAACCGGGAATCAATATTGAACTAAATCATGTAACAACTTGATGCATGACTAAAACAGAGATACATGTGGGTCTGTGTGTTCAAGTAGCAAGTTGCACAAGTCTACATTGGTATGATTAAAAGGCTGTAGTATTTGGGGATGGACCTAGACTATCAATGGTCATCTGGACTTTATTCATCTCATTGATTAGATGTTCTTTATAGGCACTTTGGTCTAGAATTTTTTTAATAGGTTTCCTTAATTCAACAACAGCCTCCCTTTTTGAGGTAATATTTAATGTAGCTTCAGTAGAGAGAGCTGCTTCTGGATCATCCTTTGAAAGACTGTACTGTCCTATCTTTCCAACTTTACGTTCATTTGCATCTGCTTTTGTTGTATCTTGTGATTGGCTACTTTTCTTTTCCACCTTTTGTCTTTTAGCCTTTTTAAAACCATCATCCCCTTTAGTTTCCTGCAAAAGATCAGCCAATTCTGGATCTTCAAAGATATCGGCCAACTCAATGTCCTTCAAAACATCACCTCCTTCACTCTCCTTCAGATCATCAACTCCTTCACTCTCTTTCAAAGCATCAACTCCTTCACTCTTAATTAGAACATCAACTCCAGATCCTTCACTCTCCTTCAAAGCATCACCTCCCTCAGTCTCCTTCAGACCATCACCTCTTTCAGTCTCCTTCAAGGCATCACCTCCCTCAGTCTCCTTTAAAGTATCACCTCCTTCACTCTCCTTCAAGGCATCACCTCCTTTAGTCTCCTTCAAATCATCACCTCCTTCACTCTCCTTCAAATCATCAGTTCCTTTGCTCTCCTTCAAAGTATCAGTTTTCTGGGTTTCCTTTGACTTTTCTGTTTGCATTCTATCTGCTGTTAGAGCATCAAAGCCATGCTCAATGTCACCAGTTTTGGTAGAGTCTGATGCTGAAGCTTTGTGTTCTTTTCTAGCTGTGTTCTCATTTGTTAACTGGATATCCTGATTTTTACCACTTGAAGACAAACTGATTATGAATAAAGATTATATATAATACCGGGTATATGCAATATGGAGATTATGCTAATAAGGCTATTTATAGAAGGAAAAGGCAAATAGTGAATATGCTGATGAGTTATGAATGTCATTACAGGTCAGACTAATAAATAATTTACTCCCATTGTGTCTATAGACTGTCTTACCTTATTTGCTTCTTCTTTTTGTCTTCATGGCTTGCAAAAGGAGAATCTGATGCCTGTTTTGTAAGTACCCATACCTTTTGTCCCTCCTTAAACATAAACCTTAAATTAAAAAGAGACGATTAAATTGTCTTACTAACACCGAGCAAATGGAACATCATTAAGATCTAAAACCGAGCTTTGAATGTCAAAGATCATTTGACTGTGCATTCATATTTTGTTTTCCTTGATATTCAAAAATGATAAACTTACCCAGTTTGCTCAACCTCTTTTGAAGGTACCGTATCAACTTGCTCTTGTTCTCTACCACTGAAAGGAGTTTCTAAAATTTGGTCGAGGTCTTTCGATTCAGTATCCTCGTCGGGTTGTAAGAGCGCATCTGGTTCATCGGCATCATTCTGCTTCCCTCCTGTATCTGGATAGTCCTCTATAATCGTGCTTTCACGAGCTTTGTGCCATTCTACGATGACACTACTCCGCTTAGAAGAAAGACTATTAACTGGGGAAAATCTAGCTGATCCGTCATAGTCATCTTCTACTATAACTACTCGCGATTGACTGGAGACTGACGAGTCCAGTTTGCTGTCAGAGTAGTACCTTTTATCAGATCTACCCTTCCTAGGCCTCTCACTCCAGCCATCTAGTTCCTCTTCTACTGCTGTGAAGGTTTTTCCTAATAGATGGCTATTTACGTCCTCATCTTCCGAATGAATGTTAACGCTTCGATTAAGATAGCGAAAGAGGAGGTAGCCAGCACATAAAACTGTTCAGTAGAAGAAAGATCTCATAAATACAGACAAGTATAAGTGCTAACGAGGTATAGATTTCTATATAATAGGGCTTACTAGAAGAAAATACCCTTTTAATAAGCTTTTACGTTATTGAACTAAGAGATATTGTCTTATCAACCTATAATTCAATAGTATCTAGTCCAGAAGTGATAGTTTCTATGTGTTTTGAAAAAGGGTGTGGCCCGTGTTTGCGCCCCTCCTAAGTTTCCTAAGCTTACCAATAACTAGCAATCCAAGTAGAATGACCAGCCCAATAGCGGCTGCAATAATAATGACAAAAACAGTTGCATCTAATTCCACCATAAGTGACGCTTCGAGTAACGCTGGCTCTACTACACAATAAAACCTGAGTAGACGGAAAGTGACACTAGCTGATCATGGGTTTATAATTATTGTTTGCATTTCTGTGGCAAGCCATTATCATAATAATACAAGTATGAACGTGCAGATAAGTATATAAAATAATATGCTTAATATTTAAGAGTATTCATGAAGTATAGTACACATGCTTTACATCTATACTAGACCTAAATAGGGAACTAAACGTATGAGAATACAAGAGTCTTCTCCTTTTTCTTTTTCCTTCTTTACTATCCTTTTACTCTTTTTCTTCTCCACTGGGCCACATGTACACGTGCAGCTATAAAATTATGCAATCTGATCCTCTAAAATATTGGTTAAACATGAGCATCACTAATTATAAATTGGTTCAAACTCTGATACACTCCCCTCTACATAAAGATCAAATAATATATTACCATTAGATTAGAATTAAAAATAGGTCTTAATAAATAAGTCAATATGCATGTATGTATTTTATTTACTTCTAGCCAAAAAAGCATTGTTAAAGTCTACCGCAGTAATTGACTTTTTATTTGCAAATTGAAGATTTCCAATTGCTACCGAACCATCCTAGTACAGGAAGAGGGAACATACAGAAATGCAATTTCAGAGACTAAATACAGGAAGATAGCTATAGGGCCAAAGACTAACCTTCAATTTGAGGAGAATTTTTTTCAACTCTTTATTAAAAACAATGTGTCCTGGATCACCAGGTTGTTCATCAGGACTACCTTCTTCCATATTTATTAGCTTCACCTTTCTCCCTCCATACAGTACCCACACTCCAACCTGCCAGCCAATTGCTCTGTGTAACCTCAGGCAATCTACTACACTAGCACCATGCAATTGAATATATCCATTTTCTGGCCTTATTTTTGGTGCTAGAGGCATTCAGAAGGGAGTGCTTTAATTTTAGCTCTGACTGTAATTTTACAAGACTTCACCATGCAATGTTAGGATACTAACACTCTATGGTATTGTGTGATGGCATCTGTGGTTTAATAGTAAGTTATACTATTTAAAAAGTATTTCATTTGATAAACCAATACATACTTACTGCCAACCACAGTAAACCAAAGAAATCCAATTATAGATGCAACTCACCAAAAGTAGCCTCTTCCTCATTCTGTGTTTTGCCAGTGACTAGTAAGTCATCAATATTATGGACTGTTTCTACCAACTGAAAAATGACATGATTCTATATCAACTCTATCTTAAAAAAATACTTAGCAAATTAAGAGTAATGAGAGGATTTTTGAAAATTACAAGGCCTTACGATTTCAAATTATAAAGGTAGACCTGTTAATATTTTTAAATATGTTTGTGGAAATACAAGTCATAAATTGCCAGCTACTCACAAGATCAGCTGCTATATAGGAGAGATCACCTGAGAGAGAGGAAAAGTTGATATCTGGTGACACTTGGATCTCTCTCTGTAGCAAAACTTTTCCTGCATCAAACCTGTACACATCACATCAGTATACATGACCCTGTCACTATACGTCCATCATGCTAACCAAATCTATATACATACTTGTTTTCAGACAGCTCTACAATAGTAACTCCAGTTTTAGTTTGCCCACTTAGTATAGTGTGCTGAATTGGTGATGGCCCCCTCAACTTGGGTAGGAGGGAGGGGTGAGCATTGACACACCTCCTGCATGAAGGCAAAGGAAAGAAATGAAAACACGGAACACTAGTCAAGTTGTTTTTAGGTTTATGAGGTCTTGGAAACCTACTGCACTTAGGTATTTTCATATGCCATATAAATACTGTATTTTTGGCTAATTTTTGGAGTCACCTGATCTGTACTTACAAGATTATCTGATGAAGCAATCCTGGAAAGTCATTAATTACTTAATATTTCTGGAATTGGACTAAATTTGAGCTAATTTACTAATCCATCAAATTGGTTCCACAGACTATTTGGTGGTGGCCACTTAATTTCATTCATTATAGTCAGCCTATGAATAACATTATGCATGAAGCACTGCATGCAAGCCTCCTTTCTGGATCAATCCCTTCCTAGGTACTAATACATTTTGTGACCATGGCTAAACCATGGTATTGTGAGATGGACCAGAGCTATAAGCCACACTTCAGATTACCTTGGAAACCATTTTATCAGAGGTGCTGGCAACATGTGACCAAAGGACACCACAACTCCCATATCATAGGGACAGCATTGCCTGCATAATGACAATATGTGTGACAGAGCTCAATCAATATAGAGACATATATAAGAAATTATATACCAAAGCATATTTCTAAAAACAATGTATTAATTTTTTTTAAAGCAGTCAACACATTGATGATCCAATACTTATATTTAACGGATCTTTGGAACATACAAATCTTATAACAAATAAGACTGATACTCTCTATTGCAGTTGATCACTAATACAAGGAATACACAATATAATCTAGGATCATCCAATTAAAAGAATCAGAAGTAGATTTGTTTAATTGTTTAGATGATAACTATGATAAATTGAGTGAGTGTTTTCAAGTTAACTATGATAAAGTTACCATGATCAGAACCGTCATTTGGAAATCCTTGGGTTTTGGTTTACTATCATCCTAATCATCCACTAAAATCTTCTAGGCAGAACATGCAAATCTTACAGTACACTATTCCACTTAGTGTGCTATGGGCACCTTGCTCATTTTTGCCACTTTGGAAAATGAACCTAATAAAACATACTGTCTGGTCCAGTGAAGCAAGAGAAGAAAGAGAAGACTCCTGTATCTTCATCCAAAGCTTTCTCCAGGGGTCTAGTCCCTTATATATAGGCCACAGAGTAGGCATAGCATGTAGGAAAATGGTGTACATGTATATGTATTATTCATGGGGCGTGCCAATAAAACTTGATGATTAATATTCAATATTCTTATACATATACCAACAAATGCCTATTTCTAGAAGGCGCGGGCCAAACTATATTATGAGGAAGGATGAGCGTGAAGATACGACGACTACTTTGGTCGTCGTGCAGTTTTTATTTGGAATCTTGTTAACATTTTCAAGGTTTATAGATCAAGTAGAACCGGGGCCTATGATCTACAGCTTCCTCTGGATTTTGCGCACCGCTCTTTATTTTTCAACTCTGTATTGGCCCGGGACTCGGAGGTACCCTGGTTTGTTTCAACTTTCTCAAGAATACCTGGTCAAGCTTTGGCAAATCAAAAGATCTAGTGTTTTTCCAAGGAACTTGTTTCTGTGCATCGCTTCCTTCGGATTATTATTCTGTATCCTATGGTGGAGCATTCCTGCAAGAGAGAAAACTTTCATATGGACAGAAGGCAACACTCGGTCATTGTACTTCGCCAGAGGTACCTTAGCAGCCGCTGGCTTAGCTCACAGGGGTTTCGCTATTCTTCAAGGTAAATATATTACATAAAACATAAAAATTACAAAAGCCTCTCAGGAACTCTTTATACTAAGGAACGTTTCTAGGCTCTAATTGGTTCGCAATACACTGTATACTCAGTATATATCATTGTAATATGTCTGACCATATTATGTATGCTGTATACGATCTTTCAGACTACTATATAACTGCATGTTCACATTTTTTGTTTGTCCTTTTAGCCATTTATGTGACTATGGCTTGTATAGCAAGAGACAGGTACATGGTAAAACTGCCACCAGAATACAGCAAAGCCTTGATTTTGTTCAATTTAGCCCTATTTCTTGACCACTTCTTTTTTATGTATTTGCATACTGACTATCACCATGGAGACCCTTTGCACTATATGTTGGACCATGTCTCACTTCTGCTGTATGAGTTTTGGATGATGTATTGTCTCTCTGATGTGATGGAGACACACTATAGATGTGCACCTCATGTCCAGCCAGTCCAATCTTCTGAAGCTAGTGATGGCATCAGGGATGCAAGATTGCTACAAAATGGATCCTCATTGTGACTCGAAGATAACTGTAATTAACTGAATAGCCACCAAACTGCTAATTGGCTATACTAGTTTTCATGCTTGCGTTTATATAACAATATGTAGAAATATTCAGGCTATTATAAATTGATTTTTTGATTGATGGCATTGTTGATTATTACATTTTGGCCATGGAAGACTAGCAAATGGTATAACCTATAAACTTGATTGCCAAGTCTATAAAAGTGGGAGGTATATAATGTAATGCATATGCATGTTTGGGGCGTGTCAAATTGACTGGAGTGTAACCCATCTTGCATTTAATTAATGAATTTAAATGTTGCACGTGTACTTATATGGTAAACTATCAGTCGCCAAATGCTAAGGGAGTGAAGGGTTAGCTGGAGGAGGAGATAAAAAGATGTGGTTTCTTCAAAATCCGGCTCTAGCTTACAAAATAGTGGTGTTCATGATGATCACTCTAGCTGTATCCAGGTCTTGCGTCGATAACTGGGCGATTGAAACTAGCAGAAACGTCGTTTACCTTATCTACTGGATTTACCGCTCTATTGCTTATATTCTGATCGTTTGTGTACTGTTCGGGCGCTCTGATCACCTCGATGCTTATAACATTAGCAAAGAGTGTATAAAGAAGATTTTGGATCTAATCAAAAGCAGAACCACGAGCGTGGATTGGTTTTGGGTCGTAAAGCGCTATCCCTATAGCACTTGCAAAGGAGTCTTTACCATTTTGATAACCTCTATTATGTTGTATTGGGGAATCAGCCACAGGGAAGATACGTTTACTTGGATATATTACCCTACAACGCCCATCCCTGTTCAGCTAGGACTATGGCTAGCATGGTTCTGTCATCGCGTATTTGTTGTTGCACAAGGTACTACAAATATACACCATGATACCTTTTAGATGAAAGTTTAATTAGTTGGATAAATCATTTGTAATCCTTTATATGCAGCAACTTTATGAATTTCTAGAACAACCTAAATGGTGCAAATAATTTTTATTTCCATGCAGCTGTCTTCGTGACAGTAGCTTCAATAGCTCGTTATGCAACAAAGAGAACCCTGGATAACACTAGTCAATCTTCCTATCCATCAAAAGTCAACAACTTGGTACTCTTCAATATTTCATTAATAGTGGATCAGATGATATTCATGTATTCCAACGAAACACAGGAATATAAGCTATTTTACCTATTTGTTCCTTGCAGTATAGTCTTATATGAGCTGTGGATGATATTTCTTTTGTTGGATATAGTAGAGTTTACATCCAGAGAAGCACAGACACAACAGCATGACAGCAATGATCAGGATAGGCCAACTATTCCGAATATCAGACGTCGTCATGGCAATATAAATGGAGCAAGAAATAATGAGCCTCCAATGTAGCAACAATAGGATGAGGCAACTTTGCATGCCTGAAACTATACACTTAAACACTTACTACTGCATTAGTGCATTATAATAAGTATATGTATCCTTTTGCTGTATATAATAACTAAATGTATACTGTCAAAAATCTATAAATCACATGGAACATGACATGAATATCTAGTATACATAGAATGTATACATACACAGCACTAACTTGTGCTACTAGTCCCTTCTGTCTTAGAAAATTATTACAAAAAAACTATGACATATTTACTGTAGGAAAGTTACAATTCCTACAAAAAGAGACAATTCAGTCTACTCACCTATCAGAGCCTCCCTTGTCCTTCAAGTCACTCCAGTGGTGAAGATGAAGGCTCCTATATCTTGCTATCTGTTCCACCTCACACACTCTCTCCTTCACCTTCCCACCCGACCGCGTGACCCTTGCGTCGGGGACCACTACATCCACTATTATCGATGGCCTTTGAATGACACGGCGAGAAGAAAGGGTTAACGATAGACAACAATAGACAACACACTAGTACTTAATCTAAAACCGTTTGTAAGTTGTGTGGATCACCAGATAGCATTGTAATTTTCCAGAGCAGAAAATAATCCGAAAGAGCAAAGCGTCTAAAGATGTAATAGAGAAAAATATAGATCTCTTACATAATATTAAGTAAACGATCCAAAACTACAGAAGAAAATGAGTCGGTTCCGAAATAAGCAAGCCTTCGAATCCTTCCAGACATTTGATGTGAAAGGTACAGTGACTAAGATGAAGAAAGTTTTTGGTCTATATATCATCATTCATGTCACCTAATTCGACTGTCAGCCTCAAAACGCCATGTTGGAAGGGGGGATTTCCCATTACATTTCCAGTACCTTGATAGACGTCGATTACATTACACTTGCACATTGTAATTTTTATTTATGCAGCTCTACCATTGATCCAATTAACTGTAAGCAAACACTACAGAGTATTGCTAATGGCCTAATGGCCTTGTTACTACACACACTCACACACTACTAACACTGCAGTTTCTTTGCTGATGCAAAAGCTTAAAACTAACTACTAAGCAAAGGTTAAAGTTGGGGTAGAGCAAGTTAAAGTACTCTTCAGAATCTCCTTGTTATGATGATAGGTGTACCAGTGGTCTTTCCAGATTTTGCTCTCACCTCAAACTGGTACACTCGACCTTTAATTAGTGAGGTCACGTGAAATGCTTGCACAGTGGGAGGGATTACAATTCTCTTTACTATTTTAACTTCAGTAGCTCCATCACCCAAGGTGTTTACTTGAGAAATCAGCAATATAATTCCATCAATAGCTTCAGAGTCTGATGACAGACTCCAAATGATAACAAAGCCAATCGGGGTCTTAATGGTACGTCTGAATTTTACAGTATCCAAAACTTCACCTGTAACAAAAACACATAAACCACATTAATGCTTTATCCTTGATTAGGTGTTTATATGTATTTCTATTTGGATAGAACCTTAGTACAAATAAGTAATTTTTGAGGATTTTATTGAAAATTTTGATTGATTTATGCTGATTAGTCTATTACTCTATTTGCAAATACAGCACAAGGCATGAGTGCATGGGCGGGTATACTCTAAGTGTATGTAATCATTAACTAAAGTATACTGTTTTATCTATATATCACTTTGCAAGCTTACTTGATTCAGAGCAACCAGAACCTATAAACTCATCTCCACATACACAGGTGTTATTAGCTACACAAGCACCCTCAAGACATGGTGGATCACAGAACACTGCATATATGAAAAGAACATTGTTTTAGTACATACATACAGTGTACTTATGAATGTATATACATATATATGGTATATATTCATAAATATATAGCTATATATCACATTCTCTTTGATTAACGGCTTGGTAAAAAGTCTGAAATACCTGGCTTCAATATTTCATTGATCATTTCCAAATTCTCACTACCAACAAAAGTTGACTCTCCAACAGCCACATCACCTGTAGCTGCTATGTCATACAAGCAGAATGGATCATCCTTGCATATTTCTCTTGCCTGCTTCTCAATGGCTGGGTCAGAGAAAGTAATGTCCAACATGGGGCTGAAATCTGGATCATAGAAGTCTTCCCATGTTACAGCCGGTCCATTGAAGGAATAGTCAAACAAACTTTCTGTATCATTAATTATCCCTGTACATACATAATAAATATCAAATGAATACATATATCACATATAATTTAATGTTTAATCCTATCCAGTCTATGCTCACAAGTAATTCCAAAGCCCCAATGAATGGTAGACAAATCAGAATTCAAAGGAAGTGGATCCCCTCCATCTCTTGGAGAGAGATCATCTTCCTGATTCCCATTGAAGGAGCCCATGAGCCCTGAGGTCCTGTTCTTAAAGGTTTCTGGCAGACTGACCAACAGAGTGGCTATGAAGGGCTTTCCATTTGAGTCAAACTCCTGCACAACCTCGAGAGAGGCTCCACTAGTGAAGGCTGCAGAATAACTACCTTCTCCTTTCTTCCTGACTGTTACGTTATTGAGCACAGCCACATCAATTCCATCAAAATACACTTCTTCTCCATCAACTATGGGAATTAGTGTTTTTAGCAACTGGAACTGCACGGTATCTGAATCATCATCCTTTGCCACAAGAGCTGTGAACACAGTACCCTGAGCTGATGTTCCATTGTTAATACTATTAGCCTCCTCCATCCTGCCCTGCAAAGTAAAGCTTCCATCATCAGTTTCAATGAGTAAATACTCCCCTTTACCATTGAATGTGTACTTGTAGCCATCCAAAGTGACCAAATGAGGATCACCATAGACACAAGCTATATAAATTTATGAGTAATCTGCAAATTTATAAACACCATTCATACATACTATTAACATCATTCCATGATAAATGGCCAATGGGGAACTAAGCCTATAGCTAGTGTGAGCTTTGGATACTGGAGTCTTTTATCCGCTAGGCCAGGCAGCTGTTGCTTCTGACCATGGGAAATCTTTCTAGAATTACGTTTCTTAGATCCTTAGCTCTCTCTTAATTGTGTCTTTATGTACAATATGAGTAGATAGTTGCTAGAAGTATATAGATATACGTATAATCAGCAGAAACTTATATAAAACATACATATATATACAGAACATACAAAAATATTTACATGTGACATTAATATATACTTATTATTATATAGAGAAGTTATACTTAAGTATATATATGTATGCAACCTCACCAACCTGGCTGCGGAGGATTGTAGCGTGATCCATCATCAGATGGTCTTCTCTGGTAGAACCTTTGACAGTCAGGTCGGGCAGAAGATATCTTACAGCAGTAGATAAAAGGTGCAATATCCTGTACAAAGTGATCTGGTGAAAGGAATTGATTAACTGGAGCCACTTTGTCTACATTTCCTCCATTAGGTGATCCAAATTTTAAATTTCCATCATTGTCATAGCAACATTCCTGTCCTGGACTACCAAATCTATGTAGAGTGGAATACTGGAAAGGTAAAGATACTATACATCATATCTATAGTCATTAAACAACTATTGCCATCAGCCACTATAGCTAAGAAGAGTAAATACAGATGCAGACTTATTCATATTTATTAAGACAAGATAATACATTCATCCTCTATATGCTTACCTGACATTTCTTTGCCTAAAACAGACTTGTGATTTTGAATGAAAGAATTCCAAGAAAAGGGGATGCATATTATCCTTGTCAAAGCCACTGTTGACCAGGTTTGCCTGTGCCAGGGTGCGAGGACATGGTGGTAGCTGTTGGAGAAGCCTGTTTCCGATACTGGGGTCCTCACTATTGAACCATTCCTCACAAGACACTTTAAAATCAGTCTGAATATAGAGGGTCAAGGACCACTTAGCATAGATGGCAGGAAATGTGGTCTGTCTCTTGGACTTCAGTCTGGCACCATCTAATCGTGCTGCTACTTGAAGTGCAATGGGGATGACACTGCTTACATTGCTAGGTAGATTATTAAAGGCAGGTAGTTTGATGTTGTCTAATTTTCCACTGTTGGAAACATTCTCAACCAAGTGCTCGTATTTCATCCATTCACCACTCTGCAGGTCTTGAATATGTATAGTCACATCAACTCTATAGCTACCAGCATCAAAATGTGGTACTATCTCAGGAGACCACATGATGTTGACTGTGTCTCCTCCTTTCAGAAGAACTGTTTTTTCTTTTTTATTATTCATAACTGTAATATCACTCATTTCTTCCAAATTTACTAAAATAGTTAACAATCATGGTTATATTTTAATTTAAGGTTTCCTTACAATGCAAAACAAAGCATGAGATTATTTCCCCTTACAAGCTTGATATCTGCTCCCTCCATGATATATAGTGGTTGTTCCATTGCTTACAGAAAAGTCAAAAGGTACATACCCTGTCCTTCTCATGGGAGGAGATGGACACACTGCTCTTCTGCTATCAACATACACTCCCTCTGTGGATTTACCAGCAAAGGAACACATTATTTCATAGTCCTCCTGAAGGCAGTCTTCTTCCACAGTCACAACAATAGGAGTACCACCGAGTACATTCCCAAAGCGTGGAGCAACTTCCATTTTACCTTGAAAGCAAAATAGTAAACATAGAAGCATAATACTATGAGAAATATAAGAACCCACAGTATGAACAAGAAGGATATAAACGTCACAGAAGAAGTGCAAAAATGGATGCAGCAATAAATTATGCACTAAATCCTATTTATGAATGGCACCCACTAATAGTAAAACGCCAGAAGTATGGATCATTTACTGCAACTGATTCAAGTCCACCACGATCTTTATTAACAACAACACCTACACGTGTACATACATGTATGTATGTATAGTATAGATCTCCAGCATAATGTGAAGGTTGTATATTCATACAGGGTATACATACCAGAGTCAAGCAGTATATAGTAGGAATTAGATCTTGAAAGTGGGTAACTTGAGAGTATACGTAAGGTCCTTCCAGAGCTTTCCCTGGGATAAATCACATTAGGAGATATTGCAACATCAATTCTGTGCACTTCTGTTCCATCTTCTTGGAAAAACCTGATGTAACGACTATCCAATGGTCTTGTGAACTGTAAATTGAAAAAAGTCATAAGGCATTGTAATTCCAATAACAGACATGACTTAGATTCTGCACCTCTTGATCAAACTGGACTTCCCATATTCTGTTGTTGGGAGATACTTTCAAATTTGGAGTAGCAGAATTAGGAACAACTTGAGGTGCATCAGCTACATATACATGTACATCATTGTTAAAACTAAATATTCAAACAAGATGATTCTACACGGTAAGTATATATGCGAACCTCCAGGAAGCAAAGTAATGCATCTTTGGTCTGTAGAAAGCCTGAAGGAAGGAAGAATATTCACTGGCAATCTGTGATGACTTACACAGTTTTTCATAATAATGAATAAATTTTTTTGTACATACATAAAGATTTAGTTGATATGTTAGGGGTTTCTTCTAATTGCATCTAGGAACCTCTAAAGATATAGCTTTTGGTTAACTCTTTTATAGGACCCGTGAGTTTTCATTAGTGACATCTGATGGAAGAGTTGAACAAAAACTGTATCACAATACCCTTAATACAATATGCAATAATTAAAAAAACGTTTCAATCAATAAAAATAATAATTAGATACTACTTACCCTGTACTGTCAGTTGCTCTAAAGCAAAAAATGAATGATAGACCAAACTGAGACCTTGTAGGTGTCCAAGTAACATCTATGAACCATTGCAGTTCACTTAGCTGAGTTACCTCTGACTTCCTCAGTCCAGGAGGTGATACTGTTTCCACTTCTATAATGCTGTAGCAATCATTTATATATGTATATACATATATACCCATACAAAACTATGTATATTTATACATTTAGACATACCCAGCAACTATAATAATAATGTATATAGTATAAGCACGTTCTTTCAAAGTGTATATGGATTCACGAGGATTCACAGAAGATCAAGATAAAGATAAAGAAAAAGACAAAGACTCCCAGGATCACTGATAAAGGGTGGAATTCCCAGAAACGGCTGTCTGACCCAGTGGAGAAGAAGATGAAAGAAGGAAGAAAATACTCCTGTATCTTCATCCAAAGCTCTCTTCAGGTTTAGTTCCCTATAGGCTCTTTTACAGAATAGGCATATATAGCATGTAGGAAAATGGTATCTTATTAGATTTTTCATATATGTACGTACATACATATATGAATTCATGTGCACATGTACCTACAGTATATATATACGTACTGCATGCCATATGCAACTTTACATATTATTTTGATTTTTGATTATCCACACTCATGCATATATATAAAAAATCATTTTAAAAAATGAAAAATATACACTATTTTTTGCCAAATTTATGTATTTTTGGAATGTCTAATGTCATATAGGAATGAAAATATCTTTACAGTACAGACAAAATCTTTATGGATGCTCCAAAAAATTCAAAATATATATGAACTTTGCTCCAGAATACCTTTAAGTTGGACAAGTAGGTAAAATTTCTAAGCCTTTTATTCATTTACTGGACAGGTACAATATATGTCATTTAAAAGTCACAGAGGTTGATTTTAACACACACACACACATATATATATATATACATACAGTATATGAGAACATTTTTAGCCTATATACAGTAATCTCCTTGTATACACTAATGAACAAATGCCTACTATTAAGATACTCCATTTACGTACGTACATGTCTCTATTTGGCATTATTACTCTGCAGCATAGAGAGGCTGAAGACGTATTCATAAGGCAAAGAATATGCATGAACATGTGGATATGAAATCATTAAGTGTGTGTCATACCTGACACTTGGTGAACTGGTAACCTCAACTACAATGCGTTCATGATAAGTTGTGCCAGATGGTACAGCCACACGTGATCCATCCTCTCTGGTGGGACTAACAAACTCTGGAACACTTGAACAAGAAGCAGTGCTGTAAAACACATTAACTAGAAACTGAAGTGGTGTACTACTCAGAGGTGAGATATCAGTTGGAGAAGCATAGTCTTCCACTTGTATAGCAACTGCATACCAACCAGTGAGGTCATTAGCCGTATATCTTAGCTCACATTTCCTCTACCATAGAGAAACAATTGTAAACCAATTATGGCAGTAGAATTAAGATAATAGTATTGTTTGAACTATTACCAAAACTTCACTAGCCAAAAATGAATGATTAAAGCCAAGATTTAAATATCTTCTTCAGTGGTGTGTACACAAAAGAACAGCTCCTAGCCACAACAGATTCTTTTCATTAATGTATTACATCTCCATAAGTATATATGGTGAGATATACATGTACGTATGAGTGCACACAAAATAAATAATAACCTCATTTAGCACAGATCCGTTGAAGGCTTCACAGACACCTCCACACTCTCCTAAGCTACTATTGGCCCATCTGCAGCGTACTTCATCACCATCTGCATCTTCAACTATTCAGAAAATGTAGCATAGGTATACGGTACGTACATAAATCACTACAATCAAGTGCATGACATGAGATTTAACTGCCATGCAACATGTCAGACGACACGAAATTTTAATTAGTCTCAAACATCAAGAAGAAGGATCGGGAAAAACACAAAAGAAGCAATTGCTGGGAATTGAACCCACGACTGCTGGTTATGACCACTGGTTGATCTGCTAATGAGCCACAGCAATTTCTCTCTTATGTTATGCAAGCTTGTAATTAGTCTTTATATACTAATTGGTGGTGATTCTCTTATCAGAACAAGCTGATAATCAAGACCCATGCAGCTCATTTCCAATTACTAGTTAGTGGAGATGGATTCTAGGACATTATCTATTTGTTGCATTAGACCTGAGGACATATACTGATATATATGCACATGTACCAACTGACTATACTTGCATTAGGAATGTATGCTCACCAGGTATTCTAATCACATGTCTACATCCATATTGTAGTCTCAGTATAGGAGACATAGCAGACACTGGAGATGAGTTTATCTGACCAGTATCTTCCCTTCTTGTGAGATTACCCCTCACAAGAACTTGCCAACCACCTCCACCAATATTTAGGGAAATCCAGCAGCAATCTGAAAATCTACAGTTAGAACACTCCTTATAAATTTGAGGACACTTAAGCATTCAGAATTGTTAAGATTACAAATTACTTGTTGCACATGTAATTGTAATAATTATTTTATTTTTACGTATATCATTATTCTTATTATAATTAATAATTTAGTGTTGGCAGAGGCTTGAGACAGGGATGTGTTTTGTCTACAACGGTTAACATTATTTAGTCTTTTTATTGATGACATTGGAAGCTCACTAAAGGATAACAGCAGGGGAGTTGACCTGGGAAATAGTAAAATGTCCCATTTACTATATGCTGATAACTTATGGAAGCCAACGGAGAGGATCTGCAGAAGAATTTGGATGTAGTAGGCTCTTGGTGTGATGCTAACTCCTTAATAATTAACAACAACAACAAATCAGGGGTATTACATGTTAGACCTAAAAAGGAACTGAGAACCACACAAGTGATTGAGGAGGGAAGGTGGTTACAGATAGAAAGGGAAGATAGAATATGCCAAAATTGTAACTTAATAGAAGTGGAAGACTGTGTCCATTTATCTTTAGGTGTAGAAAGTCTAGTCTAAGAAATGTAAGAGCTAGTCTGCTTGAAGAGTTAAAAGAAATGGATAATAGTGTTTTGACAGTAAAATGTAGGAAGAGAAATTATTAGTTGTATTAAGAGAGGCCTGTAAAAGTAAAAGAATTGGTTCGTTACTGTTGACAATGTGGAAAAAACATACCTACCCTGGCAATAAACCCCCATGGCTCCCTCACCTGCATATCACCCTTGTTTTATACATATATGTTTTAAATTATTATTCACATGTATACTTATTTGTTGTATACAACCACACCCACATACACCACACCAAACATTCATTATCACTTATATGATGCACCACCTCCGAACTCGGTGCTTGTATGTAGCTGTCTGGGAAGTGCGGCCTGGTAGCCTTAAGTGGCGATGGCTTAATGTGCCCAGGCAGTCGGGCTATGTACCTGGGTAGACGGCCTGGTAGTTTTAAGTGGTGATGCTTTATACGTGTCCAGGTATAGCCCTGTGCCCCTTAACCACTTTTGGTTTGCATTTTATACATTTATTGTATGCATGGGCACTCTAACGTGGCTTCAAATTCTGGTGTGGAGATAGTAGTCTGATAAGTCCTTCCTCCTGCTGTCCAATCCTCTACCTCACTGAAATCCGTGCAATAAAATCTCATATCTCCCAATGTACCAATACAGCCTGATGTGCAGGACAAACTGCCTGTGCCTATCAGAGCCTGTGAGTCAATGGTGCTTTGGTCACAGAAAAGATTACCTGCATAAGACCTTCTCCAGGCTATCCTAAAGCTTATGTCAATCTGAAAATTCAAAAAGGTGCATACAGTACTGTAAATTTAAGTGGAAAATTGATAATACCAAAACGATATATTTACATATATGTAGTATACGTACGTATGTTATATCTACGTAGCTGAGATGTGTACAGTAGGTTGTTTGTATATAGATACATAAACAGTGACTTGAACTTGTAAATTTTTGTATATAAACAGAGAACTATTTTGAGTGTATGATTACACTGTTTTACTATAATGACATTTATAGTGGAGGAATCTCCATAATACCTAGTCTGTGAGTATCAGCATCAAATAATAGCTGTTTGATCATTCACTACATTTAAACACATAAACACTTTGTACTTTCAGCTTACATGCAACTCAGGCTAATAAACTATGCTACATATTAGTATATTAGGTTCTCAATAAATAGACATCTAATCATTGGATAATACGTATATAACAGCAGAAAAATATATCCTGCTAACTGCACACAAGCCTATATTATATTAGATATTAAGACCTCTAGTAGAGTAATTAAAATATTTATATGTAGCTGCTATGTAAATCTACATATGCTTATACATACTGTGTAGGCTCCATTGACTTCATCTGCTGCAATTGGTCTCCAACTGATACTGGCTCCTCGAAAGTGAGAGGAGAATGCAGTACTTAAGAAGGTAAGGAGAAGACACAGTTTCAAAAAAGCCATGATATATTGCAATAGAATTGATGGATTCACTTATATAGAATACTAGCCCCTATGACTATAATATACATATAACCAGAATATGTACGTACTTATATACGTATTTTATATACTCATGCCATGCACATAAACACATATTAAGCATATCTATTGTAGATCCCTAAAACTGCACACTAATTTCATTTAGAGTTGAAAACCATAAACAGCCACAGGGTCAATGTGAACTTATATTAGTTACAATCAACATCATACTTAATTGATAATAAAAAGTTTAAATTTACTAATGACAAGACAGGGGCCCCTTTTGATTAAAATTGCATACAAAACCAATCATCTTCCTAATCAAAATATACCTATTAAATTGATAATAAAATGAAACTGACAATGACACTGAGGGGTTTAATGTTAATTTGTCTAGTACAAACCTTATAAATTCAATAATGGCATAATAGCTAAAATGAAAACCACAACCACCTCAGGTCAATGAGACATACACAAGTACAGCATAAACAAATGAAAATGTAAATGAGGAGGATTGTGGATTCTTCAGATGGGTTAGTAGTTCAGCAGATGAATATCACTGCACTGAGACACTGCTGTTTCGCATAAAGGTCATGAGACCTATTACTCAGGAAATATATACATACTTTGTGCGGAGTAAGGAGATACTTGACATTTCTGTATATAGGCAAATATATATAGCAGGCCTTTTCTGTTTTAGCTGAAAGTTTGCAAAAACTAGCAATGCCAGAATACAGAATACATAAGCTGTACAGAGAAATAAGTATAGAAGATATACAGTGATTGTTAATTTGTCTAGCATAAACCATATATATTCAATAACAACTAAAATGAAAATACATTGAAAACCACAACCACCACAGTTCAATAATGAAATAAAGAAATTAGGCAACCCTAGTATAGTATGTGGCAATTATAATGTGATGAATTCCTCACTTACATTTTCATTAGTTTATGCTGTTTGTGTATGATTATTATAGTGTACAGACATGCTAAGTTAAGATTCTACATCACCTCCTCATGGTAAAAAATATAGCTCATATCACATATTATCATACCTTGAGGCACAACTAAATTTGTGTACCTGCTTCATGTATGCATATCAATCAATTGTAATGATTGTTGATTCTTCAGATGGGTTAGTATACGTAGTTCAGCATATGGATATCACAGCACTGAGACACTGCTGTTTCACACAAAGGTCATAAGACCTAGAATTTGAGGCATTATTCAGGAAATATATACCTTGTGCTGAGAATATATGAAATATACTGTATATATCAGTACAGGTGGCGTTTAATTCTTGTAGATTAATTGAAAAGTCATTTGACATTCTCCTATTTCTGTACAAAAACTTGAGAAGGCAAATATAGCAGGCCGTTTCTGTGTTTTAGCTGAATGTTTGCAAAACTAGCAATGCCAGAATACAGAATACATAAGCCGTACAGAAAAATGTAAATGGTTGATTAACTCTCTAATTCATGTTTTCTTTATATGTGATATGTATTGATTAAATATTTGTGGCTGAATTGTCACTATATATGGTTGTTCTTAGAATTAATATGTAGCTATCTTGCTAGTTATAGATATCAAAAAGGACTTGTTATGCATAAAGCTATTCAGAGATACTGCAGCTGATCATGTTCATGGTAGTCATGTTTGCCGCCAAAAGTAGATAAGAAATGCTAATTTTGTTATATGCACTTCTACATATATATATAGGATTTCCCTTCCCCATGCACACACATGGAATTGCTGTATATGTATGTATATTATCATAATGAGCAATGATAGGATAGAAATACTATAACAATACAAGAGAAGAAATATAGCATAAAATATGGATGATCAATACTATGTATTATAAATACTAACTAATTTGTAATTGCTGAATGTAACAAGTCCGGATGTCGATCCATATCAAATATTCAGTGACTGATAAGTTATTGGTAGAGGAATACTCCTTTGCTTTGAGAGACTTATTTATTACTGTATGTACGTATATACGTACGTATGTACAGTAAATCAGCAATTTGTACCACTACAAAGCATCTTTTCCTAATGTTTATGATAGGTAACTAGTCACATTAATTGATTCAAATCTACTGCTAATACATTGTCATAATTAGTTCCAGTGTTTTGTTAACATTAACTACTATTTTACAGCCAAAAGTACGTAGATATCAAATGTTTGTCTCGCTATCTAAAACTTTCTCAGGAGAATAGTTAGGATATTGATCTTGCAGATTCTTCTTTTCTCTATACATTATAAGAAGTAAAATGTATTTAAAGTAAGTACAAGTTAGTGCATGCCAAATTAAGTCACGAACCTACAATCTTGCTATTGGCATGCAAATACAAAATTAATCATATTTACATACCTTTTGTGCACAAGTCTGGCAACAGCAATTCCCAAAATAATCAATGTAACCAATATAAGAAGAAGTAGAATACTTCCTACTGTGATGCCAACAATCATAACAATTTCTTTCACTTTGTTAAATTCATCATCTATTGGGAATGTAATTGAAAATTGAAAAGATATGATAGAGGACTCTGAAAGACTTAAGGGATTGAACCTATTTATGTGCATCATATTATATTAAGTCTGCATATAGTACATGAATATTGATGAATATAATAATTATATAGTAAATATGCATTTAACAATAGTGTAAAAGATTGAATCAATACACTGCTTACCGTTGCATTTAAAACTTGGAGTTTTGGTCAGAACTTCATATATTGTAACAACTTGAGGTGGCGCTGTGGTCATAACTTCAACAACTTGAGATGGCGCTGTGGTCATAACTTCAACAACTTGAGGTGGCGCTGTATACGTATATAAAATATCAAATAAGAACATTTAATACATACTATATATACAACAGGTAAGTTATATGCACTGCACTCGTGTTCATTTTGTGGTATAAGGATACAAACCTTCAGGTAACAAAGTAATGCATCTTTGTTCTGTAGAAAGCCTGAAGGAAGGAATTAAGCAATATGTACTAACAATCTGTGATTGCTAGATAGTTATTAATAATACAGAGTAGATTACAAAATTAAAAATACAGTACATACGTATATCATATCCACTGTACTTTTCAATTATAATATAACAACATTTTACATGTTTAAAAAGGTCAAAAGATGGAACTTTTCAAAGAGGAATACTGTAAATAGTTATAATGTATTATATACTATAAAAATAATATTAGATACTACTTACCCTGTACTATCAGTTGCTTTAAAGCAAAAGATGAATGATAGTCCAAACTGAGATTGTGTAGGTGTCCAAGTAACATTTATGTACCATTGCAGTTCACTTAGCCGAGTTACCTCTGACTTCCTCAGTCCAGGAGGTGATACTGTTTCCACTTCTATAATGCTGTAGCAATCACCATTTATATACATTCCACTCATTATTATATATATTAATGCAAAGCATACTTATATACATTGATAGACATACCACATACCCAGCGACTATATTACAACAAATGTTCTTTACAAGAATAGTGAATGTGTGGGGATGGCACAAAAAGCACAGAAAGAGGGAAGGATGTTACAGTGAAGCATTAGCCAGGGACTCAAAAAAGACCAATTGCATATGGAGGAGTGCAATAAATTCCCTTTGCAGATATGCCAAAGCACTACCCCATACTGTATATGCAGCATTTAGCCATTAGCTACCATCCAAATGGAACCACCTTCTGTGGGTTGTAGACTGGAGGCACTGTCAGCCTCGTAGCTTCTGCAACCACTAGAGTCTGCAATCCACCACAGGTCATCCCAGCATTGACTGGTCAAAATCTACCAGGAGATTTGATTCAGGAATTAATAGCACTTTCTATATACTTAGGAGGCCTTGGCTTGACCAACCCATTGACATCCTTCTCACAAATACACACTGCTTCAAAGCTGATCAGTGCTGCACTGGTGGAGTGGGTTGTCCACTGTCCGTCTGTTTGAATATACAGTTCTTGTGATTTGGCAAGTTATCGGGCAGAATGGCTCCCTGATATAACTAACGATCTCAGATCAAACAGAAAAAGAGGATGCATCAAATCTGCAGATATGGCTACCAACCCATGGAATGATGCAGATTGCAAGATAAGGGGTAGTGGTCTGAAGTGTGGGATGTTATAGGTGATGATGATATCTAGTAAGAGTACTAGTAATAACAAATATAAATGGATGTTCCAAAAAGTCAAACGATGATTCATGTCCCCAAAAACCAAGAATAATTCAGACAATTAGATATACATCTAAATCTTAACTACTTTGCCTACCAGTGTACCACTGACATACACTATACGTAAGAATTTGAAAACACAGTATCTTCTAAACAGGACCAGTTTAATCTACGTATATACAATAGTACCCTTGTATATACTGATAAAGAAACGGCTACTATAAGATACTCCACTTACAGGTTACTATTTAGCATTTTATTTGACTTATAAAGTGGCTGAAGGAATAATCATATATAAATATAAGGCAAAGAATATTGATAAATGTAATGTATATTATATTGTATATAGGTAAGTATCATACCTGACATTTGGTGAACTGGTAACCTCAACTACAATGCGTTCATGATAGGTTGTGCCAGATGGTATAGCCACATATGATCTATCCTCTCTGGTGGGACTAACAAACTCTGGAACACTTGAATCATTGCTGTCGAATACATTAACTAGAAACTGAAGTGGTATACTACTCAGAGGTGAGACATCAGTTGGAGAAGCATAGTCTTCAACTTGTATAGCAACTGCATAATAACCAGTGGGGCCATTAGCTGTATATCTTAGCTCACATTTCCTCTACCATAGAGAAACAATTGTAAAATTTATAGCAGTAGAATTAAGGTAATAGTATTGTTTGAACTATTACCAAAAACTTCACTAGCCAAAAATGAATGATTAAAGCCAAGTTTTAAATATATTCTTCAGTGTTGTGTACACAAAAGAATGGTATAATATATAGTTCAAGTAAGACAGCTCCTAGCCACTTGGTTCACATAATTATGGTGAGATATACATGTATGAGTGCACATAAAATATATAATAACCTCATTTAGCACAGATCCTGGGAAGGCTTCACAGACATCTCCACACTCTCCTAAGTATCGATTGGCCCACCTGCAGCGTACTTCATCACCATCTGCATCTTCAACTATTCAGAAAATGTAGCATAGGTATACGGTACGTACATAAATCACTACAATCAAGTGCATGACATGATATTCAACTGCCATGCAAAATGAATAATCAAAGTGATAATCAGACCACAAGAATTTTAATTAGTTTCAAACATCATAAAGAAGGATCCTGAAAAACACAAAAGAGGAAATTTGTAGGAATTCAACCCACCACAGCTGGTTTATGACCACTGGTTGATCTGCTAATGAGCCACAGCAATTTCTCTCTTATGTTATGCAAGCTTGTAATTAGTCTTCATTTACTAATTGGTGGTGATTCTCTTATCAGAACAAGCTGACAATCAAGACACATGTAGCCCATTTCCAATTACTAGTTAGTGGAGATGGATTCTAGTACATTATCTATTTGTTGCATTAGACCTGAGGACATATATGCTGATATGTGCATGTATCAACTGACTATACTTGCATTAGGAATATATACTCACCAGGTATCCTAATCACATGTCTAGATCCATATTGTAGTCTCAGTATAGGAGACATAGCAGACACTGGAGATGAGTTTATCTGACCAGTATCTTCCCTTCTTGTGAGATTACCTCTCACAAGAACATCCCAACCTCCATCACTACCAAAGATTAGTGTGGATATCCAACAGCAACTTGAAAATCTACAGTAAGAACTCTCTTTATAAATTTGAGGACACTTAAGCATTCAGAATTGTTAAGATAATATATAAATAACTCAAAGTACTTGTTGCACATGTAATTGTAATAAATATATTATTTTTATTATAATTATATTATATATGCATTATAGCAACTGGAATGATAAATAACTTTTATTGTGTATAGAACTCTAACAATGTACTAACTTGGCTTCAAATTCTGGTGTGGAGATAGTAGTCTGATAAGTCCTTCCTCCCGCAGTCCAATCCTTTACCTCACTGTAATCAGTGCAATAAAAGCTCATATATCCCAATGTATGATTGCAGCCTGATATGCAGGACAAACTGCCTGTGCCGATCAGAGCCTGTGAGTCAATAGTGCTTTGGTCACAGAAAGTATCACTTCGTCTCCAGGCAATCCTAAAGTTTATCTCAATCTGTACACATAAAATGTAACAAATATACAATATGCGTATATACATATAAATGGAGATCCATCTGGCATGCATATTATGTATAAGTAGAGTAACATATTAAATTTGAAAAAAAATTAAATCAAAACCAATTGCAATAATGCATGGCTAAATAGCCCTAATGCAGGAACTGGGCTGTGCGTGGCTATTAATGCATAGATATACAGTCAATGCTAATATAGTAAAAGTGAGCCCATTATCGATTCAAAGTATCACTCTGGCAATTCTACTGAAATCTCAGTGTGAGAATATTGATGGTTAAAGATAGCTATATACAAACCAACAAGTAGTCTTTTGCAACTGTTTTCTAAATCAGGGATCCGAGATCAGCTGATTTCTCTGCATGACCACTAGTCTGATCTGGACCACAGAAACAGCATCAAAAAGCTGAAACTATTAATGAATATATACATACATATATAGGCCACATTTATTCCCAAAAGTATCAGTAGATCTATGTATATTCAAACTTTAACTTATTCTATATGTGTTAATGAAGACACTATAAGACTTGTCCATTATAAGAGGCTGTGCATATTGGTCACAGAAAAGATTACTATTATAAGACCTTCTCCAGGCTACCCTAAAGCTAATCTCAATCTGAAAATCAAAATTGATATTACCAAAACAATATATTTACAAACGTATATGTAGTATATGATGATAAACAAATACGTACGAAGTTATTACGCCAAACCAGCCAGGTGACCGAAGTCTAATCTTGGCTGGGGGACCAAAGTCCTATTAAATTGGCAACCAGTGATCGCCTCCCAGTCATCCAAGAAAATCATCAAAGAACCACAGACAGCTGTTTCGTCCTCATTTGGGCTCATCAGTGTGGTACACTTCAACGATGATAAGTTGTATATGTAGTATATGTATGTTATATCTACGTAGCTGAGATGTGTACAGTAGGTTGTTTGTATATAGATACATGAACAGTGATTTGAACTTGTAAATTTTTGTATATAAACAGAGAACTATTTTGAGTGTATGATTACACTGTTTTACTATAATGACATTTATAGTGGAGGAATCTCCATAATACCTAGTCTGTGAGTATCAGCATCAAATAATAGCTGTTTGATCATTCACTACATTTAAACACTTGAACACTTTGTACTTTAGCATACAACATAACAGCAGAAAAATATATCCTGTTAACTGCACACAAGCCTATATTATATTAAGTATTAGGACCTCTAGTAGAGTAACTAAAATATATATATGCAACTGCTATGTAAATCTACATATATATGCTTGTACATACTGTGTAGGCTCCATTGACTTCATCTGCTGCAATTGGTCTCCAATTGATACTGGCTCCTCGAAAGTGAGTGGAGAAGGCAGTACTTAAGAAGGTAAGGAGAAGACACAGTTTCAAAAAAGCCATGATATATTGCAATAGAAGTGATGGATTCACTTATATAGAATACTAGCCTATGACTATAATATATTATGAATACATAATATGTACTGTATGTATTTTATATACTCATGCCATGCACATAAACACATATTAAGCATATCTATGGTAGAATCCCTAAAACTGCACACTAATTTCATTTAGAGAGTTGAAAGCCATAAACAGTCACAAGGTCAACATGAACACATAGATGTGCACCTATATTAGCTACAAACAACATCATACTTAATTGATAATAAAAAGTCTAAATTTGATCACTAATGACAAGACAATTATTTTGGGGTGGCCCTTCAGGACCAAGGCAAGTTGAGAATGCCCTTATGTGCAAAATGGGAGTGGGACTGAGGTTGGTTGATTGGCATTGGCTCAGCTGACAATGACATTGTGTGGTTTAATTTTAATTTGTCTAGTACAAGCCTTATAAATTCAATACCACAACAGAGTAGAAATAACATAGAAATAAACAAACTCCATCTGGCAATGTGTGACTATAGAGTTAATATGATAATACAGTATATATTACAGACAGTGCAAGTTACAAACTGTTCTCACTCTAGGATAACCTCAATCAAGTTAGCTAAATATTAAATATTGCAACTGCACTGCATTGAGAGGTAACATACGTACCAGACCATTACATGTATGTATGTATGTAAAACAGGTCTGATGGCCAATTGGCCAATAATTGTTTTGATTCAATGGCAATTACTTTGCTTCTATTCTGAAAAGTTCCTATTGTAACAAATATCATTCCCTGTCATAGGACAGTTACTGAGTTGCTTTGCACCAGACCTGTCATTGTCCATTGTTATTCCCCATAACTGTTCATAACAATAATCTGGACTAGAACATTCTAACAAAGTTCTCTAAGTAATAGTCAATCACAAATAATCTGAAATGATTATCACACAAAGAATACAAATTGACATGCCCTACTTTAAACTAAAATTAGAACAAGAATCACTATGAAACCCAAGCAGCTAGTTACACTTCAACAGAAACAGCCAGATACCTGGCTTCAGGGTATAGAGACACTTAAAACTAATTGCTGACATATTAAATGGCTTGTACACCCCCAAGGACACAAATTAAAACTATAGCTAATGTTATAGACAACTATAAGAACAATTCTTATCATTCTAGTTAGACTTGAGGAAAACATGCCTGACATTTAAGAACAAAAAGTTCATACAACCAACCAAGTACAAATTACCATGGTTACATCTAAATAACAAGATTGCCATAGCAACAGCTGCAATTCATGCAATCAATTCAGGCTACAACTGAACAATGAGAACAATAACAGCTGGTAGTACAATGTCTTAATTTGTGCAATATGAGCATGAATGATTCCCATGTAATTATGAAGTTGTCTACAGTACATATTAACTATATTTAAGAATTCCTGATTCCTGATTCCTAAGTATATACCAAAATCTCACAGAGCTGTGCATGTAGCATCTCGCATCATCTTGTCCGATTATTTGTCACTTTCTTAGTCAAACTTTAATATTTCACAAGTAAAAAGTATTCTACATGAGGTAAAGATGTTGATTAATACGTATATTAATCATAACATTAAGAAACATTATAGATTTCATTTAAAGTAGCTATATAGTTTGCTTACAAGATGACCTACCAATGAGTGTAGTTTAGGCATGGACAACGCCAAAGTTCCTCAAACTAGGCAATTACAATTTGAGCAACGGCCATTTTGGATTCACAAATAATAGCACACGTATGCTAAAAGAACAGCGCAAAATAGGAGGTTCTTGTTTAATAAATATCATTGTGACATTGTCCTGGTGTTGTGCATAAAACATGCCGATTGACATCTCGATTCATGCGCTTACAAGAGTAAAGATCACTGCCGAAATAATCAGAGGTTCATTAAGATAGCTACTGCTTGTTTATTAATTAAGCCTATTCATAGGGTCACTGTACATTTTATGATTTGCTTCGCTGGATAGCCATGAAAGGTTTCTAATCGAAATTCAATAACACAATAACAACTTGCTGAATAATCCGGGGCATGTACTACATGTTGTCTATTGTTCTCGAACACGACATCGAAAACAATAAACAGAATTTTGCTTCCACGATTTTCCGCCAAGTTCACGATGTTTCCCGCCGACAATTTCTAATAAATAGGCAAGGAATTTTTCAGTCTTTGGCCTCCGGGCTATCAACTCTGGAGGTCTACTTTGGTGTGGATCGATGCGCCAACCATTCTTGGAGTACGAGTAATGGTACATGCCTATCCGAAGGGTCATCGGTGTTCGTATAGTGGGGTGGTCTCTCTACCAATGGGTTAGTGCCTGGAGATGTATCTCACTATTAATCCTGCTTGTGTGTTAAATTGGCACTTGCGGATTCTTGCTATACGACCCGTACCTGGAGGTTGGTGTGGTCCAGTGCCACTACGTAGTCGGTCAGGAAGCTATTGTAGGCTGCCACATCAGGTTGGTTTGAAAGCATTTGCATTTGCATTTGGAATTTTACATGCGCATGTGCTCAATCTTTATGTCCGTATATGTACGTCTATATATATGCTGGTAATTATGTATTATCTAATTCTTTCTTGTAGTTCATCGATGGGTCCCTACTCTAAAGCGACCTGGCCGATCCCAATGAGCTAAAGTCTGTGTACAATGCTCTCAAGCTGCGTTGTGTGCACATGATGATTCTCATTGGTGGGAGTTTGTGGTCCGCCAGGGTCGGGCTTGTTCTGTCCGTAGCGTGAGGCAGGGCAAGACTAGTAACTGGTCACAGGTCGGTCAGGTACGCCGGACCGTTCCCGAGCAACTTTTCTTACGACGCAAGTAGTGGAAGTGTCAAACAGAGTTGAGAAACCGGAGGCCTTTTGGGGCACGAAGTACTTCTACCTCCTCGTGGTGTGCCCTGGGGTCACCTTTACAGTCAGTAAAGAGATGCAAAAAGAAGTACTGCAGCAACGTTCCAGTAACACTCAAAAGAAGAAGAAACAGCAACCATAAAGAACTTGCTTAAGAACTACATTGTTTGAACATTTTTTAATTTTAATACCATGTACATGTATATTTCAGAATTGTCAAACGAAAATGATCATTGTGCAGTAGTTATATGCAATATGCAATCTCAATTGTCGATAATGACGAACTCATAATGAGAGATTGGTATAATAAGATATACAATATAACCTAGCTCATTGTAAATGCACACATCTATGTAAGCATTCAGTATACTCTTGTAAATTATTATTGCAAAACAAGTACGTATTATAAAAATCCAAGGCCGGCCCACGTCCCCTAGATTGCGGCATCGTTGCATATACATGACGCACGAAAGAAAGTAAAACGATCAAGAAAAAAAGGAAAAAGGAAAAAAGGGAAAAAGGAGGACAGTAAAACGAAAAAGGAAAAAAGGGAAAAGGAAGAAAGTAAAACGAAAAAGGAAAAAAGGAGGAAAAGAAAAAAGATGTATTCTACCAAGTCCCTTGCAAGCTTGCAGCAGTGTGACTAAAGTCTTGCACGTATATTAATCTGGCCAGTTTTACTCACATACAAAAAGTTTACAAAAACAAGTAGAAATAATACACTGTCAGACATAGCAAAAGAAAATTTCATTGATCCAAATTTGGTCATATATAAGAGTTACAAACTGCAAGAAATATTGTATAAATGCTTAATATTATAGATATAGCTTTGAGAGAATTAGAAGATTGAAATTTATTATGTATACGTATATAAGTATGTACAGTGAATCAGCAATTTGTACCACTACAAAACATCTTTTCCTAATGTTTATGATAGGTAACTAGTCACATTAATTGATTCAAATCTACTGCTAATACATTGTTATAATTAGTTCCAGTGTTTTGTTATCATTAACTACTATGTTACTGCCACAAGTATGCAGATATCAAATGTTTGTCTCGCTATCTAAACCTTTCTCAGGAGAATAGTTAGGATATTGATCTTGCAGATTCTTCTTTTCTCTATACATTATAAGAAGTAAAATGTATTTAAAGTAAGTACAAGTTAGTGCATACCAAGTTAAGTCACGAACCTATAGACAGTCTTGTTATTGGCATGCAAATACAAAATTAATTATATTTACATACCTTTTGTACACAAGTCTGGCAACAGCAATTCCCAAAATAATCAATGTGACAAATATAAGAAGAAGTAGAATACTTCCTACTGTGATGCCAACAATCATAGCAATTTCTTTCTTGTTAAATTTGTCATCTATTGGGAATGTACGTAATTGAAAATTGAATAGATGTTGATAGAGGACTTTGAAAGACTTAAGGGATTGGCATCATATCAAATTAAGTCACATACATGTACAGTACATATGTATATAGATAAATATAATTATATATAGTATACATACATTACACAATAATGTAGAAGATTGAATACACTGCTTACTGTTGCATTTAAAACTTGGAGTTGTGGTATTAGGAACAACTTGAGGTGGCGCTGTGGTCATAACTTCAACAACTTGAGGTGGCGCTGTATATGTATATAAGATATCAAATAAGAGCATTTAATACAATGTCATACTATATATACAACAGGTAAGTTACGTATATATATGCACTGCACTCTTTTTGTGGTATAAGGAAACAAACCTTCAGGTAACAAAGTAATGCATCTTTGTTCTGTGGAAAGCCTGAAGGAATTAAGGAATTAAGCAATATTATATAGCATTCTGTGATTGTACAGAATAGGTTACAATATTAAAAATACAAAAATACAAAAATACCATATACATTACTGTACTTTTCAATTATAATATAACAACATTTTAGACGATTAAAAAGATCAAAATATGGAACTTTTTAAAGTGGAATACTGTAAATAGTTATAATAATGTATCATATTTGTACTACGTACATATATACTGTTCAATCAATAAAAATAATATTACATAATACTTACCCTGTACTGTCAGTTGCTTTAAAGCAAAAGATGAATGATAGTCCAAACTGAGACTTTGTAGGTATCCAAGTAACATTTATGTACCATTGCAGTTCACTTAGCTGAGTTACCTCTGACTTCCTCAGTCCAGGAGGTGATACTGTTTCCACTTCTATAATGCTGTAGCAATCATTTATATTTATTCAACTCATTAATGAATTCCATTATAATTATATATATACAGTGCAAGTTACCATATACTAAGGGAATATATTTAGACATATATATATACCGCATACCCAGCCACTATTCAAAAGTTCTTTGCAAGAATAGTGAATGTGTGAGGATGGCACAAAAAGCACAGAAAGAGGGAAGGATGTTACAATGAAGCATTAACCAAGGACTCACAACAGACCAATTGCATATGGAAGAGTACAATAAAAATTCCCTATACCTATATGCAGCATTTAGCCATGAGCTACCATCCAAATGGAACCACCTTCAGCAGGTTGTAGACTGTCAATCTGGTGGCTTTTGCAACCACTAGAGTCTACGATCCACTCACAGGTCATCCCGGCATTGACTGGTCAATATCCACCAGGAGATTTGATTCAGGAATTGATAGCACTTCCTATATATTTAGGAGGCCTTGGCTTGACCAACCCATTGACATCCTTCTCACAAATACACACTGCCTCAAGGCTGATCAGTGCTGCACTGATGGAATACTGGTGTAATTACTAAGCCCATAAGCCGAGGCCGCAACCCTTTCTTCAACACCGCGATGGCGAGACTAAGTGAGTCCAATGTAGGTGTTAAAACGGTTAATAATTTCCTTGTTTATACTATTTAGCCTACATAATACTGATGTTTGTTATAGAGTTTTCTGAGTTATAGGTTTGACATTTTTAAAATGTGTTTCAGCCAATCCTTTGTCGAGAGATAAAGAATTGGTAGCTTGGTTACTCTAAAGAATTGCTACCCAGTGCTACTGAGGAGTGGTATTCTCCGAAAAGGCCTTATAGCACAGTGGTAAACTTGAGTTTCTGACTATTTTTACTACAAATATGGATGTGAAATCATTAAAAGTGTCATACCTGACATTTGCAGAACTAGTAACCTCAACTACAATGCGTTCATGGTAGGTGGTATAAGAAGGTATAACCACATGTGATCCATCCTCTCTGGTGGGACTAACAAACTCTGGAACACTTGAACAAGAAGCATTGCTGTCAAACACATCAACTAGAAACTGAAGTGGTGTACTACTCAGAGGTGAGACATCAGTTGGAGAAGCGTAGTCTTCAACTTGTATAGCAACTGCATACCAACCAGTGAGGTCATTAGCCGTATATCTTAGCTCACATTTCCTCTGTTGTACAGAATAATTCAAAAATAATTCAAAAATATATGAACCATCACTCACAAGTGAAGTTATATCAAATGTTTAACCACACATGCACTAACCTCATTTAAAACAAAGCCACTATAGGCTTCACAGACACCTCCACACTCAGTAAAATTACTATCATAACTATTCTTGGCCCATCTGCAGCGTACTTCATCGCCATCTGCATCTTCAACTATTCATAGAAGAGTCATGATCATTCAATGTGAAATATGAAGGATTTAGCAACAGGTAGAGACGCTCTAAAAGTCGAAAGATGAACCTTTACAAAGATAAGTTCGACGCAGTTAGAAGAAATCCTTATTCCATTAGGTATAATGTCCTCCATTAGAGAGGACTAGCATGTACATACTGTATCTATTTATATATGTACGTATATATAGTAACTATTCTTAGAGTATATAGACACACATGTACACACATAATATAATAATCTACACTCATTGTAGATTTGAATAGTGGTATGCAACTACATATGTATGTATTTACAGTATATATGGGAATCTATACTCATGCATTAAGCATGTATATATACTCACCAGGTATCCTAATCACATGTCTACATCCATATTGTAGTCTCAGTATAGGAGACATAGCAGACACTGGAGATGAGTTTATCTGACCAGTATCTTCCCTTCTTGTGAGATTACCTCTCACAAGAACATCCCAATCTCCATCACTACCAAAGATCAGTGTGGATATCCAACAGCAACCTGAATATCTATACATACGTACATGACAATAATATTAGTAGCTAAGCATCTAAGCATATAAATTAAGGTTGCTTATAAAATCTACAGTAAGAACTCTCTTCATAAATTTGAGGACACTTAAGCATTCAGAATTGTTAAGATTATAAATAACTCAAATTATTTTTATCAAAATTATATTATATATGCATATTATGTATGCATTATAGCAACTGGAATGATAAATAAATTATTGTGTATAGAACTCCAACGATGTATTAACTAACGTGGCTTCAAATTCTGGTGTGAAGATAGTAGTCTGATAAGTCCTTCCTCCTGCTGTCCAATCCTCTACTTCACTGAAATCAGTGCAATAAAAGCTCATATATCCCAATGTATTAATACAGCCTGATGTGCAGGACAAACTGCCTGTGTGTATGCCAATCAGAGCCTGTGAGTCAATGGTGCTTTGGTTACAGAAAACTCTACCTTTTCTCCAGGCTATCCTAAAGCTTATCTCAATCTGTACACATAAAATGTAACAAATGTACACAGTGTATGTACATAATATACGTATATACATATAAATGGAGATCATCTGGCATGCATATTATGTAAGTAGAGTATACATATTAAATTTGATAAAATTTAATCCAATACATATACGTATAAACCAATTGCAATGCATGGCCAAATAGCCGTAATGCAGGAACTGGGCTGGCTATTAATGCCTCCATAGAAACAGCATCACAAAGGTCAAATTAGCTGAAACTATTAATGAATATATACATATATATACATTTATTCCCAAAAGTATCGGCCTCTTATAATGTACAAGTCCTATATACCGTCTTCATTAAGACATATAGAATAAGCTAAAGTTTGAATATAGATCATTGGTGCTAATATGTATATACACATACTATGAAATATCCATCGACTTCATCTGCTGCAATTGGTCTCCAACTGATACTGGCTCCTCGAAAGTGAGTGGAGGATACAATACTTAAGAAGGTAAGGAGAAGACACAACTTGAACAAAACCATGACGTACCACAAAATGTGTTATTGCATGTGGATTTTACGTATATAATATACTGCTAATGCATGATTTTTAGTATCCCTAGGCTAGACATATAATAATTGTATACTAATGACACCTTAACTGCAACCCCCATGGTTCAATAATGACATTTGTTAATAACCAGCAATGCCACTCCTTTCCTGCATTAGGGCTATTATGTCAATTTGAATATTAACTCTACTTACATGATATGCATGCCGTATGATCTCCATTTATACTGTGTACACATGGGTCCCCCTTATCACCTGTAGTTGCTAACCTTTACATGGAGAACCTGGAAGAATACATTCGAATTCTTTCTGCACCCCACAAACCTAACCTTTGGCGTTGATATGTGGATCACATTTATGGTCTGGTCCCATGGACTTGATGAACTACAGAATTCTACCACCATCTGAATAGCTACCATTCCAATATCCAGTTCACCATCAAAGAGGAGCAGGATTCCAAGTTAGTCTTCCTTGATGTTCTAGTTACCAAACACAAGGATAGACTACGTACATACCTCAGTCTACCGGAAGCCCACTCACACTGAGAGGTACATCCCCCTATACCTCTCACCATCATCTGAGGATCACCACTGGCCTCTGAAATGCATGAGTGACAGAGCCCACCATATTTGTCATCCAGAAAGAACTCAATCATCTTAATGAAGTATTTCAGGCCAATAATGGATTCCCCAACAAGGTCGTCAACAGGAACCATGCAAGATCATAAATCCCTGCATCCTCATCTTCACCTGATGACTTCCAATCAGAGGAACCCCTAAGATCTTGTACACCCCTATGTGCATGGCTTCAGTGAAAAGCTGTAGCGCATCTGTGCTCCCTTAAACATCCACACTGTTTTCTCCACATCACAGCATCCACAGAGATTGAGGCAAACACTGATGAAGGTCAAGTCAAAGACACCAGATGACAGGAAGAAAGGAGTGATCTATCAAGTGCCATGTAAAGAGTGCACAGTACACAGGAGAACACTGAGGGTCAGGCTGATGGAACACAGGCGAGCAGTCCAAAGAGGTGACACTGTACTGCTGTACACATCACCAATTGCAGCAGATGAATATCATTGTACTGCAAGACAATATATAGGGAGTGAGTCAGCTTATTCAAGTATAGTGCTCTTGTTTCCATGCAAAGGTAATGGGACCTAGAATTGGATAAATTACTCAGAAATACCTTGTGTTGAGTGGGAAATATACTGTTTAGTGAGGTTGTGTTTCTTGTAGATTAAAAAGTCATTCCAAAACTAGTATATTAGATAGTGTAAATATTCATATATGTACGTACATCAAGACGTCTAAAATTCATTAGACATGCTATATATATACACATGTCTGTGAATACTGACAAATTATTAGCTGCATCTGTCCATTTGATAGAGTTGCAGCACTTACGTACGTACGTAGGTACTAGGTATACATCAAAATTTCTAAAATTCCATGGGTATTCTTATAGATGTCATGATTGCCGACACCAGTTGTTAGCTACGTACATATAGTACATATCTGTCCATTTGATGGAGATGCAGTGGTAAGTGTATATACTAGTAGTTTCAAAAAATAATTAACGTTGTTTGTTGAGAGATAGTGCAAACGTATATATTTATGCATGACATTCATAATACATAGGTACGTACGTATGTAAATCAGGAATTTTGTACAACTTTATACAAAGCATTGTATCCTAGTATTAAAGTATTAATGATTGGCAGCCATACAGGCATATTGATTCAAATCTACTGGTATTTTATATTTAATGTTCGTTTTGTGTAAGGCCTATCACTTCTATTTTCACTGCTACAAGTTATCAAATTTTGGTTTCACTATCCAAAACTTTCTCAGGAGAATAACGAAAACCTTTTTTCTCTTTACCTCTACACATAAGGAATAAAATATGTATACAACTGAGTGGATACTAATTTAAGTCCTAAAACCTACTGTCTATATATTATTTTGGTAAACAGTATATATATATTCATGAGTTACAATTTATGAAGATTAGTGATAAAAGTATAAAAGGAGTAGGGAGACTGATGAATAATAATAATAATAATAATAATAATAATAATAATAATAATAATAATAATAATAATAATAATAATAATAATAACAGTGTAACTAAAGTACGTACGTACCTTTCATGACTGGCAACAGCAATTCCAATAATTATCAAAATGATCAATATAACAAACAGCAGAACACTTCCTAGTATGGCACCAAGAATTACACCGACTTCAGTTTCATTACTTTCTTTGTCAGGTTCATCGTCATCTCTTTGGGATGTAACTGAAAGACATTGGTAGAGGAATATGTTTGCTTTTATAAAGGCATACAGCTTATTATGCATGAAGGGCATTGTACTTATGTTTTACAATAGTACATGTAGGTTGAATTGATACTTGACCTACCTAGTGTTGAATTATAAATTGTTACTATTACTTTCACTAACCTGGTTCAGAACAATCCAATCCTTCAAATTCCTCACCACATATACAGGTATCATTAGATATACAAACTCCATTAATGCAGGGAGGATCACAAAACACTGAAAAAGAAGAGAACAAGAGTTTTTGTTTTAGAAATTTCAAATCAATGAGGTTTCACTACAAGTAAAGCAAAAGAGTTTTCTTACCTGGCATTAATAGACCAGTGATCATTTCCAAGTTCTCACTACCAATAAAAGTTGACTCTCCAACAGCCACATCACCTGTAGCTGCTATGTCATACAAGCAGAATGGATCATCCTTGCATATTTCTCTTGCCTGCTTCTCAATGGCAGGGTCAGAGAAAGTAATGTCTAACATGGGGCTGAAATCTGGATCATAGAAGTCTTCCCATGTTACAGCTGGTCCATTGAAGGAATAGTCAAACAAACTTTCTGTAGCATTTATTATCCCTGTACATACATATATATAAACAAATATCAAAAGAATAGTACACACATACGTATATTGCATATAATTTAAAGTTATCTAGTCTATGCTCACAAGTAATTCCAAAGCCCCAATGAATGGTAGACAAATTAGAACTCAAAGGAAGTGGATCCCCTCCATCTCTTGGAGAGAGATTATCTTCCTGATTCCCATTGAAGGAGCCCATGAGCCCTGAGGTCCTGTTCTTAAAGGTTTCCGGCAGACTGACCAACAGAGTGGATATGAAGGGCTTTCCATTTGAGTCAAACTCCTGCACAACCTCGAGAGAAGCTCCACTAGTGAAGGCTGCAGAATAACTACCTTCTCCTTTCTTCCTGACTGTTAAGTTATTGAGCACAGCCACATCAATTCCATCAAAATACACTTCTTCTCCATCAACTATGGGAATTAGTGTTTTTAGCAACTGGAACTGCACGGTATCCGAATCATCATCCTTTGCCACAAGAGCTGTGAACACAGTACCCTGAGCTGATGTTCCATTGTTAATACTATTAGCCTCCTCCATCCTGCCCTGCAAAGTAAAGCTTCCATCATCAGTTTCAATGAGTAAATACTCCCCTTTACCATTGAATGTGTACTTGTAGCCATCCAAAGTGACCAAATGAGGATCACCATAGACACAAGCTATATAATTATAGATACATGAATAATATTTATATATGAGATTATTACATTAGTTTAGGCAGATACAAGCTACAAAGCTTATTATACTATGTACGTATAAGAGGTACGTACAAATACTGTATATATAAGATATTATATACTTGATTATTTTCTTTTAGGTATACTGTAAGTACACTCCATGATCATACACGTAATGAAGCACAGAGGTCAATTTTTATGAGTTACTTATTATGTATTAGGCAAATAGCCAACCTGGCCGCGGAGGATTGTAGCGTGATCCATCGTCAGATGGTCTCCTCTGATAGAACTTTTGACAGTCAGTTTGGGCAGAAGAGATTTTACAACAGTATATAAAAGGTGCAATATCCTGTACAAAGTGATCTGGTGAAAGGAATTGATTAACTGGAGCCACTTTGTCTACATTTCCTCCATTTGGTGATCCAAATTTTAAATTTCCATTAATGTCATAGCAACATTCCTGTCCTGGACTACCAAATCTATGTAGAGTGGAATACTGGAAAGGTAAAGATACTACACATCATATTTATAGTCATTAAACAACTATTGCCATCAGCCACTATAACTAAGAAAAGTAAATACAGATGCAGACTTATTCATACAAGATAATACGTACATGCATCCTGTATCATACTTACCTCACATTTCTTTGCCTAAAACAGACTTGTGATTTTGAATGAAAGAATTCCAAGAAAAGGGGATGTATATTATCCTTGTCAAAGCCACTGTTGACCAGGTTTGCCTGTGCCAGGGTGCGAGGACATGGTGGTAGCTGTTGGAGAAGCCTGTTTCCGATACTGGGGTCCTCACTATTGAACCATTCCTCACAAGACACTTTAAAATCAGTCTGAATATAGAGGGTCAAGGACCACTTAGCATAGATGGCAGGAAATGTGGTCTGTCTCTTGGACTTCAGTCTGGCACCATCTAATCGTGCTGCTACTTGAAGTGCAATGGGGATGACACTGCTTACATTGCTAGGTAGATTACTGAAGGTAGGCAGTTTGATGTTGTCTAATCTTCCACTGTTGGAAACATCTTCAACCAAGTGCTCGTACATCATCCATTCACCACTCTGTAGGTCTTGAATATGTATTGTCACATCAACTCTATAGCTACCAGCATCAAAATGTGGTACTATCTCAGGAGACCACATGATGTTGACTGTGTCTCCTCCTTTCAAAAGAACTGTTTCTTCTTTGTTACTATTCAAAACAGTTACGTCACTGTCTTCCAAATGTACTGAAGTAGTATGCAATATATCATGATTATGTTATCATCATTTTATAAATGTTATTATATAATCATCCAACACGTATACAATCTAAATAAATTATTATTCCTACAAGATGCCAAGTAGAACATGAAGAAACATGATTCTCTGGAAAGGAAAAGGCCTAAATGTCCCTTTTCACTAAAATAGTACATGAAATAATATACCAACACACATATAATATATACCAAAATGACCAGTCGCCTAAGAAAAGAGGAAAGTATTAGTAAGTTTTAGTATTATTATTTTTCTCTAAAAATGTAAGTTTTAACAACACAAAACATGACTAAATGAGATTATTTCCACTTACAAGCTTGATATCTGCTCCCTCCATGATATATAGTGGTGGTTCCATTGCTTACAGAAAAGTCAAAAGGTACATATCCTGTCCTTCTCGTGGGAGGAGATGGACACACTGCTCTTCTGCTATCAACATACGCTCCCTCTGTGGATTTACCAGCAAAGGTACACATTATTTCATAGTCCTCCTGAAGGCAGTCTTCTTCCACAGTCACAACAATAGGAGTACCACCGAGTACATTCCCAAAACGTGGAGCAACTTCCATTTTACCTTGAAAGCATAAAGGTACACGCATATCAAATATATACAAAATACCCTACATGTACATATATATGTGCATAAGGTTATAAAATAATATGGGGAATTTGCTGTATTCATATTGAGCAATTCTTACATACGTATATATTTCAAACAGGAATTTAGACATTTTGACCATCAGGTCTTCTTAAGAAATAAACAAGGTGGGGAAGGATAAAATAGAAAAAGGGTGGCAGGAAAGTCTTAAGTAATGTCTTTTGTGTGCCAAATAATAAATGTAGATAAAAAAAGAAATTGTCAATTAATGCGACTATTAATACATACATATTTGTAGGTGTACATAATATAAACTTGCTGGTTGTATACATGAATGTCACCTACTGATATTAACATGCCAGAAGTTTGGATCGTTTACTGCAACTGACTCAATCCCTACACTTTCTTTGCTAAGAACAACACCTACATATGTAAATACATGTATGTATAGTGATAGATCTCCAGCATAATGTGAAGGTTGTACATTCATACAGGGTATACATACCAGAGTCAAGCAGTATATAGTAGGAATTAGATCTTGAAAGTGGGTAACTTGAGAGTATACGTAAGGTCCTTCCAGAGCTTTCCCTGGGATAAATCACATTAGGAGATATTGCAACATCAATTCTGTGCACTTCTGTTCCATCTTCTTGGAAAAACCTGATGTAACGACTATCCAATGGTCTTGTGAACTGTAAATTTGTTTTGTAGGACATTGGTGAATGTACATACATATACACAGGCATGTCTTATGCAATATGCAAACCTCTCTATCAAACTTGACTTCCCATATTCTGTTGTTGGGAGATACTTTAAGATTCGGAGTAGCAGAATTAGGAACAACTTGAGGTGCATCAGCTACATATGATTGTAGTAAATAAGTAAACAATTATTTACAGGGCCGGGTGTGGTCAGCCAGGAATCTAGATAGGAGCTGGCTTACAGTTTATGAAACTATACATACACATAGTAGACATGAAAAAGTAATGGTAAGAAAAATACATGTACAATATTGGTGACAGGAATCCAAACTCATACTCAAAAGGGAGAATTCTGAATGTTAGCCCTGAATGTCTGGAGTTACTTGGTTTATTAATCAAATAGATGTGGTAAATTCTTAAGTAAACAAACCTCCAGGAAGCAAAATAATACATCTTTGTTCTGTAGAGAGCCTGGAGGAAGGAATTAAGCCATGCTCACTGGTAACCTGTCATGACTCACATGCACACTTTATGATTATTATTATTATGGAACATATATATATATATATACATGTATATTATTGGCCAAGGATGATGGAAGTTAAAAATAGGAGGACAAAATTTAAATGGGCCAATCACAACACAGAAATCAGACTATATATATGCAATTATACATGTGCGTATACACAGTTCCTTACCCTGCACTGTCAGTTGCTCTAAAGCAGAGGATGAATACCTGATCTAAATGAGACTTTGTAGGTGTCCAAGTAACATTTATGTACCATTGCAGTTCACTTAGCTGAGTTACCTCTGACTTCCTCAGTCCAGGAGGTGATACTGTTTCCACTTCTATAATGCTGTAGCAATCACATACATTTATACCCTCATTCATTATACAAAACTCTATATTTATACATTTAGACATACCCAGCAACTATAATAATGTGTATAGCATAAGCACGGGTACGTTGCTGTGGCAATAACCATTTATAACATTTGAACAATAAAATGTAATTAGGACCTGGGAACACAAGCAAAACTGCAATGATATTCATTTGTACTTCAAACCCAAGTATATACAAGTGTATAAATCAGCTGCACCATGCATTTCATATTCACACCTGTGTGACATCAAGTCAGTCATCCAGAGCCCACAATCCAATAGTTAGGATACACATATATACTGTAGAGTATATTTTTAATTAAAAATACACGAATCGAAGTATGTGGAACAGGAACATGTCACTTATTTAGCCTGTTGAACAGGCTTAATAAGTGACATGTTCAGAATCATAATTTGGATGGGAGACCAAAGTCCGATTAAGATTATAGTGATCACCTCCCAGTCATTCAAGATGGAAAAAAGAATCATCACTTAATTGCATGATCAAAAAACCACAGACAGCCTTTCTCTCCTCCTTACTGATGGTACACTTTGGTGATGACTGTCTTCAACTTAGTTTAATTTCTCAATGCAATATGCAATAAAACTGTAAATGTAGCCAATTATGCATTCTTATATACTTGTTTCTTTGATGAAAATAAAGTGAAATTCAGCTTACCTGACATTTGGTGAACTGGTAACCTCAACTACAATGCGTTCATGATAGGTTGTGTTAGATGGTATAGCCACACGTGATCCATCCTCTCTGGTGGGACTAACAAACTCTGGAACACTTGTACAAGAAGCATTGCTGTCAAACACATCAACTAGAAACTGAAGTGGTATACTACTCAGAGGTGAGACATCAGTTGGAGAAGCATAGTCTTCAACTTGTATAGCAACTGCATACCAACCAGTGAGGTCATTAGCTGTATATCTTAGCTCACATTTCCTCTACCATAGAGAAACAATTGTAAAAAAATATGGTGGTAGAATTAAGATAACAATAGCATTGTTTGAACTATTACCACTAGCCAAAAATGAATGATTAAAGCCAAAGTTTTAACAATTTAGAATCTGATATCTTCTTTAGTGGTGTACACAAAAGAATGGTATTAATAGTTCAAGTAAGACAGCTCCTAACCACAAAGGATTCTTTTCATTAATTATTATATATATAGACTTGGATCTCCATAAGTATAGGAATGAGATATATATTATGCATGTATGAGTGCACACAAAATATATATATCAACCTCATTTAGCACAGATCCACGGAAGGCTTCACAGACACCTCCACACTCTCCTAAGCTACTATTGGCCCACCTGCAGCGTATTTCATCACCATCTACATCTTCAACTATTCAAAAAGATAAGTGGAAAGCTGGTTTTACGTAGTACACTATATAATCAATACCACGCAAGAGAAGAGGAAATAATCTATCAAGACATGAAAAGGCTGCAAAATGCATATATAAAAAGAAGTATACGTAGGAATAAGGAAGATTTTTGGAAATAGAACATCAAGGGGTTAGCACAGCTGAAGACTGTGCTAGAGAAACACAAACAGATTCAAATCATCCCTTAACCCTATTATTAGTATTTGCCAAGAATGGGACAGGGAAGGAGTGTATATTGATTAAAAAATTCTTTTATAGTAGGAAATTCAATACCACTATCATTAATGTGACTATTTTTAATTAATGTCAATCCACTCACTGCTTACCCATGTAAACTATATTTCAGATCCATGTTCAAAGTTCTCATTATAAGTAACAATGATAATTGCTTTAACCTGAACTAAGTGTGAGGGCAGGTTCCTTAGGTGTTAATTGATAATACATTGCATAGAGCGGCCATAATTTTTGGCCTCCTTAATTAAGAGTACTCACCAGGTATTCTAATCACATGTCTACATCCATATTGTAGTCTCAGTATAGGAGACATAGCAGACACTGGAGATGAGTTTATCTGACCAGTATCTTCCCTTCTTGTGAGATTACCCCTCACAAGAACATCCCAACCACCTCCACCAATAATTAGAGATATCCAATTACCACCTGAATATCTACATGTATATTCATTGACAAGATGGCAATAATATTATCATTAATATTATGATTAATTCATATATAGGTCACTGTCTAACAGTTGAAACACAATTCTACAATAAAAACATTTTGAATTACAAATGATTAAGAAATCATACTGTGTTATTATATATAGTGGAACCTGTACAACTAGAGTATTGTATAATTCACTCTATATATATTCTATTGTGTATAATGCAGTGTGCCCATGGTGAGTGAGAGGAAAACTTAATTCGAGAAAAGGTTTTAATTGGAACTACATGTACAGTAAGATAAATTCCAACAATGTATAACTAACGTGGCTTCAAATTCTGGTGTGAAGATAGTAGTCTGATAAGTCCTTCCTCCTGCTGTCCAATCCTCTGTCTCACTGTAATCAGTGCAATAAAATCTCATATCTCCCAATGTACCAACACAGCCTGATGTGCAGGATAAACTGCCTGTGCCAATCAGAGCCTGTGAGTCAATAGTGCTTTGGTCACATAAAGCACTCCCTCTTCTCCAGGCAATCCTAAAGCTTATTTCAATCTGCAGATAACAGGTGTAATTAATAACCACATACATAAGTATAATACAGTGTATTGTCTTTTAAATCAAATTCACATATACATGCAAGATATACTCAGTCTGGGTTTAAAACATGAAGGCCAAAATCTTCCATATGTACAAAATGCTCTTGTGTTCCTGATCACAAGCTGGTTTATAACCCATGCATATGTAGTTTTAGCTCATGGCAAAGGCTGATATCTGCGCATGCCGGAGAACGTATATATAGGCTGATGCTCGTAAACTTTATTTAATGCAAGAAATTTGCTAGAGAGCCTTCGCAAACTGCGCATGTTTAATGTCCGAAAAATTGCTTGCGTTTTCAGGATAAGTGTCTTCAGAAGTCACCGTCCAATTATAAATCAAATATCAAATAGAAATCACCTATTTTCGGACTCATTCAGGAAAATTCGCATGCAGGAGATCGAGTTCGCTGCAGTTAGAAGGAACATATAGCTACATGCATATACGTACTGTGTAAGTTCCGTTGACTTCATCTGCTACAATTGGTCTCCAACTGATACTGGATCCTCGAAAATGAGAGGAGGATACAATACCTAAGGAGGTAAGAAGAAGACACAACTTCAACAAAACCATGGTTACTACAGCTAGAATGGGTATAAGCCGGCTATACGTGTATACGCGGTATTTATACTATGATCCAAAGTTGGGATACACATAGGCCTAATTATCTATACATCCCACACCCACATGCATTCGACCAATACAGCAGCGGGCAATTTTGTGTGTGTATTTAGTTACAACTTATCCGTGCCAAGTATGTAATTATTTCAGCTATACAGGATATGGCCATGTATCACATGGATCACTGTCTGGGTTTATACGTATATGTACAGTAATATAGTGGAGGAGTGAATATTGAAACTTACAAAATACGAATACTGTACGTATAACTTATACAAAATATTATGAATTTGAAATTGAAAGTTACAAAATATGTGCATTTCAGTTATATATGTTACAAGAATCCTGAGACATGTAGTCCATCCTATATTATCCTGAGTTATTCTCCTTGAACCAGGATTGGTTACAGTGTATCTAGGTAGCACTGAGTGATAACCTTCCCTGAATATATATAATTCTCTCTTCTCCAATCCAAAGTAATATTTAACCTTGCTGATGACCCATTTTAACTGAACTATATATATATATATATATATATATTATATATTTATAAAGGTGCATGGTGGCCATAATTCACCATATATAGTGGTGACACTTACCCACCACTGCTAAATATATCACTGGTGCATGTTGTGCCTGCATATTGTAACATAGCAACAACATTAAATGTATTAATGGTAGCATTATGTTCATAGCTAATAGGAATAATATACATTTACATGTATACGTATAATACAGATAGCTATGTATACCTTCCAAACCCATTAATAACTTAGAGTTACTGACTTAATGCCGAAATTTCAAAAAAAAAACAAGTGAGAAGTATTATACTGTAGGTATGGCACTTAGATAAATGATTGTTTAATTAATATACGTATATGCACATGCTGTTGGCAAACATACATGTAGTTGTTAAGAAAATCTCGAAGGATATTGTGATCCCCTGATATTATGTGTGAGGAATCAGTACTCAGGGACATGCACTACTGTAATACTAACATAGTGGAGGGGTGAATATTGAAACTAAAAATATGAATACTGAAGCTTACAAAATATGATAGTGAAATACAAAATATCCAAATTAGGTGAGATATATATATAGTACAGTGCTCATTCCAGGCAACACAAGAATCCTGGAATAATTTGTTGAAGATATTGTGTCTTATATAAAATATTTTTCTAATATCAAGTCTACTTTCCCTTGCCACACAGTAATGTGATACACATGTCAAATGAGATAGCTGCAGTATACAATTACAAGTTTCAAGCATAAAGATTAATTCTTTGGGTTCAAAGTGGTTGCTAGATCTCCTGATTCTTTCATTTCCTGAAAGTCAAAGTATGAGTTGCACAAGTGATGAGCAATGCAATTCATGTAATGTATAGTAAATATATGTACATACTAGTGCAATATACTATGTGTATGTTAAAGTGCAATATATACCGTATACAATGTGTATGTTAAACATACATGGATATATAAGTTATAGAAGACAGGTTAGGATAACATCCAAATCCAATACAAATCTGAAACAAGGACAAGTAATCTATATACGTATATAATTTCATAGGGCCATATTCCTTTGTTTACAAACTCCTCCTGCAGCTTGCATGTGATTGATCCAAAACTCAGAACCATTAGGGGTGCCTCATGGGGAGTGTCACAAGGGGGTAGACGGACGACATTTCACCTGATCCGGGAAGAACGCCGCAAGGATTCCATCTGTTATGGGAAAGTGGGTGGTCCTCGGAAGTGATGATGTCAGAATCACTGATGTGGGAAGTGCTGAACAGAAGACTCCAGAAGGCAGTCTTCTCTGCTTGCTATGTATATTTCAGTGGAAGTCTAGACATATGGACTGTCACTATTTTGTACTGAATGTCATGGTGATCAGGACAGATAATGACTGACTTTTGATATCTTGTAGATTTTACATATCACGATGCTTATTCCAAGAGATCTAGATATGTGATGTAAGCGCGTACCCTGACCTTGACTACGTACGTATGTCAAGTCCACCCACCAACTTCCCATTCACGGTGATTTCATTATATCAGTACTAGCTGATAATCAGGGACATGCAGTATATAATATCATAGCTGAGGAGTGAATATTGAAACTGAAAATATGCATACTTACCTTGACTATATCCAGTCCACCCACCAACTCTCCATTCACGTAGAGCTGAGGATAGGTTGGCCAGTTGGAGTAGGTCTTCAATCCTTGTCTAACCTGCAGAGGAGATTTAAGTTGTCATCTCTACAGGAGCAGTGCACAGGCTGCAAAACAAACGTCATATACCATATGACTGCATGTGTACCTCTTGGTCTTGTAGAATGTCAAACGTTTTGTAGTTTGTTCTGTAATGAAAAGATGTTAACATATATACAGTGTATGTTTCCAACTATTTAAAAGTATAAATAACTGTGTTTCAATCAGATCTTTCTTACTATACATAAGTAAATTTAAATAAGATATACAGATATAATGTACGTATATAATATACTTACTCTTCTTCATTCAGTAGAGCAACCATTGTTTTACTAAAACCACATCTAGGCTCCTATACATGCAAACATAGGAACAGTGACATAACAAGCTAATACATGCAAACATAGGAACAGTGACATAACAAGCTAATACATGCAAACATAGGAACAGTGACATAACAAGCTAATACATGCAAAGTGACACAATAAGTTATACTGTAAGTACATATCCAGTGTATTCTCCATGTGTATGTATTCCTATGATTAGCTATTTCCTCCCATTATCTATATATATTTCTTTTTCCTGTGACAGTGTGATAAACTATGTACTTCCTGTGACCACTTATATACATTTCCTTCCTATAAGATATACTTCCTGTATCAATTTATTTCCTGTGATCATCTATGTACTTTTTGTATCAATTTATTTCCTGTGATCATCTATGTACTTCCTGTATCAATTTATTTCCTGTGATCATCTATGTACTTCCTGTATCAATTTATTTCCTGTGATCATCTATGTACTTCCTGTATCAATTTATTTCCTGTGATTACCTGTGGACTTCCTTTCATGAATAGCACAACTGGATGCATATTGATGAGTTCCTTAAGCCTACAACAGCCATCACAAACAAACGTAGGACACCCTGTCTGGTAATATAGAAAGTTGATGTAAGGCATATGTACCTTTCTTCAAGAGGTTTAGATTTTGGTAATGCGCTTCCCAGGTCTCCACTCTCTTTCATTTCCTATCATATAAATGGATATGTAGATAAACACAATGAGAGAAAAAAGAAAAAAATTAGTTGAAAAAAACTATTACATGGAAAATATTGACCTTAGATCCATGCATACTTACCTTAACTATGTCCAGTCCACCCACCAACTCCCCATTCACGTAGAGCTGAGGATAGGTTGGCCAGTTGGAGTAGGTCTTCAATCCTTGTCTAACCTGCAGAGAAGCAGGATATTGATATACACATGTGTATTGGAGGGAGGTATGGTACAGGTGTATTGGAGGGAGGTATGGTACAGGTGTATTGGAGGGAGGTATGGTACAGACTAGTGATGGCTATGAGACACCTTGGACAAAAGTATGGGTCTGTTTAATCAAAGTGATAATTTAACCACACGTAACCATTCTCAAACATCATGAAGAGGGAAAAGAAGAAGCAGTTGCTGGGAATTGAGCAGTTGAGTCCAGGACAGTTGGCTGTGACCACACCACTCCCTGCCACTGAGCTACAATTGCCACAGCATTGCTCCATTCTCTCTTACACTAAATACATCTATGTAATTAGTCTGTATTCACACTAGTTAGTGGTGATTTAGTTATCAGAACAAAAGCTAACATATGGGTACTATGGGTACTATGGGTACGCGTACGTATGTTTTGGTTACCTCTTCATCAGCCAGTATGTCAAAACTACTGAACTTTACATTCTCCTCCTTCAGGATACCAACCATCTGTCGACTGAAACCTGCATCATGACAGGAAGAGACAAAGCCTTTGCAGAAGCCTTTGAATATGCACACATATGTTGAGTGCATGCACTAAGCCACATAACAGACAATGTTGTCAATGCCATACTGACCACATCTGGGCTCCTCTGGAGTACCTTTCATGAAGACCATGCATGGAGCAGAATCTATTAGCCTCTTCAATCTGTCATTTATATCCTGCAGTACAGACAAACTGGCACTGTATGCAAGCGGCTAATGTATGCAAGCGGCTAATGTATGCAAACTGGCACTGTATGCAAGCGGCTAATGTATGCAAGCGGCTAATGTATGCAAACTGGCACTGTATGCAAGCGGCTAATGTAGGCAATCTGCCCAAGTAAAATGGAGCACTCACCTCCTTTGGAGCTGGTGGCATTGGTGGAATGATTGAGAGCTGATCAGCATACCTCTTGGTCTTACTAGTAATGTCTGCTGCATGTGCACCATTTACTCTATCAAGTTCCTTACCATTCTACCACAGGAAATTAGATAAACGATTCACTTGATTTAACAGATCTTGAAAATCCTTATCACAAACCTGCTTTATACACATTGAATACTTTTACTGTACTGACCTTAACAAATACTGTAGTGGGTACTGCTATTACTTTGTATGCTAAACAGACTTTGGGAAGTGCTTCAGCCTCAACCTTCACAAAAAGGCAAAATGTAGAAAACAGAGTAATATTTTTAATGGAAGTTCAGTTACTACAGTTACATAGAAGTGAGGTGATACACTAATACAATGTACTACTTCAGAATCTGAAGAGATACAGGTAGTTAGTTGAAAGCTCATAACGATCTCAGCACCCTTTATATATGTACTCCTGCTACATTTCCCAGACCTTGACAAACTGGACCTGCTCATGCTCTTTGGCTAGTTCACCCAAGACATCATTCATGTGTACACTTGGCTCAGACCACGGCATCCAAAAGCTTAGCACGACCAAGCTAACACACAACCACGGACAGTAAAGTAAACAGAGACACGCACAGCAGCATTGAGTTAAAGTATACATAATACATAACATAAAAACAGGCAGAATTACAGTAGTAAATACTTGATATTAATTTAGCTATACAGTTAATTCATATTCACTATTACACCTAGCCTAGGTGAACTATATTAATAATGTTCAGCTAAAATACAAACTGGTAAGTGGGAAAAAAGAATAAAACACACTACTGTGACAAATCAACAGACCTCTCAATTTGAAGATCATGTCTACTTTACATTGAGAAGAGACAAGGTCTATTTAGGTTATCAATCAGTGCTAGCTAGACATACTGTACCCAATCTAAGTTCAAGGAGAATAACTCTGTTCTCCGCGTTCAATGATCCAAAGAAATATTTAACATTGTTTTTTTATCTAAACTAGTATGCTTGCATATTGTAACCATAGCAACATCATTTAAAGTACTAATGGTAGCATTAATTGTAGTAATGGTCTGAAGATATCTGTCCAGACATTATGGTGTCACACAGCAGGGGAAAATTAACACTTATTCTAGTCACATGATGTACATGTACACTGGCATTGTTAGTCCCTGGGATAGAAAAACGTATCTACAGCCAAGTTACACTAGTACAATGTTTGGTAATGACGCCCACCCGTAATTACAATCCCAACGCTGATAAAATTTACTGCTAATCAATTATAGAAAATTCAAATAAAGTAAGACTAATAAAATAGAGAAAACTTAAAGATTTTTAATAGGATATCAATTACGTAAAAGGCGTTTGGTTCTACCTTTGGTTTCCCTCGAGGAGCTTCTTTAAGTCTTCTTCTGATTTTAAATCACAGGGATTCGCCATTTTTACGCCGCCTCCTCCTCCTCTTCGATCCATGAATACATTTAATTCGGATCTGCAAAGAGACGAAACGGTTTCTGTTCTGTTTTAGTTTATGTTATCGTACCGTACTAGTAATGACAAAGCAAGAGAAGAGTACCAAATCAGGTAAGCAATACAATTGTAGATTTCTATAATTCTTGTGGTAAATGTACCTTTCAAAACCGTACAAGAGGTAGGGTAGGGATGAATGGTCTAAAGCTTGTTATAATAACTAACCCCGTACCATGAATACGGCAGAACTGGTAGTTTGTAGTCTGTGTGCCCACATAGAGTTCGGTAATCCGATAAGTGTCTGCGCCTTGAGGGGAATACAGTCTTTTGAAGTTTTTCTTTTCTCTCTCTGTCCCTCTTGTTTGAGATGTATTTCGAGTTTTCTGAGGCCACTGTCAGTAACCAAAGTACGTATTGATGTGCGCATATATGAACTGGTAATGCGTGTTGAGCTGAAGCACACACACAGGGAAGGGAATGTGGTTCTAATAATCTTAGTTTATATCGCTTAAAGGTGACACTTTCTGTAGGTACGTGTGTATCTAACGCCTTACCTCCGTCACAATATTGTTTGTCTGCAGTGTTGGTAATACTGTTATGTACTCTTTTAAGTTAACTTTTAATGCTTGGTACCTTTTCCCGGAGTGTGGTTTGTGTGAAGGTTTCACTTGAATTCCTGGACAGAAGCAGTGCTACTGGCAATCCTCTTTTGTCATACCATATCCTTTTTACCTTGGAATGAGGTCTGATGTACCTTACAGTGAGGTCTACTATACGACTTATCTGGCTATGTTTAGTGATAATTCTAAAGGTCTGGGATGTTGTGACATGTTGTATGTTATAAGGTTGTGGATGACAGATTAATGACTGTTTAATGTATTTATTTACATTTATTTCAAAAATGTCAGTTCTAGCCTGCATCCCCAGAACATTAATGAAACTAACTACACAATTAACTTTAATAACTAGCTTGCCTTTCCTAAGACTCCTTGATGTATGAACTGTTAGTATTCACTTCCAAAGTCTGTCTATTCCTGTGTACATACATACGTATGTGTGCAGTTGTTTTATGCTTCCTGAAAATTATGTTGGATGCACAGTACATTTTTATTTTGTATATTACAGGGAGGTAGGGGTGGTGCATTTGCCTCCTAAGATTGATTTCCCCCCCTTTGGGAAGTTAATATAAACTGCTTTGACACCCTTATACTATAGCCCCAAGATCCCCCAGCCCCAAGTTCTGCATGCAGCCCTGTATTAGATTTGTGTTTGTGTGATTTGCGCAGAATTAGTGTTTCAGTTACAATAAGTGAGACCTTGTTTGTGGTGTGTATTTTGGTATGATGTGAGACTAGAGGTGTGATGTCAGATATAAAGACTTTTGTGTATTTAAGTATGTTCTTTGTATTCCTGTTGCATTGAAGAGATAATGGGAAATAAATGACATCAAATGTTGTTTGCTGGTAGTTAGTTGTTCAGTGATTAGTAAAGTCATTCCTCATGTATGGCTGACTTCAATATAGGTACTTTGCTGTTGTGTAAATATTAATCACGTGTGTTTGAATGGAACTCAGAAAGTTCTCAAATTGACACTCAACTGCTTATCATTAGTGTTAGGTCGTGTGTAAAACTAAACTGATTCTTTTTATAATCTGTTAATAGAGCTAATGAAGTAACCATATTTGTTGACCTGCTGATGCTGTTAATCACACCAACTTACCTTTCTTGGTGTCTCTATCTCCTCTCTCTCTCCTCTCTACAGCTGTTCTCTGCCACAGATGTGGAAAGCTTTGCACGGGAGAGGTACTGAAGGTCCAAGATCGACACTTTCATACCAACTGCTTTCTATGTGCACGTGAGTACCATATTAGTGTCCTCTACAGTCTACATGGATCGCATCCAATCCTCCCCCACCCTCTCTATATAGATAAGCTCTACTTAAAGTACTTAGAGTATGTGTTAGCTTTTTGCTTAAACTTGGAGAAAAAGTATTTACCATACCACACACTTCACTAAGAAGTTGCAACTAAACTTAAGTTAAAGATGGTCATTCTATAATCCTAACCTAATATTACTCTCAGATTACTTGCTGAAGATTCTTTAGTAATTGAAACAAATTGGTGAAGTGGCTGCATACATATAAGATGATAAACAGTTGCAGTTTTGATACATACCCAAAATTAGCAGTAGTATGACTTCACCACATTCCATTCAATATATTGCCCCATCTCATCCTTACACATATACTGAACCATATTAGTACAATATGCTATGCATAGCATTAGTATAATATTATTGTTATATAGTGCTGTTAAAGCATTTATATGAGTGTTGTTGATATGATAGAACTCCCTCAGTCTGGTAAGTCCCACCCAAACCTCAGAAGGAAACTGTTGTTTGGCTAATTCCAGCAAATATGTATGCAATTTTGTTTGAATGCAATCAAACGGTCAATCTGATAATTTGTGCTTGGAGGTCAAATTTCATGCACATGCTTACTGAATTTGACTTGCTACCCCCCACTGTTAACACCAATAAGCTAATGTAGTTTTGTTTAGCTTTCCCATGTCGTGTCCTTGTACTGTGAGATCGGAGAAGATTACCATGGTAACCCTACATAGTTCATTACACAGACTTCCCCTTAATGGGTTTGAGATCAATTGCCCAGTTAGTACAGTAAAATTAATATTGTGCCAGTTAATGCCCACCCACATGGGCTGTTCCCTGATATGGAGATGTGAAGATTAAGTAAACTCTAGATTATTATACATACATACAAATAAGACAGGCATACGTATGTACATACTTACGTAAAACTGTCTATTAGTATATTACTCTTAGCATGGTTAAGGAATATTTTAACTCATTTAACAACAAGCTATCAACTTAAAAGTAGACCTCAATGCTTAGAATTTGAATAAATTTTCACATTGGAAAATTTGCATTACGTATATTGTCCCATGTTAAAGGTACTGTATATTGTCCCATGTTAAAGGTACGTATATTGTCCCATGTTAAAGGTATGTATATTGTCCCATGTTAAAGGTATGTATATTGTCCCATGTTAAAGGTACGTATATTGTCCCATGTTAAAGGGTTATGTGGTGACACTTGATGTACATTTTTCACTTGAACTTGCAGCGATTACTGGACACTCATTGAAGAGTGTTGTAGTTTATAAAGCACTTTGATTTACCTTGGGTAGTAGTAGTTGTCTATTTGATGTACTTGTACTGTTGTTGTGAGTATGGCTTCTCCCTCTTGAGTGTGCAGTGATGCTCAAAATATGTGCTTCTCTCCGCTGCAGAGTGTCACAGTTCACTGGCCTCCGGGGGCTACTTCTTCAAGGACGATAAGTACTTTTGTAAGAAGGACTACCAGAAGTTGTATGGGATAACCTGTACTAAGTGTGGTGAGTATGTGGAGGGGAGAGTGGTCAGTGCCAAAGGGAGCACCTACCATCCCCAGTGCTTCACCTGTGACAGATGCAAGTGAGTCAGAGAGAGAGCACATTATTAGACTGTGTCTTGTGTGTGAGCAAATTACATCATAAGAGACCATCACGACCAAGTTATAATGATATAGGGCCCCAATCAGTAATGGTGTGTGTTCACAATGATATAGGGCCCCATCAGTAACGGTGTGTGTTCACAATGATATAGGGCCCCATCGGTAACGGTGTGTGTTCACAATGATATAGGGCCCCAATCAGTAATGGTGTGTGTTCACAATGATATAGGGCCCCATCAGTAATGGTGTGTGTTCACGATGATATAGGGCCCCAATCAGTAATGGTGTGTATTCACAATGATATAGGGCCCCAATCAGTAACGGTGCTGTTCTGACACCGAATGGAAAGGAGATGCTGTGCCACTCCTGTGGAGCACCGAAAGCCAAAACACTTCCTCCCCAAGTCAATTCATCGCTTAACATGCTTTCAGACCAGAGAAAGAGCTCCAAGTCTCCATCTGGTCCTTCTCCCTACACATTCTCTTCCTCTTCCAATGCCTCCATAGCCTCATCCAGCAGCAATGGGCTGGCCTCCCCGGGTAGCATCCAAGGCAACCGACACCAGTCTCCCACCATCGTAGCCACCTCTAGCAAGTCCAAGCCAGCCAGCACTGATGGGTGAGTACTGTCACTGACACAGTCTGTAGCCGCATACTTTGGATACTTGGCTAACTGTGACATGTGTAGATATCTACCAAGGTCATAATGATTGTGAAAATGACATGTTAGTATGGCAATCTGTGTATTCTATGCATTAAAGAAGAGTCTAAAGTTGTTTATTCTGTTTGTTCTTCAGTTCTAGTCAAGACTCCTCTTGGCAAAGGACCATGAACTTCAGCATAGGTCCCCCTAGTGCCCGTTCTGCTGCTCGTAACAGCCTTTCTGGTACACCTCCTACTAAGAGGGACCAGACGGGGAGTCCCCATCAACGCAGCTTTTCCTTTGATGTAGCAAATACAACAGACGGTCCATTAGCCAAGAAACAGCAGCAAAGTAGTGAGGCAGACAGGAGGAATATTCCAGCATGTACGTACCACATTTAGTTGTTTATCCAGCATGTACATCCTCTTAATGTTAGCTACGTACATAGGTATGTACTGAACCTGAGCTGTTTACTGAACCTGAGCCATCCCATAGTGGGATAGCTTTAGTGTAGGGAGGTGGGGAGACATGTGTCTTGGAGGAAGCAAACATGCTGAACTAGGTTCCCTCCTCAAAATTACGATATCCCTTGTGATATTTTCTAAAGAAACCTTGCTATGTGTATATCTCCTATAGTACATACATATATGTAGTACGTATATCTAAGCTACATACGTACGTACATGTGTATCTGAGCTACATATTATGTTGTATGTACATGAGCTGGTGACTCGTATGCACCTGTTTACACCAAATTAGAGGCAGTACTGATGACACACACAGACACTAAGCTTGTTCTTTTCTATATTATTCACACCATATTTGTGTTGTGTATTGTCATAACAATCCGTGTGCTTTACAAGAGCAGACATGACATTGGATAACTATGATAATATTGGTGAGATGAGCAATGCCCCTCTATTGCTGCAGATTGTGCGAGCTGTCATGACCCCATTCTGAGAGGTGGCAGCTCCTACCTTGCCCTCAATAGGTACTGGCACATGTGGTGTCTGAAGTGCAAAGAGTGTAGTAAACTCATATCAGATGAATTTGCTCCTCAGTAAGCATTCACTCCTCATACATATTGTGTACATATCTATACCATGCTAATCTTATGTATCCTTACATATATTGTGTATACGTATACGTATCTATACCATGCTAATCTTATGTATCCTTACATATATTGTGTATACGTATACGTATCTATACCATGCTAATCTTATGTATCCTTACATATATTGTGTATACATATACGTATCTATACCATGCTAATCTTATGTATCCTTACATATATTGTGTATACATATACGTATCTATACCATGCTAATCTTATGTATCCTTACATATATTGTGTATACATATACGTATCTATACCATGCTAATCTTATGTATGCTTACATATATTGTGTATACGTATACGTATCTATTCCATGCTAATCTTATGTGTAAGGTTATGTCTACATATATTGTGAGTATTTCCGGTGGGAGTTTTATTTTATGCTCATGGGTTAAAGAAGGTAGGACATGAATGTTCAACCTTTGTGACATTCTGTGCTCCACTGTTAGTTTGCAGTTATCCATTCTGTATTGTGTAATCTTTGGGTAATTAATTACTATTTGAGTGTATCAGAATACATATGTATGTATACTTAATTGTATCTTCCTTTTGTTCCATGTGCTAATGACATTTTGCGCATTACCATGTCTGTGTGTAGTAATGGCTTCCCGTTCTGCATCCCCTGCTACATGAAGCTGTATAGCACAGTTTGTGCCGCTTGTAATAAAGGGATCGTTGGGACTGGATTGGAAGTGAGAACACATCTGGGTAGCTTACTATATATGGCTATCTATGTTGCCCAAACTGCATGACATACATATGATGACAGTACATATGTACATACTTGGGAAATGAGCTTATATTATAGCTTATTCTTTTTAATCTCTTGTATAATGTTACAATGAACAATACCCTAGTGTGTTATGCCTATGGTTCACTTCATAATAACAATTGGCTGCAATGATAATTATACTTGTACATACATTGGCCCAGGGGGAAGAAGAGAAGGAGAAAACTCTTGTATCCTCATCCAAAGCTCTCACTAGGGCTAGTTCCCTATAGGCCTTTACTTGTAAATAGATGTATGCAGCATATAAGAAAAATGGTGTGTTAGATTATTCATGTACTACTGTACATACGTATGATGGATGATACGGGTATCTGATGTTATGTATATATTCAGGCTGATAACAGGTGCTTCCATCCTGAATGTGCAAAGTGCAGTAAGTGTGGAGAGCCTTTTGGCGAAGAGGATGACATTTGCATCCTAGGTAAGGCCTATGTATGTGTGTACTTGGAGGAGTCTGGCATGGGAGACTACCATTCACTGCTTCATGTTACACCAGCCATTCTCCCATTACATGTGGGGTAAATTGATAGGCATTTCTTCTAACTGCACCGAACTTATCTTTGAGATGGTTCATCTTTAGTCTTTTGAGCATCTAACAGTCACCATCAGACCCCCAGGGTCAAAATTTTGATTCCAAAAAGAGCAAATTGCATCTCTAGGTGCTCAAAAGAATGAAGATTAATCATCTCAAAGATTGCATCAGTTATTTGATATGTATGTATGTTTGTTTGTTGGTAATGTGCTGTAGGGACCACCTTGTGGCATCTGAACTGTGATAGTGAATTGAGTGAAAGGTACTACAGCAGCGACAGCAGAAAGACATCCAGAGAGTCTCTCCCACACAGCGAACCAGAAGGGGCACCTAATAGAAGTACAAAGGTTATACTTACACCTGGAAAGTTTGCAAAGAAGGATAGCTGTAAGCTTTGATGTAATAAGAAAGTCAACTAGGCAATCAGCGTAAATTATGCCTGTTTGTGTAAATTTGTAGTTTCTGGTGTTGCTGAAGCAATAAAGTTATTCTCAACCTCTGCCAATGAAAAGGTACAGTCCTGTTGCTCAATATGTACTCTGAATTGCACAAGAACTCATACAATCAATGTTTCCTTATATTTACCACATACTTTATTTTATACATTGTGTCTGTTTTCACACTTGATTTTTGTCACTTCTTTTTTCTGTATCTTCTAGAGCTCATTGTCCAATGGCAGTGCAACTGTTAAACGTATGTTAGCTAGTAATGTACTATACAGTATGAGTGGTAATTGCTCTTTTAATAGTTGTATAATTTGTACTGATGTGTAGTGAATATGTGAGTACATGAATTGAACCATTCTACACAAGTTAATAGATATGTATAGATATTTGATCTCATTGTACTTCTCTCAGGGTCGGACTCTCAATCTAGTGCAGATACCCAGGTGAGTCTGAACACATTCCAACAAATCCCCTAACTATTTTTAATAAAACTTAATAATGACCCTTCAGGTGTCAGTAGAAACAATAAAGAGTTCCGGAGAGCCAGTAAGTTAATGGTTACTGCTAGTGGATTACATTTGAAGGGTCACTTTGTGTGTCATCTCTTCTTCTGCAGACATTCCCCTTGGAGTTGCTACAGCTGAGATCAAGTAGCGACAGTGTCCTAAGAGAACTGGATAGAACCAAACTGGAAGTAAGTGTACTCTCACCTAAATGAATAGAATGAAAAGCCGCCGTAACATTCTCAATTGGGTATCATTAAGTTGGTCTAATCATTATATTTCTGTTACAGAATTTGTACAACACTTGTGACATTCCTTACAGTACTATAAACCAGTCATATGTGAAGTGTTATGGCATTTTAGATATCACCTGCCAAATTGCAGTCACATTTCATGCATTCCTGTGTGTGGCCATTGCAAGTGAGAGCTCTTCCCTCTGTATGTAGCAATACCTATCTGATGATGACTTTATAAGAGCTTTCGGGATCGAAAAAGATGAATTCCTACGCCTGCCTAAATGGAAAAAGCTTGATTTAAAGAAGAGAGCATCTCTGTTTTAGATATTTATGCCTCTTAACTCTATATTTTTGTTTGTAGTCTCACTGTTAGATTATCCCTGCTCACTCAGACCATACAAAGTCACTTTTGTAACAACATTCGTACTCTTTAATTTTGAGCCCAGAAATAATCCTTTGCACAATCTTTTTTGATAAAAATATTTCTCATTGTATACAGTGAGCTTTCCGTAGCAGGGTGAAACAATCCAAATGGAACGCAATTGTAGCATGTACTTGGGGTCATAAACAGCTATCTCCTGGGTTCAATTATCGCTTACATTTTGTCCCGGTACCCCGGTACTATAGCTAGCTTTTTTCGACCAATCAGAATAATCGTGTCCTCCCCTTCCACGCCTTTGGGCGCTAATTTGGGATTACGCGCCTATATAAATATGCGTACCAGCGACCCCGCATTTCTGAGGGTCATCGCCTGAAGATTATTCAGTGTCACTGTAAAAATGTTCTCGAAACTAGCCATCCTGCTTTTTGTTCTGTGTATGTACGCGCACGATGTGGGCGCTGTTAATGTTCTTAAGAACGTGGTCTCTGAAATATCTAAGCTGGCGCTAAAGATGGATCATCCTACAAATATTGTAAAGCGTCAATCGTCAGCTTGTCAGAATGACCTTGCTGCGTTCTACCAGACGAACATACAGTCATGTATGAGTGTATTGCAAGAGTCAGGTAGTGAAGCTCTCTCTCCTTCACAAGCCGATACATTCTGTGATCATGATTGTTCAAAGACGCTCCTGGAATTGCTCAAGAAAATGGCTGTGGATTGTGGGGACGTTATTGGCGGAGAAACGGTAGGTAGGCAGTATCTAGTATCTCTATTAGACACACTGGCGGATTGACGGTTTCCGGTTTAGGAAAGTTGCTCACGTGTACGCAACCAGCAACATATAATACTACCTACTGTATTTATGATCACTTAGGCAACTCCTCAAGTATTGTATTGAATATTAGGCTCTTAATTCCTTTCTCTCTAATCTTTTACAACCTATATTGTTTAATTCCTCTTTTCAACAGCTGAATAAAAATCAGGAAAAGTTTTTGAGTGGTATTTGTCACGAAGATAACCAACACAGATACTGCCTCAAGGACTTTGCTGATTTGTATCAAAATAAGAAGGCAGATTTAGAGGTACTACTACATGTCACATGCATGTCTTGAGGTTATATTTGCTATAACTCTTTGATGTTTGAGACAGCATTCATCAATATTATAGTCATTAATATTAATTAATTGCTCAATTAATTGAACATCAAAATCTCCAGAGTATCCACCTACATAATCACATAAAGGATTAAGAGGGCTAATAAATATTAGATGGTCAATGAGATTAATAGTTTTGTTCCACATGTGAATATAAAATGTTTTCTATTTATAGAGCTGTAAGATAGAAGTACAAACAGAACAATGTGGATCCAGTTGTCGTAGTGTGAGGAGTAGTGAAACATAACACACTTGTATAACTGCAAGTGTATTTAGTTTACATTTCTCGTTTTTTATTTTGCATAACATTCCCTCTCTCTATGTACTGCCATATTTGTGTTGTAAGTTCATAAGCATACTATATTTATATATAATCTTGTAATCCACATATATATACGTACATATATATATAATATGCAATAATATAACATACATATTGGTACAAAGGAACCTATATTATGGTCACATCTCTACAATGAATGCTTGCTTGAACTGATCTCTTCAATGGAGATCCAAACCTTTGTTCAATGTACATATCAATGTAAAGCCTGTCTAATGCTGTCAGATTTGGGTCAGCTGATCATAAACTTGGCATTATTAGAGAGGTGGCTGCGTTATAAAAGCCCTATGTTGGCCCATTATATATGTATGATTTTTGCCAGAACTTTAAGAGCCAACTAATTTGGAGGTGATTGCACTATTTTGTTGACCACTTGTACAGGTTTTACTGTATGTTTATTTTTATACTCTCAATCCTGTATAATCTGGTCACCTATGTATGTAGTGGCATAGTCAGATAACTTTAGTCCCACAAGTGTCCTGATCAGATGGACTCTACCACATGCAATCATTGTCTTCTTACTTATGTATATAGATGGTGAGCTACATGTCTACCAATTATGGCTGCTGTAATAGCCTTCTTACGTTTGTTGACTCTACCAATACAGATCCTACCATCCAGTAAGTCCAGACCTATGTGATAGAGTGCACACTTGAAAGCTATATATGTATGTACATATATACGAATGGAATTAATTGTACTTGGCCTGTGCAAAGGCTATACTTACTGCTAGTTGCTCTGCATAGATAAAATGGCCACCTTGGTTTTCATCAAAGGGAACATTAGCAAGCTAACAGTACATTGTAGTAGGATGGCCCACCTTCTCTCCTGCTGTATAGGATATGTAATTATATTTATAATATGATTAGTATAATAATATAATATAATTACCTTGGCAATCTGTTGTATGTGTACCAGTTCAGTATTATGTGTACGTAAATACATTTAGTTATCCTCAATTTGTATTATTTGATAACAATTTGTAGGTAACATCTTTTATCAATTATATTGCCCTTCTCATCATGTTATGTCTATGCAGGGCCATTGTAAAGGCTTGGAATGACTGTGGCAAGACCATCCCAACCAAGGAATGCTCCTAAGGATGAGGCCACGGGAGTGTGTTTCATAATCACTCTGTGAAACATGCAACTGCCATATATATAACCACATATACAGCTAGCAACTGTAAACATTTAGAAACATATCGTACATATGTTGTACATTATGGCTGAAATAATGCGATCTTAAAGTTTGTGATTTGCATGTCTGTACAGTTGCTTGAAATGGCGTCTCTTATTCACTGAATATTTAAACAAAGACATAATCTGAATGACTGTGACAGTCTGAACGGTGAAATCATGTTGATACATAAACCAGAATATTCTCTTGTAATCACAAACTACCAGTCAGCAGCGACAAGGTGGTATCCCGTTTACATGCCAATTGTAGAAGAAGTAGTCAAGGGAGACCTTGTGCTGTTTGATAAAAGTTGTCACTTGAGGTGGCAGGTAGGGGATTATAAAATCAACCACTCCCCCCTGCTGGTCAAAATTACCACTGTACCAGTTGAAGATGTCAGTTTTGAGGAAGCTTAAGGCTAGAACCCACACATAGTAGAGATGAGACTAGAGAGAATGAATGACTGCACATTAAGTGTTTACTAAGCCAGTGAGTGACCTTCCGCCATTACTGTACACAGACAGTGAAAATGTTAGGTTGATAGCAGAAAATGACTGAAAATGGTAACACTTTTAAGCAATTAGAAAAATGGTTCAAAACCTTTAATAGTATTGGCTAGAAGTTCTCCATCTGATGGGTTGTCTGGACATCAGGGTCCCAAGGTGTGAGTGCTGTCGTGGCAGCATTGGAAGAGGAGTAACTACACATTAAATACTATTAGACCAGTGAACTTTTGTCGTTAGTGTACATTCACATGTCTGTATAAACATGTTAGTGTACACAGACAGTGAAAATGTTAGTTTGAAAACAGAAAATGACTGAAAGTGGTAACGCTTTTTAAGCAATTAGGAAATCATTATAGTTCAAAACCTTTCTTAGAGTTAGTTAGAAAGTCCTTCATCTGAAGTGTCATCTGGACATCAAGGTCCCAAGGAGTGAATGCTGCCATGGCAACATTGGGACAGGACATTGAGGCACAGACTATACAGGAGTGTACCCTGGCATCTTCTCTGCAGTGAAGGGAGCACGGCTTGTCATGGACTAGTTTCAGTACCAGCTCATGTTTCTGAACAGACATTTTTACACTTATATATAAAGTCACAACAAAATATACTGCATATCTCAATGTTATCAATTATGTGCTATGAATATTGGGACCAATCACTATAATTATTTTCACTCACTTAAATACTTGTGGTTTCCTAAGGTAATTTCATTTAGAGTGTCTTTCCTCCTATCTCTCATGCTGGCATAGTCCATACTGGCTTCAGAGCACTACCAATGTACCAAATACTAGCAAGTGGTTCACACTTTCTACATAAATATGTATAAATGCATAATTACATATTCCTTCACCACATACACTGATGGTGTACAGAGATGGAAAGGAGAAATTCCTACACAACATAGAAACAGTCCTAAAGGCTTGAAACACCTCTTCTTACAAGGATGTTGGATAATCATATTGATGGCAAAGGCATTGTAGGCATTTATGAAAAAGGTATAAAAGTCACTTTTCCCTAGTCACGTGGTGTTCACAGTCTGTAGCTTCCAAGTATGCTACAAAGGTTGTATCCTTCTATACCCCTCATAGTCCACAATGTACAGACTGACCCGTCCCATTGTGCACGCGCCTGCCGACAAGCTGCACAAGGATATACTACATATATGTGATGTACACACAGTGTGAGGAAATCCTAACTATTACTTAGTCTTATAAATATTTCAGCTCATATATTGAGTACGCACGTGTCCAATGGAACGAACTATAGTAACTATTAACTTAGAAGGAAGGGATCCGTGTTTATAACACATCACGTATACGTACTGAACATGCACTAGAGAACTGCCATTTTCGTTTGTAAGGAAAATGGCGATCGACCAATTAGGCAATACACTTCTTTTGCAGTTTGTGGATGAACCAAGTGAAGACTGTAAGTGCCGACTTTGCGAATTAGTACCACTGGACCCATATCTCTCGAAATGTTGCAAAGTCCTAGTATGCGGAACGTGTGCAGCAAAGGTTCGTAAAGATGGAGGCGTGCCTTGTCCCATTTCAGGTTGTGAAAGCAAAGACTTCACAGTAGTTGAATCTAATAATGTCAAAGCTAAGATTCGCACACTTCAAGCATATTGTCCTAATTTTCCACTCGGGTGTGCTTGGAAGGGAAGGCTCCCTTCACTCCTGCAACATCAACGGAAGGAATGTACGCACGCCATATTGCCTTGTCCCAACGCTTGTGGTATGCAGGGGAACCCTTCTGCGATAGATCAGCACATCAGAGAAGAGTGTCAGCTGAGGCCTTTCAGTTGTCAGTACTGCTCTGCCAAAGGTACGTACCAGGTAATCGCTGGTGACCATATCCCAATCTGTTCAAAGCTACCTCTACCATGTCCCAACTGTTGTGGCTCTCCTGAGGTAGCTCGCGAGGACATGGAGAAGCATTTGTCCGTATGTAAGCTGCAAGATACTGCAAAGTCAGTTGGAGGTTACTCACACAAGTTTGTTGAAGAGCCGAGTGAAGACGTTAAATGTCTGATTTGTCTTTTAGTTCTTCGTGATCCACATCTAACTGAATGTTGTGGACAGAATATCTGTGAATATTGCATCACAGAGGCAAGGAAACTAGTTTCTTCTTGTCCACATTGTAGAGAAAAAGATTTCAAATCATTCCGTAATCAAAAGGAAGAGGGGAAGGTTCTTAGTCTAATGGTGAACTGCGACTATCACTATGCAGGGTGCACTTGGACGGGCACTGTAAAGTCCATTGCTGAGCACATATCACCAAAAGAGTTGGAAGGTGAATGTAAGTATGTCCCACTGTCCTGCCCTTACTCCTGTGGAGCGCAACTAAGACGCTCTCTGATACATCCACACATCAGAGAAGAGTGTCAGCTGAGGCCTTTCAGTTGTCAGTACTGCTCTGCCAAAGGGATGTACCAGGATATCATTAGTGACCATATCCCAATCTGCCCAAAGTTACCTCTACCGTGTCCCAACTGTTGTGGCTCTCCTGAGGTAGCTCGCGAGGACATGGAGAAGCATTTGTCCGTATGTGAGCTGCAGGTTGTTCCGTGTACTTACAGACAACTAGGATGTGGCAGTGTGCTTGTTCGTCGTGACCATCCACACCACATGAGAGAAGCAGCCCATTTGCATCTTTCAATGGTTACCAATCTTCTCTTTGTTAGCAATAATCAAGTTATATCACTGGCTGGTGAACTTGATGCTACAAAGAAAGTGGTATTCACAACCAGAGGTCATCTTGATGCAGTAACCAAAGAGTTGGGTGACACTAAGGGTCAGCTTGGTGTAGTAACTAAAGAGTTAGGTGACACTAAGGGTCAGCTTGGTGTAGTAACTAAAGAGTTGGGTGACACTAAGGGTCATCTTGATGCAGTAACCAAAGAGTTGGGTGACACTAAGGGTCAGTTGGCTGTTGCTTTACAAAGGATGGATGTCCTTGAAAGAATAGTCCAGTCTCCATCATCCACTGCACTGGAGACAGGTGTACCAGAGAAAGGTACAGCCGAGGATGAGACTCAATCAGAGGAGGGTACCAGTGGGACAGAGGCTTCATGTACTAGTCCTGTCATTGAGGTACCAGTAAAGGGTTCTCAAAGGAAGATTGTCCTGAAGAGGACTTATTTCATGTATGAAGATGCAGACATTAAGGTGATTGCTATCAGCAGTGAGCAAGGCTTTGGGGAAGGAGATAACAAGGAGTTGGATGGGCTGACGGGAGGACTGCTCTCAAAGGCAATAGGAGGACGATACAAGTTTGAAAAACCAGAGCAATTTGATGTCTTTGTTTTGCACAATCCTCCCTCCTCCATCGGCTGCAGGTATCTAGTTGTAGTGAACTTCCTTGACCGATCCCTTGGTACCCGACACGACAGCCACAAACTTCTCCAACAGGTCCTCCATGCAGTGTGCAAGGAAGCTGACACTTTGGAGATGCCTTCAGTAGCTATTGCACCAAACACATTTGCAGTCGGTGGATTCAAAAGGGAATATATTCTGATTCCCTTTCTGCAGATGCTTACTCAATATTCCTTTACAAATGATGCCTTCCTGACTGATATCCGTTTTATGTCAGCTGGAGATAGAGAGTTCTCTGACATGATAGCCTCAGCGGAAAGGTTTGTTGGCAGGAGCTTGAGGACAAAATTAGATGAGAGACCTCAAACAACAGCAACAAAACAGCTTGGCAACACTCAGAAGGAAGGTGTAGTACCTCCTCAGGCAGATTTTGAGGCTTCCCGACCAGCTAAGCCAGTAGACACAGAACAAAGGCAAAGAGGAGCTGGTAAGGGAAGTGTTACTGTGAAGATAGAGAACAAGGGACAGAGACAGGCTACCAAACCTGGAGAAGGGTCAGCACCCATCCCACCCCACCACTCAGGCCCCTCATCTGTTACCCCAACCCGTCCCAGTGGGGGGAGTGGAAACGTGATACCAAACTCTACACCTAGAGACATCATTGATGTCCCTATTAAAAGCTCACATAGAAAGATCATTTTGAAGAAGGCTCACTTCATTTATGAAGATGTAGACATCAAGGTAGTGGGAATCAGCAGTGAGTTGGGATTTGAAAAAGGGAGAGTCAAGGATCTCAACAATCAAATGGGAGGACAGCTGTTGAGAGCAATACAAGGAAGATATCAGTATAATAAGCCAGAACGTTTTGATGTCTTTACTGTTCACTGCCAACCTTCCTCCATCAGCTGCAGGTATCTAGTTGTAGTGAACTTCCTTGACCGATCCCTTGGTACCCTACATGACAGCCACAAACTTCTCCAACAGGTCCTCCATGCAGTGTGCAAGGAAGCTGACACTTTAGAGATGCCCTCAGTAGCTATTGCACCAAACACATTTGCAGTCGGTGGATTCAAAAGGGAAGATATTCTGATTCCCTTTCTGCAGATGCTTACTCAATATTCCTTCACAAATGATGCCTTCCTGACTGATATCCGTTTTGTGTCAGCTGGAGATAGAGAGTTCTCTGACATGATAGCCTCAGCGGAAAGGTTTGCCGGAAAGAGTCTCAGAAACCTCTTACCAGCTTCTAAAGAAACACCAACACCCAACAAAGAGAAATCAAGCTTGCCACCCAATGATTCTAGTGCAAAGGCCAATACACAAAGAAGACAAGAACCCTACAATCCTTTTCCTCAATCAGCCAACCAGAAGGGGTCACGTGGAAGAGGCCATATCAGACACAAACACAGTTAGACCATAGTTTGACAGTGTTTTCCATTTATGCATGTAGTTTATTAGCAAGATTTGACATTGATGAGTATGGATTTGTATGTAAATTTGCACATGTCTTTTGTACACTATATTTGCTGTTATTAAATATGCATCGTTGAAATAACTTATCGCCACAATGGCAACTGTCGAGAAATTAGTTGGAGGATATTCCTACCAGTTTGTTGAAGAGCCAAGTGAAGACGTTAAATGTCCTATTTGCCTTTTAGTTCTTCGTGACCCACATCTAACTGAATGTTGTGGACACAACTTTTGTGAATATTGCATCACAGAGGCAAAGAAACGAAATTCTTCTTGTCCGCAGTGTAGAGATAAAGATTTCAAATCAATTCGTGATCGAAAGGAAGAGAGAAAGATTCTAAGTTTGTTGGTGTACTGCGACTATCGTCGTGATGGTTGCACGTGGAAAGGTGCTGTGAAGACCATTAATGATCACATTTCGCATGGACGCTTGGCGGGTGAATGTAATCATGTTCTGCTGTCCTGCCCCAACTCTTGTGGAGTGAAGCTGAAGCGCTCTCGAATGAGAAATCACATCAAAGAGAAATGCAATCTGAGATCCTATACATGCAAGTATTGCTTTCAGACTGGAACTTATAAAAACATCACCCAACATCATTTTCCAATTTGTGCAAGTTTTCCTATTCCCTGTCCAAACACTTGTGGTTCTGCAGAGATAGCTCGCGGAGAGATGAAGGGTCATCTGGATGTCTGTCCACAGCAGGAGGTAACATGCCCTTATAAGGAACAGGGATGCAGGGAGGTGCATGTACGATGTGAGCAACCTCACCATATAAGGAAAGCAGTACATGACCATCTCGCACTGGTCACTACAAAGCTTACCTCAACTACTAGTCAGTTGGAAGCAATGAAGAAGCAGATGGATACAGTGAGAGGCCAACTAGATGTAGTTCTAAGAAGACTGGATGCTAAAGGTATTATAGTATACATGTACTATGCATACCAATTATCGTACTTTAAAATTGTAAATAAATAACACTCTAGCAAGCTATAGTTAGTATTTTGCAAGATCTATAACCTTCAATTACCATGCAAACCCTAGCTTAAAACAGTGACAGGTTGTTTACAGTTTCCTTTCCAATCCTGCAGAAAATCCAGTGCATGTAAGTGATGATGATGCTTTGGTTACAGATAATGGTGGTCGCCAAGGTAACCAAAGTCCACCGTCTGAGTCAATCCCAGGATTGGATCCTCTATTAGTGCAGTGGATACTGAGGACCAAAGGTGTTGATAGCAGTGTCCTCCAGTGTAGTGAAGACTACACCACTGTTACTGTCTCTGGCGATCAAGATGTCTTCATTGATACCTACCAGAAATGTGTGATGGGTAATAGAGTGAAGAGAGAAGCCATCACTTTTGATGTTACTCAGAATCAAGAAAGACATATCATGCTGCTCTCTGAATGTGAGGAAAAGTTCAAACAAGTCCTCTTTGTACATGACATGCCACAGAGGACATTACATATTGTATCTGAAGATTTGGATCAGTTCCAGTCAGTAAAGAAGCACATCCAAAACAGCTTGCATACCTTCACACCATCTCCCTCCCAAAGACCACACCAAGGTACACAGAGGACAGTGGCATCAGTAGTGGTTATTTCTCTTTCTGATGGAGTCAAGCTGACAGTGAAGAAGGGTGACTTGCTGAAGGAACAGGTAATTGCCATTGTCAACGCTGCAAATGAATGTCTTGATCATGGTGGAGGAGTAGCCTTTGCCATTGATAGAGCCAGCGGGGGTGTAGTTCAGAAGCTTTCTAATGAACTGAAGAAGAGAAGAGGAGGAAATGTTCCCACGGGACAAGTGGTTCTTACAGGTGGCGGTGGCAAGCTGATATGTAAGAAGGTGATTCATGCAGTAGGACCAGATGCTAGAGAACATCCACCTGACATCTGTGATAAACTGCTTCACAAAGTCTGTGTCAATATTCTAAAGACATCCGAAGACAACAATTTCACCTCTATTGCCATTCCACCAATCAGTTCTGGGATTTTTGCCATGCCAAAGCAAAGGGTAGCAAAGATACTTATTGACACCATCCTAGACTACCCATACAGGCAGCCATCTTGTCTTAAAGACATCAGAATTGTCATTATTGATGATGAAACTCTCAGACCATTCACTGCCTATGCTACTGAAGTGAAGGAAAGGCTCCAACAACATTCACAGTCACCTCAGCCTACCGCACAGCAGAAGGTACCAGCTCAGCAGTCTGGTCAAGCCAGCCCCTCTCTACATACCTTCACACCATCTCCCTCCAACAGACCAATGTCAGGTGACTCTTGTCAATCGTTAATAAAAAGCAGATTAAGTGAGGGTCGTGTAGGTGTGTCACCACACTTGCCACCTAATGCACCTGGACAAAGACCTGGGAAGGAGTTTGCTGATGAAATAGCTACCTGGAACCAACAACTCAAGTCAAATAATAGTTGGTCTGCTAGTAAAATGTTACAGCTTGGTGGAATAACATCATCAGTTAAAGGGTCATATATTAACAAGCAACATCCTGACACAAAGCCTCATCCAGTATCTGTTCCTGCATCACTCACAATCTCTACTGCTACAGTAGACTTGAGTATCAATGTTTCTGCTACTATATTCACTGGAGATACTCATGTAGCCAATGCTGATACAATTATATGTCCTTTGTCTCCTGGATTTGAGCTGAATGGACTATCACAGACCTTGAACGAGATCACTAAAGGTTTGATTGCTAGAAATCTTAAAGACCACAAAGAACCACAACCCTCAGAAGGGGATATCGTTGTGTTGAATCCTGGTAAAATTAGAGAATTGAAAGCTCAGGACATTATTTTCCTTATACGCACAAAGAAATCATCAGCTCAGGTTACCCAGGAAGGTTGCTTGAAGGCACTGAAGTATGCAGAAGAGAATGGCTGTACTTCCTTAGCTGTCCCAGCTGTCCTATCTTCAAAGGCAAAAGAGCACATGACAAAGGCTTTGCTAGCAGCATTGAAGCAGTTCACTCCTCAGCACAAGATGGAGATCGTCCTTGTAGTGCCACCAAATGATGAAACTACTCTTGGGATTCTGAGGAAAACCCTTCCTTTTGAGAATGTGACACACCCAGTTGAAGAAGAGTATGACTAGGAACAGTTTGGTACGCCTTCTTCAACACTGGCATTAACCTGACTTTCTTTAGTGCACTTTTTTTACTTTTGCATGAAATTATGTATTAACTAAAATTGTGATTATCAAGACTTCCCACCTGACATCTGAAGCATTATTTCGCTTAATCACGTGATCGCTTGAGTACCAAGCAAGGGAAGCGTTTGACACGATGGGTAAGCTTTTGTGATATGAACCTCAAAAGGACGGGATTTATTAGCCAGTATATGTATCCAATAAGTTCTTATACTTTTACCACCTCCGAAGGGCACGTACGTCTTCACTGTGATAATTTCTGCAGTTAATCATCCCTCACCTATCAGGCCTAAATGTGATTCGTGACAGAGATAAAATGTAGTTAAGGAAACAAGTGTAGTTTAGTGTCACTTTTCTTTTAGATGGAGTACCAGACAGCAAGAGGCCGAGATTTAACTGTGAGCTGCTGTTCATATCATAACTATCATCCTCTCCTCCCTTCTTCCTTTCAAGCATACTCTTTCTCCCTTCTCCTCACAGCTAACGGTCTCCCCAACCCTCACCTCTCAGACATGTCACGTGATAACCTCTACCACTTGGGCTACAAGACTGATGATGGTCTTCCAGAGTTATTTGGAGACGTACAGGTTCATATCTCTTTGGTGCATGTGTATAGAAACTAACTGTAACCATAGTGTACCTTATGGAAATATAAATTGTGTTGTACTTTTAGGACTCTCTGTTTTCATTTTAATGTGTTTGTTTTGGCTTCAGGTAGTTGTTATTGGAGGCAGCCCAAACAGAATGAAGAGCTTTGCACTGTTCCTGGCTGACCAGATGAAGCTGTCACAAAAGGAGATAGAAGAGATGGACAAAACTAAAACTGACAGATTTAGTATCTTCAAAGTTAGACAAGTTCTTTCCATCAGTGTAAGTTGAGTTTGTGTGAAAAGGGAGTAATATATGTACATGTTGCAATTGTTGTTGAACTAGCCCTATATTTTGCCTACAATACATACAGTGAAACCTGTCTCTTAATGGACTCTCTCATTTGGAGAAGCCTCTCCATTACAAATGTGATTTGTAGCCCACCTTGTCTGCTTTTGAATTCAACAGATAAATACCTCAGAAAGTAGGAAACCTCTCTATTCCTTATCATGAACATGTTTAGCAGTTCCATGCAGCAGTTTCACTGTGATTGCATACACTCAATTGTTAAAAGATTACCATTCCTAAACTGGTGCATGTGATAACAGCTCCATACTATTTATTCCTCTCAGCACGGTATGGGTGTTCCCTCGGTGACCATTCTCTTACACGAGCTGTGTAAGCTGCTAAGGTATGCCAAATGTGACAATCCGTGTATCATCAGGATTGGGACCAGTGGAGGAATAGGTAAGCTCTAGTAAGGCTTCAATAATAGTCAACCGAATAGTGGATTGTTCACTTTCAAGTGTACGTATATAGTGAATTGGACAATTTAAGAATTTAATGCAAAATGGTTAATTGTTAGATATAGTACATATAGAATGTGTTGTGTATATGATAGTACGTAGGTATACTGTGTTTGTTGGATGTGGCACTGTATTCCCGTCTCCAGGTGTGCCTGCTGGCACTGTAGTCATAACTGATAGAGCACTGAATGCTGCCCTCAAGGATGAGCATGACGTGGTAAGAGTCTCTATGGGACTAGACACCTTTGAGTAGTTACATGTATGAACCGAGAATGCATGGATGTTCTTAGAGAGATATTTCCATTAATTTATAGAACACTTGTAACATGGTATAGTATTGTGTTTTGTATAGTATGTACTGGGTAAACAGTTGAATCGTCCCACTGTATTACACCAAGGACTGAGAGAAGAGCTGATGGAAACATGCAAGACCAATGATGGACTAGATGCGCAGTTTGGAGCTACTCTCTGTACAGATGACTTCTACGAAGGTTAGAAGTATATTATGCATACCAGATGAATAACTGGACAATGTTTGTACATATGAATAAGCTGAAACATCATTTTCAATATATGCGTACATTAACATGAGCCTAAGGAAGAATACTTAGAATAGACCGTTTTCCTATACTTATTTCTTAGGAAAAGCTGTAGAGGTTTGGATAAGGATAATTTCATACTCAGTTTTCCACTTTCCATGTGTATCATATACTGTATATATGTAGAATGTTTTGTATATGTTTATGGGTGCTTAAGGTTATTCTAACACTTTATATCTGCTGTACTGTCCTTTAGGTCAGGGAAGAATAGATGGAGCTCACTGCCAGTACACTAAGGAGGAGCAGCAGGAGTACCTGCAGACACTGCGTAAAAAGGGAGTGAAGAATATTGAAATGGAAGCTACAGCTGTGGCAGCCTTGTGTCATGCCGTTGGTGAGAACAAGTCAATCCCATCAAATGTGGTAGCTGATCCTCTGAAATTAGTAGAAGTTCATAATTTATAATGTCTAAAGATTTTACATTTGTACGTATGTATGGAAATGGTATGGAAATGGGAATACAGTACTCAATGTACTTATGTAGCTCCACTGTGTGTGTGTATGTAGGTATAGCCTGTGCTATAGTCTGTGTGACACTGTTGAACAGGCTGGATGGAGATCAGGTACATAGGATAGTTAAGAGACGTATATACAAAATACATTGTGTATAAATAGCCATATACATTATTTGTACATGTTTACATGTAAGTGGTTAGGTAATATGTAAAAACATGGCTGCTATATTCAATGTCTTATGTGCTGTATTTATTAAACTTGAAGGTCAACATTGAGCCAGATGTGTATGCTGACTATCAGTTGAAACCACAGAGGATTGTTACGAAATACATTTTAAATAGATTAAGATATTAACCTTCAGAGTAATATTGTGTGCATTTAATTTATTAGTGTGTAACATATTATATTATAATTAGGGTTTATAGATTTAATATAATAATAATATATATTCAGTGTTTTAAGTTTATATTTGCTTGCTGTAAATATTATGATACAAATGCAACCATATAGCTATATGTATTGGATTCGACCTCGTATATGCATGTATAGATATGTATCTTTTTTATATCCTATATATGTATTATGCAAGTTTCTATTGGCATTAAATATAAGTAGGCATCGGAGACCATTTGTACGTATATGTACTTAATTATAGCCTACATATCTCTTCACCTTGCCTCATGCAGGGGGTGAATGCAATAGACATGTATACGTACGTATGTACACACTTCTATATAGGTTAGTCTTAGTGTGCACGCCCTGCAGCAAGCGCTGGGGGTATATATATGTGAATCAAACCACAAGTAATTGTTCTCAAACATCATGAAGTAAATATGAGTATGGATTGTACTGGTATAATCACTTATGATGGTTATTATAATTCAAAGAAAAAGATACATAGAAATATTATATTGAAGAGTGAAACTACAAGGTCAATATAGCTATGTTCTTCATCTCCTTCCAGCTCCTTTCTCCTTTCCCTCAGCTTCCCTCTTTCTTTCTCCTCTCCCACCTCTTCCTCTGTTGTCTCTTGCCACACCTCCTCCTCTTGCCACACCTCTGCCTCTTGCCACACCTCCTCTTGCCACACCTCCTCCTCTTGCCACACCTCCTCCTCTTCCCATATCTCCTCCTCTTGCCACACCTCCTCCTCTTCCCACCGGACTGTTAGAGTGTTCAAAAGAGTGACCTCTCAATTCATCATCTCTTTTAGATTTCTGTTTAGGCTTTTGGCAATATCTTTCAAACTGATCGACACTATCCAATTTGGTCACATGAGCATGCTCTAGCCACTTCTTCCAAAGCTGTGACCCTTCAGAGAGTGTTCTCCTGCTTCCCACACCAATAATCCCATATTTAGCTCTTGTCAACAAAACATTCATGCGCAAACGATCATCAAGAAACCCTATATCTCTTCTTAAGTTGCATCGAACAGAGCTGAAAATGACAAACCCCTTTTCCCTTCCTTGAAAGCTATCAATTGTATGTACATCAACCCTCGAACAGTTGTTGGCTAGTCTAGTTCTGATGCAGCTGACCTGGGCAACGTAAGGGCAGAGTACAGCTATCTCAGTTGGACTAACTTCATTTTGAACAAGACGCTTGATAATACACTCGACTACTTCAGCCTCTAAGATATTCTTCCATGAAGTGCCCTCCCTAAGCTCATTAGCTTGGACATCAATAAATACTGCAGGAGCTGCAGTTTCAGTGGATTGCCACCAGGGAGGGGTACTGGGGAAAGTTTGGTTCTCATGCACTGCTGTCTTCAGCCTTCCTTCGTAAAACTCACAAGAAGGGAAGGAGGCCAATTTCTCAGACATGCGATGTTGCTCATTAAGAAATACAGGTTTGCATACAGTCTGCAACCGGTGGAATAGAGTTGTAGAAAGCATTGAAATATCTGGAACAATAGATGAATATGACTTCTGGTAACTATTTGTGATTAAAGTCGGAGAGAGCTGCTGGGGATCACCAATTAAGACGAGCTTTTCACACTGGAGCTGGATGACTGGTATCATGAGGACAGGTTCTACAACTTGTGTTGCTTCATCAACTACAATAAAGGGAAAGTGAATATTCCTTAGAAATGAATCCCCAGCACCAGAACACGTAGTGGCCACGACCTCAGCTGACTTCAAAATATCTTCTGCCAACTGTTGGTCTTTAAAATGGCTGCTCTGCCTTAACCCCTTTTCCATTTTCTTTGCCTCAATCTGGTGCTTCAATGTAATGTTTCTAATAGCAGGAGAAACTTGTTCCACACTACCAACTCGGACTACTCTTACACTTAGCTCCAGCAAACGAGAGCATAAGTTATCAACTGATAAATTGGTCTCAGCAGTAACAAGGATTTGACCTTCTTTTTGGTGCAGTCGTCTCCGAATGATCTCACAGGCGACAGTGGTCTTACCTGTGCCAGGAGGACCATGGATTAGAGTTACAGGGCTAGTGTGACCCAAAGCTGCTAGCACAGCCTCCTTTTGACTTGCATTAAGTGTTCCATCTTGATAATCAGAAGGAAGAGTACTCTTTTGTTTAGAGTGAGACATTATCTTGACCGTTGCTAAGGACTCCTTAGAACTTTCACTAGTCTGCTGTGGATGTAGGGGATGCATAACACTGGCAACAGCTTTCTGAGAAGGCGTCACCTCTTGTCCTTCAGCAAAAGAGTTAACTAGTAATGACAACAAGGGATTTAGATGAGATCTATTTTGGTACATTTGGAGAAATGTTTCCACCACCCTAACATAAACAGTTACGTTGCCAATAAGCTTCAGTTGCCAATGTCCTCTTTTTTCCTGAATGGACCTCTGCAGGCAGTTTGGTATTGGCTGGAATACTGCAACAGTCACAAGAGCTGGGTCCTTCAGAATCTGTTCTACCTTTCCTAGTGCCACTGGAGTAGATGATGGAGGTAGGCCAGGCTTCATAAGGCTGATCAAAACATAGGATCCCTCCGTGAATCTGGAAGTGGATATACCTCGAGAATCCCTTTGAAAGATTACCTTAAAGTGAAAAATAGACTTAGACTGAGCTATTGCAATATCAGGTGAATCTGAGAGCTCTTGGTTGAATGATCTTGCCTTTAGTTTCACAAGACTGTGTTCTGTGTCTCTGTGCAAATCTCCATCTACCTTCTCCCTCAAGGTCTGACTTTCAGCAAAGTAATGTAAAAAGTACAAATATGTAAAATGACTGATGTACTTCAGAACTCGAACTTCACCTTCCTCAAAGGCATTTTTATGAAGAGAGACTTGAATGCTATCACTTTCTGTAGCACCTGTTACACGATGACTACCAATCAGCAACTGACTGAGGCTGTAGAAGTTGGTTATTGCATCACACAGAATTACAGCAGGAATAAAACATAGCTGTTTCCAGTTTAATATGACCTTTAGAAAGTCCTCAAAATCTGATAATTGGCAGTTGTCAAAGAGAACAGTAAATATCTGCTCCAGAGTGGCATTAAGGTGTAACCTACCAAGTAAGTCAAGGAGAGAGATGCAGTCTTTTGGGACCTGGAAAAAATTCAAGACAGGTATCAGAATGCTATTAATGAGGTCACACTCTACCGAGGGGTCCTGATGTGCCTTCTTCTCAACTAACTTGGTCAGGAAAATCAACAATGCTAAACTTAACTCTTCCTTAATTACATCCTGTTGGGGAATATGACTTAGATACTCCCTGAACTGCATAAGGTTGCCTTCAGAAGCTGCATCCTTTAGAGCTTTCAAAATAGATTTTGTGTTTGATTGATCCAACAGACTTAGCTGCTTCAAATCTTCAGAATGATCATCTTTGCCTTCTTCCTCTGGTAACTGGTCAATGTCCTCCTCGACCTTGTGAGAAACTGGAATGGTATCTTGGGCCCCAGTGATGTAGACATCAAAATAAGCCATATCACCTCTGGAATAGTTCTTGACAAACACTTCAATGGCATTTACAGGAGTTTTGTTCACTTTGGGGTGTCTATAATTACCCTCCAAGATTCTCTTGCTAAAACTGGTAAGATCAACACTTATACGATCAAACATTCTTTCATCATCTTTCTTAACTGGAACCTCATTGCACAGCCAAATGAATGTCTGTCGTTTGTCTTTATTGCGGTATATCTGAAGCATCTCCTCAGTGAGGTTGTAGCTGTATTGCATGCCAAGAACATGGCGGAGGTAAAACCCAAAGTGTTGAGAGGAAAAGTAGGCAATGGCCGAGTTTCCCAGTGGAAGACACTCTCCATCCTGCAACTTCTGAAGGAAATGGATGGCTACAGTAACCTCATCTGCTAACTGCAACACAACTAGTGACTCAGGATAACACTGGAGGGAACGGAGCAAATACTTCCAGTCAAAATCTGCAGAAGATCTGTTGAAGTGAAATTTCCATTCATATTGGGCTTCGTTTAAAAGGAAATGTTTCAATAATTCCGGTGGAAGCAGTGTTGACTTGTTCAGATCATTGGTAATTACAGTTTGAGGGATCCCCACATTTATAGCTGCTACCTGTTCTTCAAGAGTAAATTCCCCAAAGTGAATGTATTTTGAAAACTCCATCATTTTCTGTAGTATCTCATTATTAGACGAGATGTGGTTTTGGCACCATTTCAATACAAATCTAAAGAGCTGGAACTCTGAGAGGGTTTGTGTTTGTTGCCGATCTTCGTCTAAGAAAAGGTTCCAAATGAATCCTTCATCTACTTCCTGTTTATTTTGATCATGCAAGCTCTGTTGAACAACATCGGTCACTAGTTCCTTCTTCTTGCTCTCTGCTGCTTCCTTCATTGCAACCCACACTTGTTTCTTCTTTTGGCTTATCTTCACAGGGCTACCTGCTTTGGGTGGTTTGAAGCGTGGGTGAATATCAACCTTAGCTCCAGTTTTAGAAGCATCCACACTGTGTGAAAAGAGCTTACCAAGGTACTCACACTCCTCACAGGTCACTCCCTTCAGTTCAGCCCAAAATTTGAAGTAGCTGTCAATCTTTCCCATTGAAAGGTGTTCATTTTGTAGGGAAAAGTACCTAATCATGTCACTTTCGCTGACCTGATGGTTCTGCTTCACACTCATGGAGGGGTATTCGTAGGAAGAGCTGGGAGGGGGGAGGGGGGGAATGAGAGATGGATCCCAACAAACAAAATACTGATCCCCATCAAGATCTGAGCCAGCGATCTCTGTAGGGTGAGGACAATCACCTTTAGTGGGGAACACAATGCAGTCAGTAAGATGTTCCAGATGCTTACATCTTTTGTGGTCACTGACTGCCCTAAGGACTCGCATGTCCCCTAAAAGGTAGCACGGATTCTTTCCAATTAGTACATTTCCTGAAATACTAACTGGTTTCCCATTAATAATTGGCCGGAAAAAGCATTCTCCATACTGTAGCTCTCCTTTGGAGTCGCACACCCCAAAGACATGGCGAGATTCTTCAATGAATATCCTCAGCTTTTCCAATTTTCTAATGAGGTTTCCCCGGAGACAGGAAAGCTCTTTTCTAATGTGAACATCAGTATCAAAACTGGTTTCAGACTTTAGGATGGTAGTTGCCATATCTGGTTGGTTGTTCCATAGAAACAATTGAATTGCTACCTTGGGATCAACCATCATCTTCTCAAGCTGATTAAAATAGGCTTGCTGCTTTTCTAGTAGTACATCATCTGGAACACCTCTGCCAGATAGCAGCATTATGAACTGCTGGTTCAGATGGCCAAAGGTGTAAGGGCGGGAAAACTCACAAACCCAGAGCTCATCTAGTGGCTCACTTCCTGGTTTGAATTTCTCCATGGACTCTCTCACGAGTAACTGCTTCTTGTTCTGCAGTTCAGGATCCACCATCACAACACCTTTGCACCCTAAGAGGCGGATTTGGAACACAGAGGGGGTGTATGCCTCCTGGTCATAGTGGTGTTGTATCTCTAGTTTCTCTGCAATACACTTGGCAAGTCCCTTACTTATTCCTCCACATCCATCAGTAAATATATGAGTGCCACGCTCAATATCTCCAGTTCGCAGAATGTCAGCTTCAGGAATGTGTATACCAGTAGGCACTGCTTCAGAGAAGAGCTGCCCTATTCTCTTCATTCGCTTTGAGGTAGAATTAATTTCTGAAAAGTGTCCACATTCACTGCGTACTTGATTAGGTTTGCCATGTGAGCCATTCATCATGTAACAAGTACGATTCTTCAAACCACTTGAGCTGCAGCCTAAAAAACTAAACTTCTCACCATTTACGAACAAACATTGGGAAACAATTTTAAAAACATCTTTAGGTGATACTTTCTGGTCAAACTCAACAGAAATGAATGCATCAGAGCCATATCTGCTGATCATGCGGTTAGTCTTGTTTGGTGTGAATGTCTTTAGACTAGTTTTGATTCTGCCCTGCTCAAATCTTACACAGGGAATTCCCCCTCTGTCCACATGTCTGTGTACTGCTTGGCTGTTGGTCTCATGTGGAGGATCATGTGGAGGATCATGTGGAGGATCATGCGGAGGATCATGCGGAGGATCATGTGGAGGATCATGTGGAATGTATAGAACATTGATAGGATCCTTGTGTTCAATATTGCATTTAAAGGAAAATATTCCTCTAACAGCATCCCTCAACTGTAAGCAACGTTTATCGTGGTCGGTAGTTGCCAGGTATATATAAGGTATGTCGTATTTCTTAAGAAAAGCACATAAATTATGGTTGAAATCTTCTTGTTCTTTGCGATCAGCTGGTAGCAAGCGAAAGCCATCATTTGTGATTACTGGGAGTGGACCTAACACTACCATCAAGCTCTGTCTGTATCTCTGTATGCATTCCTCTCCATCCTGACTGCGTATGAGGTTGTCTGCCTCCTGCTGCCCCACAAAGGTGCATGCGTAGACTATAGGATCTGGACCCCGATCTGATATATAAGACTTGCCAAATGACATTGTTTTCTCGCGGATGTTTTGTTCTTTTAGAATTTCCAGTTGTAAGTTACAAAACAGTTTCTTTTGAGGATCTGATTTCAGAGAGATTTTCATATCATCAGTAGTAATTTTAAGTCTCCCCATGACATCACGAGCCACCTCTTGAATGCGCTCGTAGCTGGGGTTCCTGTTACACCAATCATCTGCTAAGGTAGTCTTACCAGTTGAACTAGCACCACAAAGAATTATTCTAACTGATGGCATGTCCAATCATAGATCTATGGTCCAATACTGTGAGAATAGAAAAATAAAATCTGTAAAGACTTATAAAAACTTTCAAGTTACAATTCATCACGAGACATATTCGTACGTAAACACAGTCTAATTACCTTCATCGGGCTTTCGGAATACAATAATTCTCATTAGAAAATTTGGTGATAAACAAAAGACCACCCGTCGGGCACAGAAACTCGCGCGGTAAGTGAAAAAAACACGGGGGTGTAAACGGCCATTTATAATCTGCCCACGTCCAATACCAAATTAGGAATACATCATATTTCAAAATAGTGACGTCATAAGCGTTATGCAACAATCAGCACAATTTTAACACCTCCTTTAGTAAAATGGCGGACGAACAAGAGGAGATAAACTTAGATATAATAGATGATGATGATGATGATGAAGATGAAAATGAAGAAATAGGTTTTGAAGAAGTTGGAGAAATTCTCCAGGTTACTGCGGAAGCAATTGATGCCCTCCAAGACAGAGAGGAAGGTGAAAATTTATTGCAGCAGTTTATGATGAATTACATAATACCTGCTGCAGTTAGTCATGCTTCCCGCGTCTCTTAGGACTGGAACTTCTAGAACAGTGCCGTCGTTATATTCAAGGGAAGATAGCCGAAGATAAGGCTTATGAAGATGCCCTTACACTAATCCAAACACAAGTAGACGAAGTGACGTCTAATCTAGGTACATACGTTCTCATCACTGCATGTGTTAACCAGCATGGTGTTTATTATGTGTGGTTTTAGGGCTTCAGTGAGTCATAAAGCTGTATTCACTATTGACTGTTTTTGTATTCTTCAGATGAAAAAGCTGAGGAATGCGACAGGAGCCAGCTGAAGATAGCCCAATTAGGCCAAGAGTTGTTCAGAGTAAATCGTAAGTCTTGATTTTAAATGCTACATTTAGCTTCATTGCATCATTAAGGTTATCAGTTAGGCATCTATTAATTGCCTTGATGTAGAGTTAAATAGAACAAGCATGATTGAGCTGGAACAGATAAAAACCAGTTTAACTTCCAAAGAAGCTGAAATAACAGAAGAAAGAAGAAAGGCCAATCAAAATGCTGGTTAGTTGAGATATCTCTTTTGGCTATTGATTTAGGCCGAGAACTGTTCAGAATTATTATTCATAAATCTTGTCAGGGGGGGGGGGTGTAAGGAAAGACCGCCATCAGATACAGAATGTTTATAATAGCTGGCATACTTGGGTATAAAAGCCTTTAAGTGAGTTTTTGGTCAAATGTCTCTCCTAGATGAGTTGGAAGCATTAAGAAATGAAGTCGAGAAGTTGAAGAAGGAAAATTCCGATTTATCTGATCAATGTCGTCCTCTGAAGGACATGCCAAAGGACCAGTATGAGTTGCTCAGGTTACTGGACAGGAGGCAACTGGAGATAGCAAGATTGACAGGTCAGCAAACCCTATCTTAGCCTACATACGTATGTATACGAGGTCACTCTTTCATTACTTGTTATATGTAGATGAATGGCAGAGTTTGAACACGAAGTTGGACACAACTATTAAGTCCAAGTATGAACTTCAGCTGCTAACGGATGATCTAACATCACAAGCAACATCCTCAAAGGTACCATCTTATATATATTGTGTACACTTAACATAACCTATAGTGTATATTTGGAATGGTGATGTACATATGTTATATACATGCCATAGTGTACTTAAGACTTTTCTTAATGTACATTCTCAGCTCAAGGCACAGCTTGCTGAACAGGAGAAGAAGTTAATTGATGATCAAAATAAGCAGCTTAGTAAAGACTTGAGAGAAAAGATGGAAGACTTGAACAAGGAAAGGAGAGAGAGGTGCGTACTTACGTAAATTTGTTTTTTTTTTTGTGAAGTAGCCCCTGTATGGACTCTAAGGAAAGAAATATTCATTGTTCATATACGTACATATGTACCTACATAAGGTTATACTGTATGCACATCTTATATAAGTGTACAATCTTTGCAGGTCTAAAGAATTTCAAGAATCTACTTCAAGAGTATCCTCCCTCGAAGAAGAAGTTAAGACGCTCACTTCTGCTCTAGAGAAAGCTCAAGATGGTTGCACTCTAGCTGATAAGAAAGTACAGGAACTTCTTCTAAAGCTACAAGAGGTGTGTTAGGAAGTCTGTAATTAGTACAACATTGATTTTGGTGATGTTTCATTGAGATCTGTCTACTCTTTTGCAGCAAAGAAATGGGAGTTCTGAGCTTGAAGAAAGGTTTCGTAAAGAAATTGCTGCACAGTCTAAACTGAATGAATTGTACAAGGTACAAAATTTAAATCTTTGTTTGCTTCAAAACATTCACTTGGGAGTGCTTCCTAGACTGCTTCAAAGGAAGCCGAGAATAAAAGTGATCAGCTCCTGAAGGCAGTTGAAGATCTGCAGAGGTTGCTGTCTGAGTCAGAGAAGGAAAGGCAATCAGCTTTGTCCAGTGAGGTGCAGGTTCAAGAAGAGAAGGCTGCAGTAGTGCAGGAGTTAAGTAAGAACCATCATGGGCAGCCCGGCCTTCTATCTACGTATCATTGTATACCTACATTAGCCCCTACTTATGAGTATACGTACATGTATTGCACTATATACAAAATCTTGTATGTATGTAATACCACATACAGACATGTGTATACACACTGGTATATATATACATACATATTTAATGTCATTCCTCTCTTTCTTCTGATCTCCTTGTGCCTATGAAGATGAAGATATTGTTCGGCTAAGAGGTGAACTAAACACAGTTAACCAGCTCTTGAAGGAGAGAGACACTCAGGACAGCATTAGCTTAGCCTCCACAACTGCTGCACAGCTCCAGTCTACTGGCATGACGGTAACAAAGGTGTGTGCCTTACGTGTGCATGTGTTGATCATGTGATAGAAGCATGACTGTGTAGTGTGTTCTTTGAAGATGACTCTAATGTGTATATTGCAGGCTTATGCAAAGTATGTGCAGTGTGAGGAAGACCTTCAACTTGCAAAAGAGGAGAATAATAAGCTAAAAAACTTTCTCGAACAAATAAGACAGGGTAAGCTGCTTAAAATCTTGAAACATAGAACAATTTGAGTGAGTTATAGCTGCTGTTTGTTCTGTTTGCTTACAGAGTTGGACACCAAAGGGCCAGTGATCTACAAACTGAAGAAGGATTACGAGGCCTCTTTGGAGGTGATCCAGCAGCTGAAGCAGAGGAGGAATGTCCTTGTGTCGGAGTGTGAGGGCCTGAGAGCAGAACTGGATGATACAGTGGCACAAATGAAAGGAAAGCAGCAGGAAGTTGAAAAGTATAAGCAAATGGCAAAAGACCGCGGGAAACAGGTCAGCAGCAAATGAATTATAAACTCTGTATACCTAATGCATACGTATGTACATACATATATGTACGTGATAGACGTATAAGTTATGTCTAATATCTCACTGTGTGTGAAGGTGAGGCACCTTTTGAAGGAGGTGGAAGAGGCTCGTGGAGGAGTGGTCAGCACATCACAGTTGGCCTCCTCCCTTTCTGATGAGGAGTCTGACGGGACCATTACGAGCTCTGCTGAGATCATTTCAAAACGCCTGGTCACGTTCAGGTACAGAGGAGACTGTGACTTATTGGTCGTGTTCTCTTCTACTAGGAGTAGTCATGCCAGTTTAGTGTCACAGGGTGCCTTGTCTTCTTGTTGTACTGCAGCACAATTGAGGAGGCACAGCAACGGAACGAGGAGCTACTGGCAGTTGTCAGAGAGTTGAGTGCACAAAATGAAAAGTTTGAGGAAGAATCTAAAAGTGAAAAGTGAGTCATCTCCTCTTAAAGTGATTGATACTGTACCTCAAACCACCATATTCCTAATTTTGAGTCTTTTGCAGTGTATGTGTATGTACGTATGTAACTAATGGTGATATGTAGATTTGTATACATATGTACGTACCTTAATAGACTAGGTTTTCATATATGTATTAGTGTGTATAATAAACATGCAAATACATATTACAGGACAGTATATACGTATCTCTCCTTTTATCTCTGCAGAGTGATTGAACTGAAATCAAAATTGAACTCTGCTTTTGAGGAGCTAAAATCTCTCCAGGAGGCAAGAGAAAAACAGGAAACCATGGTAACCATATCTGCAGTTGAAAGATACTTCTTTGTACATTTATCCTTATAAATGTTTAGTTGCCATTTCTCTGTTTTAGTTCCAGGCCATTGTTGGCCAAAGAGACATGTACAAGATAATGTTGGCACAGAGAACTCCAGTACCCGGGGTAAGACCACACAGCAAAACTGGTGTGTGTGAGAGTGATCTGTTTGTAGCACTGACATAATGTTGTACAATATGTTGTCTGGCAGGATAAGACCCCTTCCCCTGCCAGACCCCTACAATCTCCAGCTTTTGTACCGCCTGTTGCTGATTTGGAGAGTAAAATGGAACTGCAGGCCAGGTTTGATGATTACAGGAAGGAAAGAAAGGAAAACGAGAGGTACAAAGTTTCTATATAAGGACTACTTATATGTACATACGTACAAATGCTTGTTGAAGATTCATATCCAAAGCTCTTTGCCCTAAGTCGTTAATCTAAGAAAATTGTGTTTTAGTCTATTCTCCTTATCTTTCCTTAGCTTCATAGGTATGATAATCTGTATATGAAAAATCTAAGATACCATTTTCCTACATGCTATGCCTATTCTGTAAAAGAGCCTAGAGAGCTTTGGATGAAGATACAGGAGTCTTTTCTTCCTTCTTTTCCCTTCTTTCATCTTCTTCTATGTACCTTTTGTAGAATACTTCGTAAGGAGTTAGAAGATATCAGAGAAGAAGTGTCAAAGATGAGAATGGAAAATGCCAGACTCAGTGCAAAAGTGATTTTATTGCTTCTTATTGGCTACTTGATACGTATATTTTGAGCAAAGCTATTTTTTCACAACTACACAATCAGATTTAAAGGACTTTTTTTATCAAATACGTACGTAATGGCGGCATCACTTACTTATGATGTACATACACATGTTTGTAGGTGGAGTTCAACAAGGAACACCATCAGCTGCTTGAGAATAGCAAGAAATCTCTTCAGAGAGAAATTGAAATGCTGAAACAGAATAATCTCAAAACCTCAGCTCTCAATGATAAGCAGTCTATGACAGTTGAGAAACTGACACAAGAACTCCTGGATGCAAAAGCTGAATTGGCTAGGACAGAGGTTAGCGTACCAGTAGAATTCAAGAACACAAGTTCAAGCATACTGAAAATTTATCTTCTTCTTTTTCTTTTCTCTCTTAGTATTCTGTAAAGAGTCTGAGAGGAGAGCTTGAAGTCATGACCAGTGCAGAGGAGAGGGCTAGACAGCAATATGAGAGTGTACTGGGGACCCAGAAGCAACAAAACCTCTTGCTTTCCAACCTGGAGGCCATCAGGAACAATATGGAACACACAGCCTTTGAAAACAAAACAAAATTTGAAGCCAGAATTGAATCATTGGAAAGAGATTTAATGCTGGAGCGTAGAAAGGTTGAGATGGAAGAACAGAGATACCAGAAGTTGGCTGATTCATTTAAAGGTTAGTTTGCTATTTTTCCAGTGTTTACGTATAATAGGGCAGAGGTCAAATGGCTTTCTTCTGCATAATGTTTACTAGCTCAGTTGGCAGAGTCCGAGGAATCACTTGCTTCAGAGAAATGCGAACATGCGGAAACTGCTCAGCAGTTGCAAAAGGAAAGAGACGAGGTGACAGTTAAGGAGCAAGAGACCATTAGACTGCAGAAGGAACTCAACGAGTCCCAAGAAAAGGTACAAACTGATCCTGATTCTGAAATTAAGCATAAGCATTTTTGTTGGGAAGTACATATATTGTACGTACGTATGTATGTGAGTATGTGTATGTGTATGTATGTATGTGTAAGGTTGCTTCTCTGTTGGTTTTGTCAGATCAAAACAGTTGAAGTAAGACTTTCAGAAATGCAAACTGATCCTGATTCTGAAATTAAAAGGGAAGCCAGAATCCTGAACAGGAAACTAGCAGATTCTGAGGTTTGTTTGTCACAGTAGTACCTACATATGTATGTACTAACAGTATATGTGTAATATGTAAATTCTCCATCAGCTGACAGAGCCATCATATCCTGGTTTGCATGTACCCTTACATATCTTCCATACAGTAGGATAGTTAATTTCATTGTTTTTAGGCAACTATTAAGAGTCTAGAGGAGAAGCTGATTAAGGCTGAGGAACATGCAGCTAATTACAAGGAGATGGGAGAAACTCATGAGAGTGCTCTGAGGGAGTTGAGTGAGAGCTCTAAAGCTTTCAGAGAAGAAATGGAAGAGAAACTTAAACAAGTTAGATGCTCACTCCTGCCACAGTTCATGTGACTGGACTTACGTATATTTGTATATAGCTATACTTAGTAATTAGTGAATGAAGACTAATTAAGTTGTAGTTTTATAGTACAAGAGCGTAAAACATGAGTGGAACACAATTGTACCTCAGACACAGAGCACTGGTGGTCACAATCAGCACGTACATACGTACATAGATATTACGGATAGTTTATGTGTGTAATGTATGTATTTTTAGTCAAATTTATTTTTTCTTCTTTCCTTATTCTATTACTGTAGTCAGATGCCAAGATTGAGGAGCTGAGTGAGACATTGGACACAGAGAGGAAGAAGCACTCTGAACAGGACCAGGAAAGTCAGCAAAAGATAGCTGGGCTAACAGAAGAGGTACATACATATATATATTTTGATTACATTTTGGAATGCTTTCATTTTACCATCTCTGTTCCAGTTAACTGATCTGAGGAAGCAGGTTAACGAGCTACAGGAAAGGTGTTCTTCTCTATCAGCTCAGGCAGAACAGGCTTTAGAGCAGTGTAATGTAGCTGTGTCTGACAGACAAGGTCTTATCGATGAAGTTAAGAGAGTAAGTTTTAAATACTACAGTCACATCAATACACATGTACATATGCATAAATGTATATGTACATGCCAGTCACACCCATGTGACACCCATGTGATACCCATGTGATTAACATACGTATGTATGTATGATAGTCATGTGATACCATAATACAAGCCCTATCTTTATCAGGTCCAAGAACAGTACGAGTCTGAGCTTGTAAAGCATGCCAGTGCTGTGCAGACTCTCACAGATACAAAGAAGGAAGTGAGTGTCTGTTTCACAACTGGCTGGGGTCCTTATGTAATTTTATGTTAGAGGACTTCCCTTACTTATGAATAGCTGCTTGAAATGAATAAAAAGGTTAAAAATGCTGAATTGCTAGCAAAATCTGCCGAACGCGAAGGTGATCAGGTGAAACAGTCTTGCGAAACTAGGGTAACTAATCTGGAAAGTGAATGCTCAAAGCTGTTGGAAGATAAAAAGGAACTTGACCATCAAAATAAACTGTTGATAAATCATGCTGAGAAACTTAGTCAACAGCTGGTAACTGAACAGACCAGTCATGTGACTGACGATGCCACATCCATGGTCTCGTCAGTTATTTCTGTTGGCACCGAGAGCAATCAGGAACAGCTCTGGGAAATGGTCAGGTACGTACGTACATACGTACTAACATAGTTAGCATTGTCTATTACACTACTGCTAGCTAGTAAAGCATGGGACACAATTGTCTGGCAAAAGGTTAATTTTGTGTGTTAACATGTAGGTATGTCAGAAAGGAGAAAGACATTGCAGAAGCCCAAAAGGAGGTGATTGAATCAGAATGTGCTCGTTACAGGCAGAAGAGTGAGCACCTGGAGAAGCAGCTTAAAGCAACCGAAGACCTTTTAAAGGAGGAGCGTGAAAGAATAGAAGTACGTACTTGTGCCATTTATGTGACAGACACTATCAAAGACAGTACATATTTACAACATGAACTTTTTATCTAACTTGTTTGCTGTACAGGTTGCAGCTGTTACTTCTTCACAGCATGCTGAAGTTTTAGCCAAATTGGAAAGCTTTAATCTTCTCAGAGAGAGTAACCAGCTACTAAGAGAGGAGAAGGAAGGCATGCAGAAGAAGGTCTGTTGAACTTCTTTGCTCCACAAGTTCATTATTCATCTTCTCTGCTGTTATTTTATAGTTTTCAAATTTGGAGAAGAAGCTACAGACTGCAGAAAGTGAAATGTTGCTCTTAAAAGAGAATAACAAGCAGTTGCTATCACAAAAAGATTCCTTAGTAGCAGAATCTACAGCTCTGAACCACGAGGTACATACATGTATATTCCTTGTATACACAACATAAGTTCATACATACGTACTTATGTACGTAACCTATTCTTATAGTGTACATAATATGTATGTAAATGTACAGCTTACAACAAATCATTTAGCAGACCTGTTCTGTCATGTTCAGGTAACTCGCTGGAAGACACGTACTGACCACTTGATTGAGCAGTATAACAAGATAGATCCCGAGGAATACAAGAAACTAATGTAAGACTTGTCTGTGCAGTGTTCTTATGAGTGCTAATGCTTTAGTGTCTCCTCTGTAGCTCCGAGCGTGAGGAGCATGAGAAGAAAATGAGTGAAATGCAGGATAAACTACAGTCAACACAGTATGTGGGCATTCTTAATACAGTTGTACTGTCAACATTTGTGTATTAATAATGTACGTATATACATACGTACGTATATATGCACTACAAGTTGTATATCCATGTATATAAACATCACTATAATCCTAGACCTTTTATTTATGGCTGATATACGAATGTACGTATGTAAGCTTGTACAGATATTTGTATCAGTTTAGAAAATATTCATTGGTAAACAGGGTTGCTAAGTAACCCTTTGACTCATATTAATATCTTTAGGGCTGAAGTGGAAGGTAAAGTGGTTGAATTGAATGTCTTAAAGAATGATTTGGAGGCAGTTCAGTTAGAACAAGAAGCTAAACAGTCAGTTTGTGAATACTATCATCACCTACGTATGTACATAGTCAATCACTCCATATTAGGAAGGAAATCGAAAAATTAAAAAGTGATTTGGAGGAAAATGCAAAGTCAATTTCTGGCAAAGATGAAAAGATGAGAAAGATTAGGGAAGCCGGTTTAAGGTACAAGAATAAGTGTGACCAGCTGACAAAAGAGGTTGAAGAGCTAAAAGGAAAGGAGAGCACTAAAGAACAAGTGAGATTTGTGTCTAACGCTGACCAGAATATAAACCTTATTTTCTGATAATCTGTTCAGCTATTCCAATCTATTGTTACAGTCGACAAAAGTACCTATGTATGTGTACCTATATAGACATGTATATATCAACTTGTAGGCTGATAACCAGGCAATGGCTGATAAGGTGAAGGAGATGGAGGACCTACTAGGAAAGCTTGAAGCTTTACAGCGAGAGCATTCAGAACTGGAGACCAAACATACAACTACTGTTGTAAGTAGCTGTCAATACCTACATACAGGTAGCCTTGCACTAACTACGTACATGTAGGCACAGCTACGTACATTCATATTTCAAGCCTGTCAGCTTAATTAAATATGGAAGTATATGTAGACTATTTTATAAGTATTGTTATATAATTATTGAAATATACATAGATATACGTACGTATATACGTAGGTATAATGATTGTTGATAAAGCTATACGTAGTTTTACACTGACATGTGTTGTCTCTTTAGGCTACATTGGCAGAGAAAGAAGGTAAAGAGGCACAATTGATCAAGACCTTTAGGACAGTCAAGCAACGACTAGCTCAGGGAAAAGGTACAAGAACTCCTCTTGCTTCACTAGCACCTAAAGTTATAACTATGCATATGTATATCCATTGAATGCTTGCATGTCTCACTTCAATTTGAAAATGCTTATAAGAGCGCCTGTTATTTTCTTAGCTGAAAATGAAACACTGAAGAAAGCTAATGAAGAGTTGACTAAACAAATCGAAGAGAGCAAACAGAACCAAAGTTAGTAAACACAACAGATCTAGTGATACCCCATTCCCCATTTAAGTGGATTCATTCACTGGGTTCTAATCTCCAATTATTAGCCTTAATTCAGCAACAACTTGATTCCAACAAGTCCCAACTTGAAGCTAAGATTATTAGTATGGAAACTGAACTGAATGAGCTCAGGACATCCCATCAGGAGCATACTCCAACTAGTACACCAATGGCTGCCATCAAGCCTACTCAATCTGTTGTAAGGGGCAAGGCCATGCCCACAAGTAGAGGAAAACCCATTGGTCAAGCCCCACCTCTTATTTCTGTACCTCCATCTACGGTGGTAGCACAACGACTCCCAGCTACAACTATTACCACTTCTATGGCTTCACAGCAACGTGTATCTGTTACCACTACTACAGGTATTGTACCACAACGGGTTACCATGACAATCTCGCCAGTTGCTGCCTCCCCACGGACCACATCTACTCAAGCAGTAGGGACAGCTACAAAGATAGTTCGAAGTGTCTCCCCATCTCCCTTAGTATCGTCTCACTCTGCTTCATCCACCTCCAGTCAGCTAGCAGGTCAGACAGTCACACTCAGCACACCTTCTGCCTCCCAAGTAGTGGCTCCCAGTACCTCCATGGAAATGAATCCATCATCAGCCAGTAGTGATGCTGGCATGTCCTCTGTAGCAACCGGATCCTCCGTCAGTCGTTTGAATGCTACGCAGAGCTCACTTTCCAACCAGCAACCTCTTGCCAGTGGCTCCTCAAGGATACTGAAGAGACCTCGCCCAGAGGACACGCCTTCACATCCTTTGGAAGAAGTATCTAGGTAAATCTGAAAATCTGTACAAGTGTACATACATACAAAGCGACTAGCAGTGGATAGGCTATAAGGAATGTACCAAAATTGTGCTATCTCATACCCTATTCCAAGTATTCTAATTGACAACCAAAGTCACTTTGGAAGATGCATACTGTATGTATATATGTTAAATGTTGTGTTTAGATCTTCTGAAGGTGAAGAGAACGCACCACCTGAAAACGTGCCTGCTAGTAAGAGGCCCAGGTCAGCGCTGTCTGGACAGGAAGACATTCCTTCAGCTACCCCAGGTGCAAACACTGCGAGCATTTTAGATTTACGAACTTACGGATGTATGTACGTACGTATATAAGTACCTGTACTGGGAATTGAATCTCATTTTGACTAGTTCCATTAAGTAAACTGTAAGCCACTCAGTGGTTCTATCTCGACTGTACATCTGTTCTTCCTGTAACTTCATTATACGTAGTGAGATTCCACTGTATGCGTATATTATACTTACTAAGACAATAAATGGTCACATAATATGGTTGTGAGGCCATCTTTTGATCATCAGTCTCTGGCAAACAGTACAGTACAGATTAATATACGTACGTAATATGGATAATCACTGGAGTTCATAACACCATACAAATATATCCATTTTATATCATAGCCTTTGCACTAGTATTGTGCAATCAACTCCCCCAGTCAATACCAGCTAATGTACATGTCTTCTCTAGCAACTGACAGTGTAGAGCCTGAAGAAGAAGAAGCTGAGACCAAAGACCTTCCAGAGGGTGAAGGAGATGCTACTGAAGGAGGTGAACTAAGTGAGGCCTATGGCTATGAGGAAGGAGAAGGAGAAGAGGAAATGGAAGAAAGCCAACATGAAGAAGAAGATGTAGAATCAGGTATTATGATAACCTGTATGAGCTGGTCCTTTGCCAAACGTTTCTGGTACTGAATGAACTAGGAAATAGTCATGGTTTGATTAACTAGGTGATTATTTGTTTTATCTTTTCTCTTTGCAATGCAGGTGCATACGTACACCTGTATGTATGTTTGGATATAGTATATACATACATATGTAGCAGTTCTTACTTTACTGGAGACTACTGCTTCTCTTTTCAGATACTGGTGAGCCAGAAGAAGTTGGCATCCAACAAGTTGCAAGTGTGACAGATCAACAGCAGTCTTCAGTTGATGAAGGAATTTCAGAAGAGCAGAATGAGGAAGATATTGAAATGTCTATACCAAGTGATGTAGAACCACAGATCTCACAAGGAATCAGCGAAGGAGTAGAGCAACCTCTAACCAGTGATCAGGAGTTACCTTCTGAAAATGGTGCGTTGACCTGAATCTGACACTATATCCAATATTAATCTAAAGTCTTAAGACTTAAATTGTATCCATTAAGTACTTACATATACTTACGTATATATGTACATATAGTACCAGTTTATATAAATTGATGCTACAGAGCTACCAGGACAAAGTGACCTGCAGCAATCAGCCTCTGAAGTAGAAGAAGATGGTGAGGAAGAGTTGGAAGAGGATAACAATGTGATTAACTTAATTGATGATGATGACGAGCCCACCACTAAAGAGGAAAATGAAGGTAAATCTGCAAATTGTTCTTTATTCAAAAGTGATTAGTTTATTAAATAAAACTTATTCTCAGAAGAACAAGCAGTTGAAGAAATGGAAGAAGGGGAGTTGCAGTCTGAAGAAGAGGATATTGATGTAGAGGCTTCCTCAGATTTTGTGGTTCAGCAGGGGCCACAGATTGATCCTGAACCAGTAAGTGGCTTGTGGTTTACAATGCCTTACTCCTTTCACTAGTACTGTATTTCTTATGCTCAGGATGGGATGAGTGATGTTAGTGCTTTTACTGGAACCACCACTGGGACATCTGCGCATATTATTAGCGTACCAGAACAAGAGTATGTTTACAAATTTACCATTTCAGTTTTATTATTTGAAAGCTGTTACCTTTTCACTATTTCACCGTCTTAGTAGAAGGAATATGACCCTACTACTGGGCTCAACTGTGGGATCAGGGGTGAGTTGATCATCTCATTCATCTCTAAGCTAAGCAGTGCAAAATTATTGACTGAGTGCATCTTTTTCCTCTGACCCTACAGAGCTATGACAACAGTGACGCCACTGTGCCACAGACCCCAGACATTGGAGCACCTCCTTCAACGGGACAGAAAATTCCGTGAGTACTGAAGCAGCTGCATTTCCTGTAATTTGGTGTCATGTTGTACTGTGATGATAAATGTAACTGGGCCAACAGAGGAGGAGAATGAGAGAGAGAAGGAAACTGTATCCTCATCTAAAGTTTTGTAGTTTGTATGTATACTTTAGTCATAGACTTAATAAACTAGAGTTTTTGCTAGCTATGCAAGTTTTCTAATATGGTCTTGTTGTTGTACCACACAGATCTCCTCCATTCCAAAACCGAAGCCTTGGTCAACCAGCTGATGTAACTGTTAGCATGTCCAGTGCAGTTGAGGCTGATTCCTCTCAGGAAGAAGGTAATCATTCATACCAGTAATGGCGGTAGAATATATAGTACTTGTACAGTACATACGTACATATATAGTAGACCTTTTGTAAATATATTATGTACATAGATGCTAATACACATACTACATACGTATGTCGAGATATGAAGTTTATTGAGCAACAGTAACATTAAATCTTTGGAATAGAACATTTCAACCCGTAGGTCAACATCAGCAATAAACTTCATATCTCATCATGATCGCGACAAATAAGTCCTATCACTTCACATACTATGTCATATGTCATCTCCATTAGCTAAGGAGTTACCAATCAGGTTATTGCTTAGTCTGTCCATGTATGGAATCTAACGTCTTCTTGCATAAATATGTAGGTCTGCTACCCTCAATAGGAGAAGCACCTGTTGATTTTAGTGAGGCTGGTCTTAAGAAGGAGGAGCTGTCCATTGATGAATTGCCTGAAGAAGAACAAGAAGAAGGAGAGCTGCCAGAAGATCCTCCAGCAAGTGACAAGAAGGACACTGCTACAAGTGATCAAGGTGTAGGGTCTTCCTCCTTACCCTTCAGCAGTAAGAGAACTGAGTGAGTGTAGCTGGCATCCTGTCATCTCTGATGTACCCTCTTACACAATAGTTAGATTACCCTTCTCATTTGTTACTGGAGTATGAAGGTATGTAGCTACCAGTGCAGAATGTTCACAACTTTTTTATTATCCTTACCCAGCCTGCAGATGCAGTCAGATCCTGGTCCATCAGGAAAAAGTAGTGGAGGTATGTACGTATATATGTGTGTATAAGAACACATTGTGTAGCTTACTATTTGTGTTTACCTAAGTCAAGCGTGTAATAGTGGGGATGTACCCATGTTTGAACTAGTCTGATGAAATCAGACCCTTTCATTGCGCAATCACCACTTCAAAAGGTCTGAGGACTTCAGCTGATGTTGCAGTTCTTGACATTCCTGGAGAAATTCCGCGGTCAATTAGTGGCCATCACCTTCCATATTTAGAGAAAGGTATGCTCAGTCAGCTAATGAGCTAATGACTTCATAGGCTTTGTATTCTAGTAGGCGTTTAACATGCAATGGAAGATATCCCTCCTTTGAAGAGCTAAAACTAAAGCCTCTCTTTGTTTATCCTTTAATTCTATTGTAACACAAAGTTGCAATAGTGCAAAATCGATTACTCCTTCGTTTCTCCCCCTTCCTGAGCCATTGCAGAACATATCTATTGACACCTTCACATCGTAAGGTGGAAGTTTAATTTAGGGCGAATAAGCCCCGCCCCTAGTGCAACAGAAATCGGGTCAAGAGTCGTCAGACCTTATCACGCAGTCAACAAGGTCTGATTACATCAGACTCTGTTTGAACTTTATTTACTTAGTCTTTCATAATTGTTTCACATACTCTATAGGCAATACCAAGCAAAAGAAGATTGAACCAATTGTCTGGGTCCCGGTGAAGCCAAGTTAGTTTATTTCTAGAATTTCCAGAAAGTTTAGACCTTGTTCCCAATAATCAGTAATTTTACTCCCTGTTGAGCTAGTGCTATTTGGCACTGCTAACTAAGTACAATAATTTTTAGGTAAATCAACAAAGACAGACACAAAGCCAAGCAAGCCTGCCCCAAAACGAAGAGGAGGTGGAGCAGGTCGAGGAAGGGGACGTGGAAAGGGACCAGCTAGATCTTAAATTACTTGAACAATGAGACATTTAAACTTTGCAGCCATATTTTACTGACAAGTCCTTAGGCACTGATTTATAATATACAGGCTTATCTGTTTCAGCTATGCAAACGCTATTCTAACTGCATGGAAGAAGAAACCTCACTTGGTTGAATCAACTGACTACAAAATAATTACTAAACTACATATCTAGATGCTCGAAAAGTTGAATAATAATCCATCTAAATATTTCACATATGAAGAGAAGAACCCTGAAAAGGACCTTTTAAAGTGATAGACCTATTACTCACAATGATATAATGAATGTTTATTAACCACAATTAATTGACAATCAGTAAACTGACCAGCCAAATTGGCTTATTAGTCACAAAAGTTAGTGGAGGTGGTTACATTAAATTAATGGTGAATAAGAGGGATTGTCTGGGTTAAGTTTATAAATGACTAATAATAATAATAATAAACAATAACAATGAGCTAGTTTTATTATTTCCATTTATCATAATAAATAATAATAATAATAAAAGATTTTTAATATAATTGTGACATGCCATACAACGAAATTAAATGATGGGCCAACTAGTTTTGGTAAATATATAATTTTCATACTTTTGGCAGTTGTACCTCAGCCACCATTGGTTTGTCATTTAGAACTGCTTCAATGTTGTCCACAACAACTTGCATCATCTTTAAACGAGTCTGTGCAGTAGCACTTCCAATATGGGGTGTGAGTACCACATTTGGGAAGGTAAGGAGTTTGTGGTACCTTGGGAGTGGCTCTGGGTCAGTAACATCTAATCCTGCACCTTTGATGACACCTTCCTCCAGAGCACTGACTAATGCATCATGATCTACCAGAGTACCACGTGATACGTTCACAAAAATAGCAGATTGCTTCATTTTAGAGAACTCTTTCTTTCCAAACATTTTGTATGTCTCAGGAGTAGAAGGAGCTAGCAGTACCACAAAATCACATATAGGCAGCATTTCGTAGACATTTTTGTAGTACTCAGCTCCACCAATGGATTGCTCAATATCTTCAGCTACTCTATGTCGATTGTGATACAGGATCTTCATATTGAATCCACAATGTGCCATTCTAGCCAGCACTCTACCTATTCCTCCCATACCGACTATTCCTAAAGTTTGGCCGCTCACTCCAGTACCTAGAAACGTGTTTAGTGAGAATTGATTAGTATCATTCAATCTACAAATCCTATCGCCTTCAACTATTCTTCTAGCAGTGCTCAATATTAAAGAGATTGCAATTTCAGCAGTAGTTTCGTTGGAAACCAAAGGTGTATTCCCTACTCGAATGCCTCTCTTAGCCGCAGCGTGAAGATCAATATGGTCATAACCTACTGAATTGTTGCTAATGATACGAAGATTTGGATACTTCTCTAGAATTTCATCCGAAACAAGAGATCCTGCAAATGGTACAATTGCGATTACGTCATTCTTGTACTTCGAACAGAGATTTTTATCTTGTTCGGTAATGACTATATAATGCTCTTCAAGTAACTGCATTTGTTCAGACGGTATATCGGGCTTCATATAAAGGCAAACTACGGGTTTCTTACTAGAGGCAGCCATTCTCGTCTTGGTACCGTCACTACGGAAGCGCTCTCTAAGTAGGAGAATGGCATCTGGTCGCCTTATCACGTACATATTATCAATCAACACCTCAATGGACTAACATGGGAACTTATGCGGACACGTACAAGTTAAAAATCGTCATAAATGTTTCCGAACTAGGAATTAGTTAGCCCTAAGTCCGAATGCGCTCCACACGAAGCATGTTCATTGTGAATAACAAACATTGTGGTATTCAAGAGAACATGGTTCTTAGTCTGAGGTCGATTTTCGCCAAACCAAGTAATTTTAACAAAAGGCCTAGGGGGAATACAAGGAAAATAAAAAAAAACAATTAGAAGTAATGACTAGTACATCTGTAAAAAGTAACAAAACAAGACAGTGATTATGTGATAAGTTTAATCAGAAGTTGCATGTATACTGAAATTTAAGTAACTTTATTAACTTTCAGTATATACGTATGGTGAGAGATAGGGCAAATATGAACAAAAATTGAAACTCCTGAAACTCTTTGGAAATGATTCATACATGTCTGTGAATGCTGACATAAAGTATTAGCTTCACATCTTGGTGTTTGATGGAGTTACGACCCTTAATGTACATTAAAATCTACAATACAAAGTTAATATACGTATGGTGAGAGATAGGGCAAATATGAACAAAAATTGAAAGTTCTAAAACTCTTTGGAAATGATTCATACATGTCTGTGAATGCTGACATAAAGTATTAGCTCCATATGTTTCTATTTGATGGAGTTACAGCACTAAATAGACATTAAAATCTACAATACAAAGTTAATGTATGGTGAGAGATAGGGCAAATATGAACAAAAATTGAAATTCCTGAAACTCTTTGGAAATGATTCATACATGTCTGTGAATGCTGACATAAAGTATTAGCTTCACATCTTGGTGTTTGATGGAGTTACGACCCTTAATGTACATTAAAATCTACAATACAAAGTTAATATACGTATGGTGAGAGATAGGGCAAATATGAACAAAAATTGAAAGTTCTAAAACTCTTTGGAAATGATTCATACATGTCTGTGAATGCTGACATAAAGTATTAGCTCCATATGTTTCTATTTGATGGAGTTACAGCACTAAATAGACATTAAAATCTACAATACAAAGTTAATGTATGGTGAGAGATAGGGCAAATATGAACAAAAATTGAAATTCCTGAAACTCTTTGGAAATGATTCATACATGTCTGTGAATGCTGACATAAAGTATTAGCTTCACATCTTGGTGTTTGATGGAGTTACGACCCTTAATGTACATTAAAATCTACAATACAAAGTTAATATACGTATGGTGAGAGATAGGGCAAATATGAACAAAAATTGAAACTCCTGAAACTCTTTGGAAATGATTCATACATGTCTGTGAATGCTGACAAAGTATTAGCTTCACATCTTGGTGTTTGATGGAGTTACGACCCTTAATGTACATTAAAATCTACAATACAAAGTTAATGTATGGTGAGAGATAGGGCAAATATGAACAAAAATTGAAACTCCTGAAACTCTTTGGAAATGATTCATACATGTCTGTGAATGCTGACATAAAGTATTAGCTTCACATCTTGGTGTTTGATGGAGTTACGACCCTTAATGTACATTAAAATCTACAATACAAAGTTAATGTATGGTGAGAGATAGGGCAAATATGAACAAAAATTGAAAGTTCTAAAACTCTTTGGAAATGATTCATACATGTCTATGAATGCTGACATAAAGTATTAGCTCCATATGTTTCTATTTGATGGAGTTACAGCACTAAATAGACATTAAAATCTACAATACAAAGTTAATGTATGGTGAGAGATAGGGCAAATATGAACAAAAATTGAAACTCCTGAAACTCTTTGGAAATGATTCATACATGTCTGTGAATGCTGACATAAAGTATTAGCTTCACATCTTGGTGTTTGATGGAGTTACGACCCTTAATGTACATTAAAATCTACAATACAAAGTTAATGTATGGTGAGAGATAAGGCAAATATGAACAAAAATTGAAAGTTCTAAAACTCTTTGGTAATGATTCATACATGTCTGTGAATGCTGACAAAGTATTAGCTCCATATGTTTCTATTTGATGGAGTTACAGCACTAAATAGACATTAAAATCTCCCATAAAGAATTAATGTATGGTGAGAGATAGGGCAAATATGAACAAAAATTGAAACTTCTAAAACTCTTTGGAAATGATTCATACATGTCTGTGAATGCTGACATAAAGTATTAGCTTCACATCTTTGTGTTTGATGGAGTTACAGCACTAAATAGACATTAAAATCTAAAATACAAATAATGTACGTATGGTGAGAGATAGGGCAAATATGAACAAAAATTGAAACTTCTAAAACTCTTTGGAAATTATTCATACATGTCTGTGAATGCTGACATAAAGTATTAGCTTCACATCTTGGTGTTTGATGGAGTTACGACCCTTAATGTACATTAAAATCTACAATACAAAGTTAATGTATGGTGAGAGATAGGGCAAATATGAACAAATATTGAAACTCCTGAAACTCTTTGGAAATGATTCATACATGTCTGTGAATGCTGACATAAAGTATTAGCTTCACATCTTGGTGTTTGATGGAGTTACGACCCTTAATGTACATTAAAATCTACAATACAAAGTTAATGTATGGTGAGAGATAGGGCAAATATGAACAAATATTGAAACTCCTGAAACTCTTTGGAAATGATTCATACATGTCTGTGAATGCTGACATAAAGTATTAGCTTCACATCTTGGTGTTTGATGGAGTTACGACCCTTAATGTACATTAAAATCTACAATACAAAGTTAATGTATGGTGAGAGATAGGGCAAATATGAACAAAAATTGAAACTTCTATAACTCTTTGGAAATGATTCATATATGTCTGTAAATGCTGACATAATGTATTAGCTTCACATCTTGGTGTTTGAAAGGGGTACAGCAATAAATGTACATTAAATTTATACGATAATTTTACAACGGCTTTAAATGGCCGACCGTGAGAAGATATCAAATGTGGGCAAATGTGTTACTATAATGTATGTATATTCGGGAAACTAGAACGCTATCAAAGATTTTTTATACACATGGATATCCACTGTGTAGTATTTGATTGTTGTTGAAGTAGTACATGTCCATATATATGTATATGGATGTCGTTAAAGTGAAATTTTGCCGATCGACGGCCAACGAAACTCCAAAGAAAAAAAGTTGGACCATACCGAACGCTACCATCCACGACGCTCAGAGGCCGGGATCGGTGGTAACGCTCTGCCGAGTTGAGCTTTGGGTGTCACTTGCGTGAGAAGAACCAGTTCTTCTCGATATGGCCGACTCATATGAATCCTAAGATATCAGATGCCAATCCCACATTACGTGGAACCCCCCCGAAATCCGGATTATTGGTGAGCACGTCTCTATGGCACCAACCGATTAGGAGACAGCTTCAGAGTCTAAGCGCTACCAACCTCTATGGGAACCGCAACCACCATAGAGATGTGTCCAGGTAGGCCTACTATATAAGGTTTTTCGCTTCTATTTATATGAAGTTTTGTCCAAAGAAAACGGTTGTGGTTGGGGCTTTTTTTATGTATTTCTAGTTATTTCCAGATCAGTGAATTGTTCCAAGCAAGTTTAAATAGATAGGCAGTATTAGTGCTTCATCTGAAAACTGGGGAAGGCGAAAAAAATCCAGTAAGTGTCTTGATGGGCCGAGGAAAACGACTTTTCTGATCCCGATTATTTTCGAGAAATCGTCAAATTATTCAACTTTAATTCCAGACCAGTGAATCGTTACAAGCAATTTTACACACATACGCAATATTTCCAATACATCTCAAAACTGTGGCAAATGGATTTAAGCCAGTATGTATCTTGATGGAGGGAGGACAGCGACTTTTCTTGATGCCGAAAATTAGAAATATTGCGAGGACTGATATTTATCGCCTCTACGATATTAATGTCTATGATCGATATTACAACTTAGGCCGGCTGTATGAATTACTCAATTCCTAACTTAAATTTTAGAATTAAGAGAGTGCTGTACCGATTAAAATAGATTCTAATTACTAGGCTAAAGAATGTTTTGAAAGCAACTGTAGCTCCATTATATATTGTAGGATATACGTACTCATATGTAAGGTGAGAGATAGGGTAAATATGAACAAAAATTAAAACTTCTAAAACTCTTTGGAAATGATTCATACATGTCTGTGAATGCTGACATAAAGTATTAGCTTCACATCTTGGTGTTTGATGGAGTTACGACCCTTAATGTACATTAAAATCTACAATACAAAGTTAATGTATGGTGAGAGATAGGGCAAATATGAACAAAAATTGAAACTCCTGAAACTCTTTGGAAATGATTCATACATGTCTGTGAATGCTGACAAAGTATTAGCTCCATATGTTTCTATTTGATGGAGTTACAGCACTAAATAGACATTAAAATCTCCCATCAAGAATTAATGTATGGTGAGAGATAGGGCAAATATGAACAAAAATTGAAACTTCTAAAACTCTTTGGAAATGATTCATACATGTCTGTGAATGCTGACATAAAGTATTAGCTTCACATCTTGGTGTTTGATGGAGTTACGACCCTTAATGTACATTAAAATCTACAATACAAAGTTAATGTATGGTGAGAGATAGGGCAAATATGAACAAAAATTGAAAGTTCTAAAACTCTTTGGAAATGATTCATACATGTCTGTGAATGCTGACATAAAGTATTAGCTTCACATCTTGGTGTTTGATGGAGTTACGACCCTTAATGTATATTAAAATCTGTAATACAAAGTTAATATATGGTGAGAGATAGGGCAAATATGAACAAAAATTGAAACTTCTAAAACTCTTTGGAAATTATTCATACATGTCTGTGAATGCTGACATAAAGTATTAGCTTCACATCTTGGTGTTTGATGGAGTTACGACCCTTAATGTACATTAAAATCTACAATACAAAGTTAATGTATGGTGAGAGATAGGGCAAATATGAACAAAAATTGAAAGTTCTAAAACTCTTTGGTAATGATTCATACATGTCTGTGAATGCTGACATAAAGTATTAGCTTCACATCTTGGTGTTTGATGGAGTTACGACCCTTAATGTACATTAAAATCTACAATACAAAGTTAATGTATGGTGAGAGATAGGGCAAATATGAACATAAATTGAAAGTTCTAAAACTCTTTGGTAATGATTCATACATGTCTGTGAATGCTGACATAAAGTATTAGCTTCACATCTTGGTGTTTGATGGAGTTACGACCCTTAATGTACATTAAAATCTATAATACAAAGTTAATGTACGTATGCAACTTCTGTATGATTAGCCTTATCACATAATCACTATCTTGTTTCATTACTTTTTGCAGATGTTCTAGTCACTGGTGAACACTGCCATTCCTATTTCTACTGTCTACTACTGTCATCTCCATTAGCTACGTAACTTAAAGGAGTTACCAATCAGGTTATTGCTTAGTCTGTCCATGTATGGAATCTAACGTCTTCTTGCATAAATATGTAGGTCTGCTGCCCTCAATAGGAGAAGCACCTGTTGATTTTAGTGAGGCTGGTCTTAAGAAGGAGGAGCTGTCCATTGGTGAACTGCCTGAAGAAGAACATGAAGAAGGAGAGCTGCCAGAAGACCTTCCAGCAAGTGACAAGAAGGACACTGCTACAAGTGATCAAGGTGTAGGTTCTTCCTCCTTACCCTTCAGCAGTAAGAGAACTGAGTGAGTGTAGCTGGCATCCTGTCATCTCTGATGTACCCTCTTACACAATAGCTAGATTGCCCTTCTCATTTGTTACTGGTCCATCAAGAAAAGTAGTGGAGGTATGTATGTACATACGTATATACGTATGTGTGTATAAGACTACATTTGTGATAGTGAGATGTACCCATGTTTGAACTTTATTAACTTAGTCTTTCATAATTGTTTCACATACTCTCTAGGCAATACCAAGCAAAAGAAGATTGAACTATTATTGTCTGGGAGAAGACAAGTTAGTTTATTTCTAGTATTTTCAGAAAGTTTAGACTTTGTTCCCGATAATCAGTAATTTTACTCCCTGTTGAGCTAGTGCTATTTGGCACTGCTAGCTAAGTACAATTATTTTTAGGTAAATCAACAAAGACAGACACAAAGCCAGGCAAGCCTGCCCCAAAACGAAGAGGAGGTGGAGCAGGTCGAGGAAGGGGACGTGGAAAGGGACCAGCTAGATCTTAAATTACTTGAACAATGAGACATTTAAACTTTGCAGCCATATTTTACTGACAAGTCCTTAGGCACTGATTTATAATATACAGGCTTATCTGTTTCAGCTATGCAAACGCTATTCTAACTGCATGGAAGAAGAAACCTCACTTAGTTGAATCAACTGACTACAAAAGAATTACTGAACTATATTTCTAGATGCTCGAAAAGTTGAATAATAATCCGTCTAAATGTTTCACATATATATGATGCAGCTTTTAGTTTGTCTAATATTCTAAGATAAATATATAGCTACGTATATGTTACACAGAATCAAATATCAGGTTTCAGAAGGCATGAAACCTATTTGAAACTCTTTGAACAGCCAGGTTTCAAAAGGTATGTAAGTATGTATAAAACTCGGAAAGGGGGCTGTTAAAACTTGAAACCCATGAAATTATTCTGTTAGCACATTCTTGAGCACCCTTTGAAACCTGGCTGTTCAAGAAGTTTCAAATAGATTTCACACCATATGAAACCTGTAATTTGATCCTGTGTTAGATTATAGAGTTATAACTTGGTTAATACTATATAAATAAAATGTATACAGTATAACCTTTACTTAATTTCAGTTAAATATGGGTTCTCTATCACTTGTCAGTGTTACTAGTACTGCATTCAAAGTCCTCCGAATTGTCCTAAGTATATATGTAAATTTAATGTAAAGAAGGTGTACATGTATACATACTATTACCTGATCATGACATGTATAGGATGGAGGTATACATTAATTGAGGGAATATTGACATGTTCGGATAATTGAAGTTCGGATAATTGACTTCCTACTGTATATACGTACATGTTACAAGATAAAATTTGTGTATCAATCGTTATCTGCTACATGTTTATCTATCCCAAAATTAAGAGCACTAAGAATATCAATGGAAATTTACAGAAAGACTTCCAGGATCACAAGGAAAAATGGTATTCCCAAAAACAGCTGTCTGGCCCAGGGGAGCAGAATAACAATAAAGAGAAGACTCTTGCATCCTCATCTAACCGCTCTCTTTAATTCCTATAGGACTGTTACTGTAGAATAGATTTACTGTAATATGTAGAAAACGGTATACATACTCTATTTGTATTAGTAATATAGACTCTGAAGACTAGCTATATATATAATACTGGCAATGTGCTGTACATATGGTGTTTATATACACAAGTACTCATGCCTCACCCAACAGACTTCATCATATTCAGGACAGTGTACAGTAACATTAACATGATACTCTCCAGAGAAAATTGGTACCTGATCGAAGATAAGAAATGGAATTAAGCATATTCATTCATAAAGAGACTGCACTCATTTTCATGTTCAATAAAGATGAACCTTTTGAATGCTTCTCCGTTTGTGTGAATGTCTAACTCTTCTCTTATCTTCATTTTCACTGTTATCACAAGTGTGGGTCTTTCCTTGTATAGTTATGGATACTTTATTATCATAGCAAGCTACCTGTATACATATATATAATACTAATACATACATCAACCATATATATAAAAACGTATTATCATGGCAAGCTATACCAATATATATATATACATGCATGTATAACAACACACATACTATCGGCATAAACAATGTTAAACAGATGGACAAGGCACATGCAGTGCATACCTCATAGCAAGCTCCTGTAATTGTTGTCTTCTCCACTTCTATCATTTCTCCTGAGACACTTAAAATTGTTTCTACTTCAATATTAAGGCATTTTGAGGAAGGTCCATATTCCTCAGCTAAAAGCTGCACTTCCATATCCATATCTACTCAAAATGTACATATACACATTACATACATATATAGTGAAATCATTAGACTAACACACTTCAGTACTGCTTTATGTAGTCATACCTGATTCAGTGTTATCTGAAAAATACTGACAACTATTTAGACCCTAAAATATTACATACGTATGTATTACATTATATATATGTCCACCAATGTATAATATATAATTTTGTATACTACTTACTTCCATATAGGGACAGAAATCTGTAATCCTTATCCGACCTCCAACATTTGGATATCTAAAGTACTGTATAGATCCATTCTAAATTGTACTCTATTGGTCTTAATATATACACCCATTCATACATACTCTATATTATGCAATAAATATGACATGGTGTGTTATTATACATTACATTACATCTCCAAAATATGCCTATATTTAAGACACACACATGTGTATATAAATAATCCCTACATGCTATGCCTACTCTGTAATAAATCAAAATGACTGTAGGGAACTAAACCTGGTGAAAGTTTTTTAGATGAGGATACAGGAGTCTTCTTTTGCTCCACTGGGTCATGCGTATACATGTAATACAAAGCTAATGAATTCTTTATAGTTATCTACACATACTTGGTACTTCTCGGGAATATCTGAATCATATCCAACCATGTTACAAAATGCTGTTGATAATCTGTCAAAAGTGCAACCAGTATTTAAGGTGGATATTGCTTCTTCTCTATAAAGATATAAGTCACTCAGCGTGCAATGTGGATCCTTATGCAAACTAACAAGTTAAAAATAGTAAATTGTATATGATTACAGGAATATGTCCTCCTCATACACACATATTATATGTATATATACGTATATCCTGCCAGATTCACTCACCCATACTCAAAGCAAGAGGTTTCAACAAAATCACATCCCAAGCACCTTCCAAACTTTATTGGATCAGCCATAGAATAATTAACTTGGTACCATCTAAAGTATTATAATTTAGTACATCTATATATACATTTTAGAATTTAATATAATAATATAATTACAAGTGGACATGAATAAAAACCTGGTGAAGTTATCTCATAAAATAATAGTTCTAAATTTCACAAAGAGGTCAAAAACAAACTCCCAAGAGAGTTATATAGGGACTGTATACAGTGCATGTGACCATCATATACATACATACTGACCCTGTATCCCGTAACAGAGCAAGAGTGAACCTTGAAGTGGCCAATCGTCTGCCTGTTTCAACTCCAGTCATGAGCTCATTCTATTATATTTATAAGAAATTTTAACAGTCCTCAATCTAATTAAACTGTATACATATACATACATGCATATATAATAGTTAATGTTTCTTAATTGATTTGTGCATATCATTTAATTTACTTTCTGTGCATCCTTGTAATATACGTACAACACAACACATATGCTATACTTCTATAATTCGCTGTTTCCAGTGAGCATATTTTGTTCCTCTGCCACCTTCATTTTCTAACTCCATTCCAATCATAGTAGGACAGCCATAGTATTTTCTAGCTTCTTTCTTAAAACATTATATAGTGCAACATAAATTATATAATATATTGAACTTCAGCAACAATTAATTCTTTAGATATGAATGCTTCAACTCAAAGGGTCATTCATCAGCAAAACAATAGGGAGGGGAGGAATAAACATGTGTTTATTATAAGTAGATGATGGGCTACAGGTACATGATAAAAATGTTGTTGTAGATCCAGAAGTGCATTGAATATTAATTAAGATACAAATGAATGCTTACTTTTACATTAGGCAACGTTACAAAGATTTGCTCAACTGTAAAATTGCCCTTGATGGACATTTGTGTCATGTTCTTGGAAACTATTGTGTTCTTGTCAGCTTCAAAAAGACGGCTTTGATCATAAACATGGGAAAAAGGTATATTTGCAATACTATATCACATTCATAATATGTAATAATTTTATATATATAACATTACGTTCCAAATATAGTTGAGATCGGTGGCAATCCAAATTTGTCTCGCTTTGTTCGTGGGTTTCCATCTTCATCACGATAAAAGGCATACAGTGCGGGAGAAAATCCCTATTATGAAGTTAATTATTGTACTGAAGATATAAAACAGATCTATAGATCTAGACCATGTTCATTGGCAATTTAATTATAAGGTAAAGGTAGAGTCAAAGTATACCTACATATATACGCAAGTCTGTATAATATATACATATGTATATGATACATGAAATGTTACATACCAAGGAATGAATAATTTCATGTACAACTGTTTGTCTGGCGCTATAAATTGGCAACTCTTTCAATGCCTCAAAACAAAGATTAGTTTCACCCGCAATTGGCCTGAATTGTAAAAAATCATGCTGTATGGTGTATATAAACATCTATCCATACTATATATATATAATACTATACTAGACTATACTATACTAATACTATACTATATATATATAATCTGTGCAGCATCAATATATATAGGCATTAAAACAGATCCAATGTATTTAAGTACACACTGTGTCACTTATGCATTTAAGAAGTACGTATAAGCATACATGCATGTGTATGTTACCTGTCAGTTTCTGAAATTTGTTGACAATGTGAAGAAGCAGCTATTAATGATGGATCACAGTTTGAGTCATTTGCTGAGACATACAGCACAAAGTCAGAATTAGCAATCCCAGAACCATTTCTACCTGATGTTATACAATGCCTGCCATCCTCATCGCACATTTTACATGCCTATATAATATATGCAATCCCAGATAGTAAACTATATATTGATGGAAAAGGTGTGAGAGATAGGGCATTTATTTCTTATCATCCAAATGTCAAAACCCTGTAAGTCTGTGAATGCTGACACCAAGCATAGCTTCAATCTTAGACTTTTAGATCTGTCTTGGCTAAACTTTAATTAAGCACGTGCACAAAAACAATAACATCATGCATCTAAGTTTCTTACAGATAAATGCTCTTCTGGGATAGCAATATTGCCACAAAAAGATAGTTCTGTACAACCTTGTGTTTTTAAGCAAAAGTCACCAGTAATAAGCTCTTCCTCACTTCCTTTTTCAGGATGAATGCAAGATCTATATATAAAAGACAAATTGCAGGCGCCTAAGGTAACCTTGTATATCTAAAATATTTCTTTTTTTCTTTTTTCTTTTTACTCGATCATATCCTGATAAACAAATCACCAATCTTATTTGAAAGCAAAAATCCCTTAGCTAATTATTTACCATGGATTTTTATATATAGGGCACACACATCCCCACCTCTCACCCACCCCACCCTATATATATACCTATATCTGTCAATTCCAGAAGAGCAATGAACTTCCCAAGAGACTTTCTTTTGTAATGTGACTTATAAACCTAAACTGGTTGGGCCATCCTTATTAATCTTACTTTTTGTATGGCATGTCACTGTACATGTGTCTATATAATACTAACCATTAGCAATGATAGAATGTGTATATATATATGGCCTATAAAATTTGAAGTGATATATATTTGCGAGTGTATATATATATTCACCTTGTTAGAAGAAATGGTTTCTGAACAGGTTGCACATTGAGGGTTTGGCTGAAATAGTTAACAGCATATCCTATCAAGTCCTATATAACATAATTATAGTTCTTTCTTGGAAATTTATATATATCAAGCTAAATAATATGCACACAACACATTTGACAATACAATTATGAGATTGAGACTCACATATATGGCTTGCTGTTCCTTTTTACTCCGTCTAATAAGTATAAACATTAGAAAACATGTATATATGTACACATGCACGTCAGCCATATAAAACCCTTACTCGAGTACTGTTTGATCATAGAATGGAGTCAATCTTAAAGGTTCCTTTTCTGATAGGCTACGTTTTCCAGAAGTATAACTAATTCTTCCTACATTTGTATATCTCAGCTACATAATATATATATATATATATAGTAAATTAGAATTGTATTCACCACTGCATGTAGCTATAGAATATATATGCATACATCAATATGATATAATGTATAGTAAACCCTGTGTTATTTTTACTGTATACAACAACATAGTCAAAACATTGTCTACTAATATTTAAAACTTTAAATTTGTATACACACGGATAGCTGTTCTATATACCTCTTCCGGAAGAGAATAATGGTGACTACAAACGCGGCGGCATTCAGACGGTCTCCCCACTAAGACGACTAGCAATAAGCCACGTAGTACAAGAGTGGACATGCTTACGTGAATCCAAAGCTACAGCTACTAAAGAATGATGATTTAATATTCGCCTTGTCGGGTCGTGCGATGCTCAGGTGGTACGCGGCATTAGCGGAAAACCGATTACCTATACCTGATGACATCACATAACTGTAGCTGCATACTTGTAATCCTAATTGTGATTGTAATTAAGTCTGTCTGTTTCTGCATAATTTCAAGCTAAAGGTGTCTCTATTTTCATTATCTATCTGTCTGTCTGCCTATGTATCTACGTACTGATGATAATTTTTTTTTTTGATATACAAATTAGGAGGAAAATGAGTCAGGAATAACGGGGCATGAAGTGTCACTGGAAGTGATTGCAAATTTTGTCATCGATATTTTATCTGAGATGAGACGATCGAGAAGAGCCTATTAAATTCATCAGAAGGAGATTTATCTTACATAATTCCCCAGTATGGACGCAGAATGCTTCAGTTGCAGGAAGAGGCTAATTACTGGATGTTGCAGACACGCAATATTAAGCCTTTAGAGAGGAGAAACTCTAAGACATTAAAAAAGCGACTAACAGTGTTTTTATAACTAAGATTAATAATATTGGCCAATATCCTTACAACACAATTTCATTCAAAAACGTTGCAATATCTAATTTTTTAAATGTAGCTGAAAAAAGTCATTCGTTGGTGCATGTTGTAAACTGTAAAGTCCTGTAGTTAACATAATTGCTATAGTGAAATAAAAATGGCTGCTATTCGTTCTAGTTATGTAAATCCACGATTGATATTATTTGGTGATTCATTGACTCAGTACTCGTTCAGCGTAGGAGGATGGGGTTCTTTGATTGCTGATGCATTTCAGCAAAAGGTTGACGTAATTAACAGAGGTTTTTCAGGTTACAATTCCTTGTGGCTAAAGATTGTTCTAAAGAATATCTTCGAACCGATTGACATAAGCAGTTTCGATGCAGTGGTTGTTCTAATAGGAACAAATGACGCGTCCTTACCGGACGTTAATTCTAGGCAGCATGTACCATTGAAGTTGTTCAAAGAAAATATGTCCTTTATTTGCAGATTTCTTCTAAGTGGAGGAATTAAGAAAGAAAATATTATTCTGATATCACCACCGTCACTTCACGAGGAAAATTATGCAATCTTTTGTTCATCAAAAGATAGGGCAATCGACAGGAGTAATGAGGTGACGAAACAGTACGCTGAGGTTGTACTTTCTATAGCAAGTTCACTCAATTTGAAACATGTTGACCTTTTTTCGTTAACATTTAAAATGCAGAAGAATGAATCTCTCTTCGTGGATGGTCTTCACCTGTCAGAAAAGGGCAACAGCATCCTAGCAGAGGCCTTATTACCACATCTGAATGACATATTTGGTTCCCTCCCGCAAATGATGCCGGATTGGAAGAACATTGATGAGAAGAACCCTGAAAAGGATCTTTTAAAGTGATAGACTTATATTAATTAACTATAGTCAATATTAGACAAGTTATGTAAACATTTTCATGAATGTAATCCTTAACATCAATCAAGATGATATTGTGATGATATAGGGTAAAATATTACAAGATATAGAACAAAGGATCCAAGAACAAGTGACTTGATATAATTCATAATTATTAAGGCACATAAGCTGCATTAATCTTGCAAGTGGTGATAGCATAAGTTATACATGCACCCCTGTACATACCCTTAACTGGGTTGGCATCTTTATTTTGCTTTTTGCATGTCTTGGGTACAATAAGAGAGTGTGCCTACAAACCAAGTATAGAAACCCCTGTGTTGTCACATTTCAGTTTCATATATGTATATCATTCAATTTCAGTTTCATATATATAATCTATATCATTCAATCAGCTTTGATCTGAATAAGTACTGGACAATGCAAATTGTGTATAGCTGGTTACCACATCTAAATGACACATTTGGTTCCTTTCCATAAATGATGCAGAATCGGAAGACATTTGATGAGAAAAACCCAAAAGGATCTTTTAATTTGGTAGACTTATATTAATTATATAATGAATGTTTAACCACAATTAATTGACAAATTGGCTTATTAGTCAAAAAAGTTAGTGGAGGTGGTTACATTAAATTAAATGGTGAATAAGAGGGATTGTCCAGGTTAAGGTGACTAATATATAATTTTCATACTTTTGGCAATTGTACTTCAGCCATCATTGGTTTGTCATTTAGAACTGCTTCAATGTTGTCCACAACAACTTGCATCATCTTTAAACGAGTCTGTGCAGTAGCACTTCCAATATGGGGTGTGAGTACCACATTTGGGAAAGTAAGGAGTTTGTGGTCCCTTGGAAGTGGCTCTGGGTCAGTCACATCTAATCCTGCACCTTTGATGACACCTTCCTCCAGAGCACTGACTAATGCATCATGATCTACCAGAGTACCACGTGATATGTTCACAAAAATAGCAGATTGTTTCATTCTAGAGAATTCCTTCTTTCCAAACATTTTGTATGTCTCAGGAGTAGAAGGAGCTAGCAGTACCACAAAATCACATACAGGCAGCATTTCGTAGACATCTTTGTAGTACTCGGCTCCACCAATGGATTGCTCAATATCTCCAGCTGCTCTATGTCGATTGTGATACAGGATCTTCATATTGAATCCACAATGTGCCATTCTAGCCAGTACTCTACCTATTCCTCCCATACCGACTATTCCTAAAGTTTGTCCGCTCACTCCAGTGCCTAGAAACGTGTTTAGTGAGAACTGATTAGTATCATTCAATCTACAAATCCTATCGCCTTCAACTATTCTTCTAGCAGTACTCAATATTAAAGAGATTGCAATTTCAGCAGTAGCTTCGTTGAGAACCAAAGGTGTATTCCCTACTCGAATGCCTCTCTTAGCCGCAGCGTGAAGATCAATATGGTCATAACCTACTGAATTGTTGCTAATGATACGAAGATTTGGATACTTCTCTAGAATTTCATCCGAAACAAGAGATCCTGCAAATGGTACAATTGCGATTACGTCATTCTTGTACTTCGAACAGAGATTTTTATCTTGTTCGGTAATGACTATAAAATGCTCTTCAAGTAACTGCATTTGTTCAGACGGTATATCGGACTTCATATAAAGACAAATAATGGGTTTCTTACTAGAGGCAGCCATTTTTGTCTCGGCGTTGTTTTAATGATATTCATAAAGCAAGAAGTGATGAGCAAGATATTAGATGAGTTCATTCAGACGAACCAAATTCACCACGCGATTAACGAATTAGGAGAGACGGCTAGAATCTCACACGTTAGGAATAGCATATGGCTGTCAGGATAAGGCCTCAGAGGTGAACGAGCCGTTGTCGACATGGAAATTTGGAGTGACTCAGTGATGGATCGAAGCATTTTTGACTACATCCAGTAAGAGAGTCAGGTTGTGAATTTGGAGTGACCAAATGTCAGTCGAGGCTTCTCGACTTGATTCGGTCAAAAATGTAGGATTGTGAATTTGGAGTGCCTAAATGTCAGTCGAGGCTTTTCGACAACATTAGGTCAAACTCGGCTTGTGAATTTGGTTCGACTGAATATTAGTCGAGGCTTCTCGACTTGATTCGGTCAATGTAAGGTTGTGAATTTGGAGTGGCTAAAGGTCAATAGAGGCCTCTCGATTTTATTCGGAAAATTATGTATCCACAAATGCAATGGAACTAGCTAGTTTTCATTAAATTGTTTCAGTGCATGCTCAGTGTAAACACAACTATTGATGCAATTTGATGCAAATAAATACGTTTTGCTGAGACAGTCTTACTAGCACTTGCATGAAAAAATCTCAAAAGCTAAAGATTACACATATAGTTCTAAGATAAGCGTCACACTATGCAGACTTAAGTTTTATATGACTGAGCTAGTCTTGGTTAACTTGTATGGTGACACTACTCTGATACTCCTCCTCTATGAGTTTGTAGGAGGCAATTGAGCCAGCAATGGAAACTTTCTTTGTCCTTGGAGCAGAATGCTCAGTGAATACAACTTGTACTTCTTCCACATCAAAGTTATCTATAGATATTATAATTACACAATTCATAACTATTGCTTGATATGATAAATAGCTGTACCATCATATTCCACAACTGAATTTTCCATGCTTGACTTCTCATTTAGTTTCCCATGAGAAGATTCTATACACCAAATTCAATAATAAAAAGAATAAACACATAGTTTTAAGCTTAACAGGCAATAGAATAATACTCCATTTAAGTTGGATCTTTATAAGGAGGAAAAATGTATTAAGAAATATTTCCATGTAATTAAGTCTTACATGTCTTACCCAATGCACTTAGGTGAACATTAGTGTTGATTCCCTACAGATAAAATATAATTAAAACATTTAAAAATGAAATTAGAAGTAGGGATGGCAGTGTTTTAGCACATCTGGAAAAAGTAACACAAACAAGAAAGGGATCATGTGACTACAGAAGTGGCATATATACTGAAATTTAAGCATACACATCACTTCCATGTTGGGTGCATTGGTATAGCTGAAGTAGGGATGGTGTGCCCAAATATGGAAGTGATGTGTATGGGTTAAGTCACTTAAATGTCAGTATATGCCACTTCTGTGTGGTTATCCTTGTCACACGATTCCTTTCTTGTTTTGTTACTGTGTGCTATTGACTGTTGGAAGCACTGCCATCCCTATTTCGAATTTTATTTATCTTATATATGTGACATAAATGTTTATTATGTACTTTCTTAAATATATAATAAATGTACTCACTGTATTAATTGATAATCCAGTACCAGTGTCACTAGGTTTAATTCCGTAAGAAAGCTGTTTCCTCTTGTGGCAAACTGCGCAAAAGATTTGTTTGCTCACTTTTGATACTCTAGGCCTCACTTTTTCATGCCTCAGTACGTGAAATGAAAATATGAAAACTCCCTATACGGCAAGCAAAAGTACACATTTATAATAACAAATTTCATGAGAGCTTTATAACAATACAGCACATCTGGTATATACTGACTATATACATATGTCTTATCCAGCTAGTGAATCCATGCATAATTTGTACAAGTATTGCTATAAAATCAGCTTAATCACATACATCGTATATGTATGTGTGCACCTACCTGGAAAGAGTTCAAGATGACAAATAGCCACGCAAACACTTGAGTGTTCTCATTGACTGCAAACAGTCCAATGATCCAAGTGAACCCCAGAAGGGGAAGCAGAATAATAAAAGCCTTCAGCAGTTCTCTGTTGAAGTATAAATAAAGTTTAGTAGTACTGTATACTGTAAAAATACGTATATATAATACACTGCAGCAGCCATTAGATAAAGGCATACTTTGCAAGCTTAACATTTTTTGATTTTTTATCTTCACCATGAGACATTTGATGTTGTTCTCCATAGCTTTTGTGGAACTTGTAGAGGCTTCTCATCACAAACACAATCAGAACAAGGTTTATCTATGTAGAAAGCATATATAATATGCCTATACATACGTAGGCAAAATGAAGTTAAACCTATTTTTACCATCATAACTAATAGCATAGGTGCAATGAAGGCTGCAATTGTTCCGTAATCCTTAGCCAACCAGCAACTGTATTTTCAAATAAATAAACAGGCTCAATGACTTTGTTGTTCGGTTTTGGTTCATAATATACTCACGCCACTGTATTGTCGGCATCTTTGATGAGATAATATTTATGGCGAATAGCCACTGATACAGTAGTAATTGCTAAGGGTGGCACTGCAATAATCAAATAACCATAATATACACATGTATAACCTTCTTGATTATATGTAAAGTGTTACATGTAATATTATATGCATTAGTATACTTACACCAACCAAGAGCTGAATAAATAAATATCCATTTTCTTTCATTTGCAAAGAACACTCTAACAAGAAGGTTGTACATAACAACAGCCTCACACAACATCCAAAAGAATGCAGCCAAAAAGAAATATTGAAGCAAGAATGCAACAATTTTGCAACCAATCTACAAACATTAAAAATGTACAGTCATTAAATTATCGTCTAGGATTACATATGTATGTATAAAATAGAGATTTTGAAATAATATAGCTTCTACATATATATAAATCCCTTCCATACCTCTGTTTGCTTGCCTCCCTCTATACCTGCCATGAATATCAAGAGACCACAGGATAGAGCAATGCACAAGTTCAGGTGAACAAAAGTGTTCAACTTCTTGAACAATTCCTTTCTAAAAAGTATATTTTCAATATTATAGCTACGTATGTATATCAAATTTACATGATCAATCAAAGTAAAAAACTATTGCAACTTCTTGAATATTTATGCATGTGCACACATGTACATGCAAATATGTACCTTTAAATACTTCTTTAAAACACATATACGTACATACAATACACTCTCACAAAAATCCATACCTTAGATATAAAAGAAAAGCAATTGTCAGTAGAAGACAGATAAACGAAATTGCACAGCCAATGTATGACACTATATTTAAGACTGAATTGGGACCTTTCTGGAACTATATGTATGATAAATACCAACATTATACATATTTAGTAGGAAATATACAAATTTGAATACCTGTACTGATAATGATACCAAAACAGCAAAGCTTGTCAAATGATTACTTAGGCAGTCTACAGTCCCATCATCTTTAACTATTGTTTTGATCCCCTTATTTGACCATCCTAAAACACTAACAAATGTAATGCAAACCACACAAATCATGCAGTGCATGTACTACGCATAGTACTTGTAAGTTCATTGATACAATATAAGTAACATGTATTATGTAAGTAATTACAAGTAAGTAATGTACCTTTCATTCCAGAAGACACAGTCAACAGTAACTTCATTATTATCTGTCAATATCTATGCAGTTTCACAGTTGAAAATTTTGACATGATAGTTTTATATACATATACAATGAAATAAGAGCCTTTCGCTCACCAACTGTTCCTCTTAATACATCTATCTATGTAATATACACTGGTTAGCATTACCGTATGGCTAAACGTAATTTCCCCGGAGAGTAGCTTGTTGTAGATCTGGTCAGACTGTTCACCAACTTGAACGGATATAAATGAAGTTACATTTGTTCCTTTTGGAAGTTTCCTACATACAGTGCATATACACATGTATAACACACATTATAAGAGAGATGAGTAATAGAGTAAGGATTCCTTCTAACTGCATCGAACTTATCTTTTGAAAGGATCATCTTTCGACTTTTCAGCATCTTTAGATGCTCTAAAGTCGAAAGATGATCCTTTCAAAAGATAAAAGAGATGATATTCATACACCATCTCAAAGATGCTTTTTGAAGCTCATAATTGGTAGCTGTTTTAATTTCTGTCCGTGAATAAGCTTTAGTATATTTATATAGCAGTTGACCATCATATAAATAATGTACAAACATAAATTACATAAACATATATACATTTGATAATTTACAACTTGTATCTACGTACTTACTTAATAGGTATTTTGTATATTGTATGAGAATACATTTACCACAAAATGCATGTACATACAACCAAAATCATTAATTCAATGAATACACTAACATTCCATCATCATACTGCTTTGGCAAATACATGTAGAGTCTTGGTATTTCTACTGCTATAACAGAGATCTCTACAAAAAAGTAAAACTACAGAATTGTTAAGTGTTACCTTTAATGTCAAGAAAAACTAGGCAAGTACACATTTATTGATGAGATCACATATCCAAGTATATTATCTTTAACCATTCATAGTTCAAACATAAATAGCTTCACCTAACCTCCACTGCCTGAGAACAGACCACTAGGCAAGCTAATGTTAACATTTGAAGTTTCCAAGGTTGCATTTTTACTGGTTTGAATAACCTTAGATGTAATATCTACAAATTAAGAGGTATCAGACATATAATAACAGAAACATGTCCAAAATGGGAGAAATACTAAATATTATCTACAGTAGTGCCACATAGACCTGCGACTCACCGATGTTTCCATAGGCAATTGTAGTAGTCTGATTTTGTACGGTCTCACCCACTCTCAAAGCTAAGCTTTCCACATTAGTTAGGAGGTTACCAGCAATAGAACCAGTCATCTATATACAATATAGTAAGCACAGATGACAGTAAAATGTGACACTTAAAATGATAGTTTGTCTTACAATATGTACGCATATAAACATCTTCATATATATATGAATAAATAAGCATTGATAGATTGCAGGTTATGGTATTACATTTCCAAAGCTATCCCAAGTGTCTTCATGTCTTTCTTCCAAGACTGAACCGATGACTGAAAAGAGTTGCTAAATAAATAAATAAAAATCACTGACAGTTATTTACACATATCTCCCTGTTTATTGATATTTCTTCGCTTCTAAAAGTTTGAATTTAACTTGGCCTCTTACAGTAGAATTGTATTCGCTTGAGCCAATGAGATTACTTGTTTGTGCAATACTACATACAAAATAAAATAATTGGATAACATTGTGTACAATGGATATGCATGCATGAAAAATTGTGTATATAAGACCCCTACATTCAGTACAGAGAGCCAAGGACTCACAGAAGATCAAGAAGAAGACAAAGGTATTCCTGAGATCGAGAAGAAAACAAAGATTCCCCAAGGTCCCTGATGAAGGGTGGAATTCGTAGAAACAGTTGTCTGGCCCAGTGGAGAAGAAGAAAAGTAAAAGGAGAAATCATTCATCCAACATCCAATGCTCTCATAGGTGTAGTTCCCCATAGGCCTTTTATTCTAAAGTATATAGCATGTAAGAAAAATGATTATTCATGCAACACTTTTAGTATGTTAACATGTAATAAAGGCTCAATAACCACATGGAGTCATGCAAAGTACTGGTGGAGAATGTCAGTGGCTCCAGGTTCAATTTCCTGCTGCAGTAATGGTTCCTTTCAAAGTTTCTTCCTCTTGAGATTACAAACTTACAAGGAATGTTATATAATAAATTATTAAACTTACTCAGTTATATCTGAAATAATAGCAAGAGTTGTATTCAAATCAGAAGGAAAGATATCTTCTTCAGAAGTGACTGCTAGTAATGCACCTGTTACATCAGTAATAACGTCCACCACAGAAGATGCAAGTTCTGCCATTTCACCAGAGACCAGAGATGTATTCAAATTTGAAAGCACTTGATTTACCTAATTATAACCATGTAAACTAATGTAAACAACATTTACTGCATCTAATGCACACTAACCTGTGATAAGGCATCTTGTACAACTCTAGACTGACACTCTTCTACATTAGGATTCTCCCAATGGCCAGCAGCATCACAAATTCGATGGGCTAAACCTTTCCATGAACAAATTAGTATTATAGTAATTATTGATAAAAACTGGACTAATATCTTGCTAATATATATACGTACGTACCAGTGATAGCAGTAATGTTGTTGGAGCATCTTGTAATTGCAGTAGTGCAAGGATCTGTGTAGTTCCATGTTATTGAGGGGTTACTTGTGTTAGATAGTGGACAATATGTTGAACTTTGCTTTCCTAAGAAATTTCAAATATATTAATTCTACATAGAGTGATTCATACATATATAAAACCCAAACATGATATAGTTATAGGCTACAATTGTATACATTGATCATGAGAGCTTATATATGTATGTGTACTTTGACAATCTGTGGTATTTGATATGTTCCTTGGATCATAAATGCTAGGTCTTTGATCCTAGAGATGGTTAAAAAGTGATTTTAAAATCTGCCATTAATAGTGTATATAAAACTGCTGAAATGCTTCATGTGATTTACTGTATAATCAGGAATTCCATCGCCATCAGTGTCCAGGGAGCACAATATCCCTGATGTCGTAGTGTTGGTTCTGATATATGGATCCAGACACTATATAATATATTAAGCAAAAGTAGGTTTGGTATTACAATTATTGTTAGTGTATACCATTGTATGTAAACATCACAAACTTATTACCCAAGACCCACCTCACAATTGCCAGCACAGGAACATGGAGGCAGGGAGACACCCACACAAGTGGAGGCCACTGTTGATTTCTCCATTGAAGAGGTACACAGACATTCATCTATAGCAGTGGATTATTAGAGATACTGTATGTACGTATAGTGGACACAGTAAAAACATACAAAACCTCACTTGAATTGGTTACAATTTGAGCATCAGCAACACTTATTATTAATCAAAGTATTAGGACATTTCGACCTGTAGGTCAACAAGTACCCCTTATTACTTCAAAACCTCACTTGAAGGCTGAAATCCATAGGTAACTGGCTCTTCAATAACTGTAAAGACGCTAATATTTGATCCAACAGTTATGTTGCTGAGTGCATTTGATATCTCTTCATCACTGTAGACATTTACAGGAATCTCTACTGCAAAACGCACTACAGTACCAGTTCCACTGCTGAGGTTTTGATAGGAGGAGACTGAAGTATTAATACTAGTTGGTACATTACTCCCTGCGCCACAGTTTGAGAACAGACAACTTATCTATATAAATTAAAGGAAGTATCCACAGTGGATTAATAAAATCAAATACAATCCTACAGCTACAAACAAGTATTATACACAACCAGTACAAGACTTGCAATTGTGGAATGATACTGTTGATTTGGATTGGTTGTACTACTTGCTTGAAAGAAAATTATGAAAGGTAAGCATGCCCCATCAGTATATACAGTGTATATTATAGAACTGGTGTATATAGTACATGAGAGCAGCAATCTGTAGCTTCCAAAACTGTAAGCCTAATCTAGACTAGCCTAACTGATCTGCATGCATGAAAGTGTGACATATGCAAAAGATAGCATTAATATAAGATACAAAGACCGGATTCGTTAAGGTCATGCAGATCAAAAGTGTCTGGGGAGAGGACAGTGGACAATTTCAGTACGTAATTTTGTACCTCCTTAGTAAGATTGTTTTCATTTATTGTGAGTTGGTCCTTCTTGTCACTAAATGTGACCACCACTACAACTATAGTGGATTCCGTGCCAGGGGGAAATGAACAACCACTGGTGTCTACATCCATCCATTCTCCACTGCTACTACACCGTCTGGTCACATAAGAACCACTGTTAAAGAGACTGTCCAACTGAGAGCAAGAAATCCTGTGTTCCAAGTTGCGAGCTGTAGTTGGCCATAGAAGACCATTCAACTGTTCAGATTTACAGTCCTATATAATGCAACACAGGGCATTATACATATATGTACTGTAGTTATATATTACATGTTCTCAAAGGCAAGTGCAGTAGAATGCATAATAGGTCATTGAGAACATGTATGTAGTAAATGGTTTATCATGATCACAAAAATAGTTGCTCAACTACAGAAAATGCACAGTACTTTGAGATCAAAAAGCATATAATCCTTTCTCAGTGTTGATTAATATTCATTTGTAATTGCAGCGCTGGTAATCTGCATACTGTATATAGGCCAGTGCCTTTGCTGTACACATCATGTGATAAACATTTACATGCAAATATCAAAAAATGAATTTTTGTTAAAATATAGCAAATACAGTATATGCATATGTGTATAGCATATTACACTAACACTGCTTTTTTCGCAAATGCGGTTATCATCAATATCAACAGCACTGGTATAAAGGAGTGTCCCTGAGCACTTCAATATACATTATAGAAAGCAAACAATTAATACACAATACATCAGTATTGCATCAAATTCATATTATATTAGTACATAACTTCATACTTTGTATGTATTTATGTATATACTATTTTATATTTAGCTTACATCACAAGTTAAATTTTGCATACTGCTGCATGTACACGGTAGATTTGATACATATTCTGGAATTGAACATAGCTGTACCATCACTGGTGAGGTGTTAGGAGACTCAGCTGAAAAGTTCACTTTCAAGGGACATTTGCAGGTATCTTATAAGAGGAATATTCAATAGATATGTTATATGTCAACTAGAGGAACACATACAGAATAACTTACCAGTAGAAATAAAGGAGGGAGAGGCTATATCAGTAGGACTAGCACTAATTCCACCAAGAGAGAGGGAGACACTCCTAACAACACTGGAAATATCAACAAATGCATCATCTACAGTGCCAGCATCAGCATTAAATTTAACAGTAAATGAAACAAGTGTTTGATTATCATTGACTCTTTCTGCTACATAAGAAAGATTGACATCTCCACCAGCTAGGAAGCTATCCTGCAGCAACTATACGTACATATACATATACGTATATATACATTGCTATACATAATAAACAATATATATGCATAACTTAGGTACATTTTGGGCACTATATATGTAGACATACGTAGACATACGTATAGACATATGTATAGACATATGTAGACATATATACGTAGACATATGTGACATATAAACGTATAGACATACATAGACATACGTAGACATACGTAGACATACGTAGACATACGAAGACATATATACGTATAGACATATGTAGACATACGAATAGACATACGTAGGTATACGTGGACATACGTAGACATACGTATAGACATACGTAGACATACGTAGACATACCTAGACATACGTATAGACATACGTATAGACATACGTAGACATACATATAGACATACGTAGACATACGTAGACATACGTATAGACATACGTAGACATACATATAGACATACGTAGACATACGTAGACATACATATAGACATACGTATAGACATATGTAGCAATAGACATATATAAAATGTGTGTGTATGTGTTTACTGCATGCCAAAATACTCAATAATGACTCTATTATTATAGATTATATTTGGATACAAACCATTATAAAATCATCTAAAATCATTCCCTTTGATTCCTCCACTTTATCTTTAGTTGAATTTAAAGCAAAGCCAAAAACACTAATGATAATGTTCTTGTCTCCTTCTTCCAACTTAAAAGCACATTCTGAAAAGTCACCAGACCATCTGCCCCCGTTATCACAAGTCCATTTTACATTCCCAATTAATTCAGTATGAATTAGAGAACAAAGAGTTAGTAAGGGATTTCCAATACTTGAGCTAGCACGAAATGGAGCAACTTCACAAGTTTCAGGGGCTGTACATATTGAAACAGAAATGAATATATACGTACGTAGATATATATTCTTCTAATTTGAGTTTTCCACTCAAAATAGAAAGTATTAGGTTGCTTACTAAATTTGTATAGATTTATACACCGAATATTAATATAGAATGCAACTGTTTATAACTATATATGTAGACTTGTTTTTCAACTTCATATATATTTTAGTTCTATATAGAACAAAAATTCAAAAACACAGTGTACACTCACGAATACATCTCAGTGAAGCATCCTCAGAATGACCACAATTCCCAATACCCCACCCATTGTGAAAACACTCAGCAATGTTCTTCTCTTCTCCGGTACACTCCAGGTTATCCAACCAAATGGTACCACTTCCTTCTCCAAAATAGGTGGTGGCTGGCCTACCAAAGAACTCCATAACTCCAACATAGCCCAGTTGACGACACACAACTGTGGCTGATGCAAGATTCCACAAGTCATCACAAACCGTGCCCCAGATTTCACTATAAAAGACTTCAACACGACCTTCATATGCAGCAGCACCCCCAACAAGTCTTAGTGGTACAACCAACTGTGTATCTGCACCAGTATTATACATATGTCATGTCAATGGTGTTACGTAAATGAGCATGTTCAGAGAAAGACTTTGTGACATACCAGAACAGACTACTCCTGCATCCTCATTAACAGCACAGTTATGTACATTTAGACCATCATGGGCACATTCATTCAGATTAGCTTCATTTCCATTGCACATCACATTATCCAGCAGGTAGTTCAGTCCTTGCTCGTTTCCACTTCCAAACTGGCTAGAGCCCGGTGCATTTAGAGCCACTCCAGGGTACCCCAGCTGGTGGCACACCACTGTGGCATCCCTCAGACTCCACAGATCATCACATACAGTTCCCCAAATACTGTTGTAAAATACTTCCACTCTTCCCTTTGTGTCTGTGAACTGGTCATCAATTGCCAGCCTGACATCAAAATCCAGTGGAGGGACTAAGTGGAGAGTGATAATGCACAGCTATATATAGAAGGCTCCAATGCTATATATATTATTATTATTATTATTATTATTATTATTATACCCCAGCTGGTGGCACACCAGACAGGAAATGCAATTTCAGTCCAGGGCTCCCTTACCCCATCCGCAAGGCTACGTAATGATGACTGTTTTTTTTGACCATGAGTTGCTGTTGTTATTATTGAAAGTATTGTTTGTTGTTGTTATTATTATTATTATTATTATTATTATTATTATTATTATTATTATTATTATTATTATTAAAGTACCCATGCATGTACATACATTAAGGTGTAGATAAAAATGCCAACCAGTTCTGGTTAAGGGGCACAGGGCTATACCTATATATATGTAAAGACCTATGTACCAAATTTATTACTGAGAAATATATAATAACTAATCAGTTTACCTCTGTTGCTAAAAGGACCTTGTAATGTAGGAATAGTTACAGCAACCCAAACATAATGAGTGGTATTCGGTGCACGGTTAGTGATGGTGATGAAATTAGTTGTCACTTCTTTATAGAAGGAGCTGCTAGGGGGAGTGGTCTGAGAACCAGGGTCTGTTGATACCCACACTGAATAGTAAATACCACTATATTCTATGCTGTTCCAAGTAACAGTTAGTACAATTGATCCATCTGCTTCAGAGGAAGTAAGAGTCACGTTTAGGACTTTGGGCAGCTTTTCTATAGCCCCACATGCTGATAGGAATATAAGATACAGAGAAACAAAGTAATAAGCTTCTAATCGTAATATAGTGACTGTGCTAAGGTGAACATGCAATGGAAGTGCTTGTATTTGATTAAGAGAATGCTATTATACCTCTTGGGCAGAATATGATAAGTACCAAGAGCTCGAGGAAGACGAAGTTCTTCATTTTCTTATTGCTTCCTTACTATAGTACTATAGTATTATTAGCTTTATAAGAATATTCATGACTGTTTGTCAACACCTGGTATGCAGAGGCGAGGTTGGTAATAGTATTCATTGCATAGGGTTGTTTTCCTTCTTTCCAAGTTTACATTGCAGAAATTCCAAGAATCCTCTGCCGGACATCCACTGCAAGTAGTGTGTTTTATTCACCGTTACGACTCAAGAGTTGAAAAGCATTGTGCTAGAACGCTCGACGCATTTATCTGAAACAAAGAGTAGCTTATTTTTAGCGTTTAGAGTCTGTCATTTTATAAAGGGTCTGGATCTGTGAGAAATGATATCTCAAAAATGGCGCAATTAACTTTGTATTAACCACGATATATGTAGTCTACATGATTAGAGGTCAGAAAAAACAATATTCTCGTTTATATTTAGGTGATACCATTCTTTCAGTTTGTACTATATATTAAGTGTTTATATTATAAAGATTATAAAGATTATAATATTGGCTGACACTGACCTTTACCGTAGATGACAAGTAACGAAGATGGAGTTCCTAGTGCAAAGAAAATAAGATATCAGACGTGCGGGGGTCATACCTTCCTAAGCCAATCTTGCAAGTCATCAGTTTTCATGTACATGCAATCTAAGTACAAGTTGGCCATGCACCTCAGAATTCCTCACGATGTGCTCCTGTATCAAATCAGTGATGGACATCTATTGGACCAGGAAATTGTGGATCTTCTCTTTGAGGCCATTTTAAGTGAACGAGATAGGAAGGTTGTATGTAGTTATGGTAGTATTCTTGAACAGAACTATGAGCTTCATTTCCAGCGATTAAGCTGCTCTGAGTGTGAAATAGATGAATTGAGTGCTGCCAGGTTTAGTACACTTCCATGCTACTGGTGGAATTATGTTGATGCATGTCTGACCTTACTTTTGCAGCATGTCCAGTGTAGTGGTTCCAGTAAGTGGCCGTTTGGTAGCCACTGGCTTCTAGTGCATTGCATAAAATGGTTGGAACTGTGTGTCAAATGGAGTGACAGCTGCAAGTCACACAGTGTCTGCAGGAAGATACTACAGGATGGGCTGGAACTGATGTTGATATTGGTGAAGTTGGAATCAGAAGGACAACCATTTGATGAACCGACTGACATTACCAGCATATGTTCTAGTGTAGTCAAACTGATTACCTTCTTAACAAAACTGACAACTCTTAATGAAGAAATAACTATAGCAGTCATGAGAGTTATTGGCCAACTTACAAATTTTACATCTCAGCGAGCATTTATATTGCACCTCATGTCCTGTCCCATGGTCTGTAAGGAGGTAATACACCAGGTCCTATGCCAGTTTGACATGATTGGAGAAGAAAGTCAACCAGTTGAACTGTCATTGGAATACACACTGAATGTTCACTTTAACCGTATTCCACATTATAAGTCACACAATGCAGCCTTGGCAATCAAGTCAACCTGCAACTACTTTGTCATGCTTTTATGCTATATAGTGGAGCTGCAGGCTGATGGAATGAACATGGAGAAAACTGAATCACAGGCAGTTTCCTTTAAGAGAGCTTTAGGAACTGCTTTAGGGAGATTGACTGAGCACCTTTCAGAGGATGCACAACTGGTGATGCAACTTTCTGATCCAACCTGTTGGTTTTACATGTCATATCTTACACTACTCTCTGCAGCATGATTGGATGTTTTTACTGACTGCCACAAACAGACACTTTTTAACTTCCACATTTAATGAAGTTCAGTTTATGCTGTATGTGTGTATTTATGTAAATATGAATATAATTATGGACTTGCAAATCTCCACTGAAGTTGTTCAGTGGAGATTTTACTGTTTAGAGTAATAATTTACTAGCAACAGGACCCCAGCTCAAATTTACTATTATATACTTCACATCATTACCAGTCAATTTGTATGGTTGTCATCACTTCTGTTCGTTAAGACGAGCTCAATCGATGCTATGCCTATCGATGATCGTTAATAAAAAATAAGTTATCGATCCCGTGTGCGCCGCCTAATTTTATCGGGGTCTAATTTTTGGGTCCCCGCAGGCTTAATTTTCGACACCTGGACCTCACCATTGGAAGATGCCTAGTTGTTTGTCCTGTACCGTCACTTTGGCTCTGTATTTGTCGACTGCTCTAGCTTTAAACAATAATTTAGGACTCACTCCACAGATGGGATGGAATTCTTGGAACTTCTTTCGCTGTGTCATTAATGATACTACCGTCAGGGAAGTAGCAGACGCCATTGTGAGATTCTGCATTACGGACCGCATTCAAGCGCTGTTCTTATACTGTACAGTATACAGATCAATTATTAGATTAGTAATATGATCTGAGAAACCTTATCCGTTTATATGTGCTTGCTGATCGGGATTGTGTCTCCTCCTTTCTCCCAGGTTTCCACTGGTCTAGCTAAACTTGGATACGAGTATGTTAATATTGACGACTGTTGGGCCCTAAATAGGAGTTCAGATGGTACTGTTCAGCCAGACCCTAAGACATTCCCAGACATGGCAGGCCTAGCAAAGTACATCCATTCTAAAGGATTGAAGTTTGGATTGTACAGTTCTGCTGGAATCACAACATGCCAACGTATGCCCATCGCGTAGTATTCTATCTTGCATTATCTTGAGCTAGTTCAAGAAGTTTTGTATCATGTTGTGAATAATGAGTTTTCCATGTGTATTAAGTCAACTATATGTTGTATATATTTGTATACCATATTTCATTAATATGCTAGATAGCTCTTTCAGTTGCCAGGTTTTGGAAAATAATTGTTTTTATAGTATTTTGGGAGGAAGCTCTACTGGTACTCATTTAAGTAAAAAGAGATTTGTTTTTAATGTATACAGTATCTCTCATTGAATGTGAGGCCTATATCTTGGACTATGTCTCTTGTTATCTATTTACTGCAGGTCGACCAGGATCCCTAGGGTATGAGGCTTTTGATGCCAATACGTATGCCTCCTGGGGAGTGGACTATCTCAAGTATGACAACTGCTATAATGAAGGTAAATATGGAATGCCCTCAATATTACTTGACAGGTGGCATAAAAGAAAATTAAAATGTGTGACAAATATATTTTGGTAGGGCTGTCTCCAAAGGTTCGCTATCCACTAATGCGAGATGCCCTTAACATGACTGGTAGGCCCATCTTCTATTCATTGTGTGAATGGGGACAAGAAGACCCTGCCACTTGGGCTTCTCCTGTGGGTAACAGTTGGAGAACAACGCGTGACATCAAAGACTACTGGTCTAAAATGATAGGTAAAATTTGAATAACTATATTTCTTATATTTGAAATGAATTTCATTTTACAAAAGTCATTCAATATTTTCAGATGGTATTCATTTAAATGATAAATGGTGGAAGTATGCAGCTCCAGGAGGCTGGAATGATCCAGATATGTTGGAAATAGGAAATGGCAATATGACACAGACTGAGTATAACACTCACTTCAGCCTGTGGGCCATTGCTAAAGCTCCACTTCTGATTGGCTGTGATGTACGCAACATTGATAAGGATACCATGGAGATTTTGTCTAATACTGAAGTCATTGCTGTCAATCAAGATAAATTAGGTGAGAGGGTTTACTAGAGGATGGGTAAATTTGTATTACTGATTATGATCGTATTTGTAGGTGTCCAGGGTCATGTGGTATGGACCAGTGATAGTGGAAAGGAGGAGGTGTGGGCAGGTCCATTAGAAGGAGGAGCCTTTGCAGTTATTTTGCTCAACATGGGAGATGATTTGGCAACATTTGAAGCTCAGTTTTCTGATATTGGTATAAAGTCATCAAAGGCTCAAGTGAGAGATCTCTGGCTGCACAAGGATTTGGGTGTCTTTGAGAATAGCATAATGGGAAAAGTTGAATCTCATGGAGTAAAGATGTACAAACTGACTCCAGCTTGAATAGATACATATCTTTGACACAAAAACTCTTTAGTATTCAATTTAAATATGGACATCTTGTAAATGTGTTTTAATTCGATGAATATATCAAACTTCACAGCCATACAAGTCAAAAGAAATATATACAAGACACTTTTATCACACTACAGTACTTTATTAGGAAACTGAATATAAATGGTTGTCTTTGCCCTTTATTTTCCCTACTTAATTGCACAACTTCACTTCCTGTCATATGACCTTTGCACGATGAAGGTGGTTGAGCTATCCAATGTGTTCCTTTTGTCCTTCCTTTGTTGTGGAGCTCTAGCGTTGAATAATGGTCTGGGTCGTGTTCCCCAAATGGGATGGAATTCGTGGAACCATTTCCACTGCGGAATCAATGCTTCCGTAATCCAGGCGACTGCTGATGCTATGGTTAGTCCTGCCCGTGCCTGCCAGTCTCGTCCCCAGCTTTACGCATGCGTGTATTGCAAATGGCAGAATTGTCTGGAATCAAAAGTACAACTCCTTAAAAAGACAAATTGAGAAAGGCCTTTTTATCGCCTAAACATATCACAGCCACATTTAGCGATATGCTTTACACACTTCAGTACAGTATTTTGGGTTTAAAGAATAGTTGTTCGTTCATTTGTGTTACATGGCTTGCTGATCGGGATTGTGTCTCCTCCTCTCTCCCAGGTTTCCACTGGTCTAGCTAAACTTGGATACGAGTATGTTAATATTGACGACTGTTGGGCCCTAAATAGGAGTTCAGAGGGTACTGTTCAGCCAGACCCTAAGGCATTCCCAGACATGGCAGGCCTAGCAAAGTACATCCATTCTAAAGGATTGAAGTTTGGGTTGTACAGTGATGCTGGAAGCAAAACTTGTGCTGGTGAGTCTATTCAACAAATCCTAATCACCTATGAATATTAGAGGATTGAATCATGTGCGTGGCTTGCTAGCAGTGAATTGTTATTGTGCCAAAAACCTTTTTACTGCAGGTCGACCAGGATCCCTAGATTATGAGGTTAATGATGCCAATACGTATGCCTCCTGGGGAGTGGACTATCTCAAGTATGACAACTGTAATAATGAGGGTAAGCCACGATGTACAACTGACACGACATCTATTTATCATTTATAATGAAATTGAAATTAAAATTATGTGCTAATTTTGGGTGAGGATGAACGTCAATTAATCTTTCTGGGAGGGGGGATTTAAGGGCGGGAAACAACTCTAGGGGGAAATCCCATGCAGGGTTTCCAGGGTTCTGTATGAACCTCTGGCTACTGTTGGTTGGTTTTGTCCTGAAACTGGTTTAATAGCCAGTTGTAGTGGCTCCAGAGACAGGAAGGGAACAAGTGCCTCTAATAGGACACACCTACTGACCAGTATCAATCTCTAAAGAAGACCCCGAGGGTCCAAACATTAAAACCTAAAATATTAAACCAACTGCATCCTTAGGTGCTCAAAATGTCTAAAGATGAACCATTTAAAGGATCATTTCCTTAATACTGATGGATTTTTATAATTTAAGAATATGTGAATGAGATTTGTATTTCCTACCTGACATTCTATGACTTCCTTATAAGGTATTGATCCCAAGATACGTTATCCAAAAATGAGGGATGCTCTCAATAAGACAGGAAGGTCCATCTTCTTTTCCCTCTGTGAATGGGGTGTAGAGAACCCGGCTACATGGGCTCCCACTGTTGGTAATAGCTGGAGGACAACTGGAGACATTTCGGACATCTGGAGTAGCATGATATGTGAGTTATTATCCCTAAACTGTGTGTCTCCTTTGATTGGTTTTAATCAGTTCCTAGGACCTTACAGAGACCCTATAAGTTGTTTATGATATATGTTATAGTGTATTTCATATATAATCGGTTCCTTTGTCTATCTCAAATTTAGCACGAATGGATCAAAATAACGTGTGGTGGAAATATGCAGCTCCAGGAGGCTGGAATGATCCAGATATGTTGGAAATAGGCAATGGTGGTATGACACAAACTGAGTATACCACTCACTTCAGCCTGTGGGCCATTGCTAAAGCTCCACTTCTGATTGGCTGTGATGTACGCAACATTGATAAGGATACCATGGAGATTTTGTCTAATACTGAAGTCATTGCTGTCAATCAAGATAAATTAGGTGAGAGGTTTTACTAGAGGATAGTCAAAGTGATGCTCATGTACATTTATAGCTTTAACAAATCAATAATTACTCTAGTGCATTGTTCCTTGAGATGAAGCTCCACTCTACTTTGAAATGTAAAGACTGTGTTCCTATATTACAAAATTACCAAGGCTCTATATACACTATTTCTCTTGATAAGGCCATATTTCTGGTTGTGTTATAGCTGCAACAATTTATCTCCTTATTTAGATATTTAATATACTCCTTTCTTGATCCTTTTGCGGCATAAAATTGTAATTCATGTTTAATCTATATCAATACATATAAAATGACTGTGAATGATACCAACCATGCTAGAACAACTGCAGTAAAATTGTTGGTAGTGTTCTCATCATCATCAAAGTAGATGCATTTCAGTGGTGTCTGTTTTATAAGGTTCCTGAGTGCTGTGAGATGTACAGAATGTGTTGCTGTGTTATAGGTGTCCAGGGCCACAATGTATGGAACAGTACTAGTGGCAACGAGCAAGTGTATGCAGGTCCATTAGAAGGAGGAGCCTTTGCAGCTATTTTGCTCAATAGAGGAGATGAGTGGGCAACATTTGAAGCTCAGTTTTCTGATATTGGTATAAAGTCATCAAAGGCTCAAGTGAGAGATCTCTGGCTGCACAAGGATTTGGGTGTCTTTGAGAATAGCATAATGGGAAAAGTTGAATCTCATGGAGTAAAGATGTACAAACTGACTCCAGCTTGAAACAGATACATCTTTCACACAAAGACTCTTTATTGGACTGTTATATGATGTAGTAATGCTCAACAGGTTGTCTGAAAATTAACAACATGCATTGAATATTACAGTAACTACATATTCATAATTGTTAATTCTAATAAGGCTAATAAGGGGCTTGTATTTCTTTAATTAAAATAACATTGACATTTTATATTATTGATAACATCATGTAGTGTCTACTAGTACTAGTAGTGCTTCATTGCATTTACATCATATATTTTAGATGTCACCAGTTAGCATGCATTTCACTTTGATTTGGGCATAATTTCAAAAAAACATGTATTAAGAAAATCTTTACATATAGGTTGATGAATGTATAAAGGATTTATTGTAATATTTAGAAAACCTTTATTAAATGAAGAAGTCTCATTAACAAGGGGCTAACATTAGAGACCTTTTGTGCTGACTACACGTACAAATCTCAAGTGAGGAGTGATGGAAAAGGATTTATTTGTCAGGTAATGAGTTTCAGAAAATATAATCAGTGTTGTATGAAAATATTTGCCCTATCTCTCTACATGAAGCTGTATGCTATGGAATTTAAATGTACATTTACATCCTGGTTTTATTTACAGTCATGGAAGCTTTAATTCTTATTAAAGGCCTTCAAGGTTTTCTTTAACCCCCAGACATATATCTTTAACATTGACCTATATACCATTATTATTATGCAGTGGATTGTAATTAAGTTACTGTAACAATTATTAGCAGCTGGTCTGTATTGTCCCTAAGAGTGTAAAACAGTTGAAATGTGCATCAAAAATTATTTTCTGCATCGTGCATGATGTATAGTCTAACGACATTAAATAAAGGTATATAACTAATTTTATGAAAATACTTTACATACACTTAATACACATTACTTCTATGTTTAGGCTTTACTCAGCAGTTGTGTTTAGGTTGTGCGGCCATGTTTTTCGGGCCTCCCGCTCGCGTGTAACTCATAATCAAACCCCATAATTATTATTGAAATAACAATTTCTAAGTAGGATATAATTCCTTAAGACTAATTTTCGCTTTTAAATTATTATTTATAGCTGTCAGCGTCCACCTACGTGATAAATGGATAATGGATACGATATGTATCATCTTTCTGCTCAAACTGGTTGGGCTATACTGTCAGGGAAGTGCTCAAACAAATCCATTCGATAATGGTAAGCTAACTTTGTGCAAACCTAGGGTGTGTGGATATAAGTATGAGGGGCTCTTCCCAGTTATACGTAATAATAATATATTTCACTAACTTTCTACTGCTGTCGAAGGATTTGTTGAAAGCCAAATGAATGGAATTCGACTTTTTTTGTCATTTCAATACTATTCACAAGGAAAGAGACTTAACGCTTATGTTAATGATTTGGAACCCAAACAGTCAAGTTACAGTTTTACCATTCATGAGCTGCCTACAGACTATACTTTACCACCAAACAAGAGATGTACAAAGGATTATCTGGGAAAAGAATTGCTGAAGTTTCCAATTAACTTTAACAACCCTATAAGTAAAGGAGGACTATCAATGGATGACATTATGCTTCGATCTCTAGTCCTGTATGTTAACCAGAAGCCAGTTTTGTGTGGAATAATAGCGACTTTTGAGTTACCCTCAGCTGGTGCCTATGCTGACTTTGTGAATGGTATTGGTGGAAGGATATACATGGTACAATACAGATGTGAGTGTAATGGACTGCTCTGGATATAATATTGATTGATATGATTATACAGTGAATCAAAAATATATTATGTACAGTATGAATGCTTTAAATGTCCATAAATTATAGCAATTAGTAAATGAAATTAGTATAAGAGGGAAACACATTGCTGCATGTGGCAATTGTAGCTTAGTGGCAGAGCACTGGTGGTCATAACAGGGCCGGTGCCACTGGTCAGGTTGGTTGGGTTTCCCCAGAACCCCTAGCCCTCACACTTTACCCCAACACATCTCCCCCCACCAAAAAAAACTACATTCTAGTCCTGACAGATATACATACGTACATATTTAGATCCCTTTATTGCAGCTGACCACTTAAAATGTTGTGGCTCCAACCCTGTGTATCCTGGTGGCTTGGGTTCAATTCCCAGTAATTGCTTCTTTTATGTTTCCCTCTTAATTGATGGACTTGTGGTTTGATTATATCTTCCTTTCATACATTCTTGTATATTCTATATATGCATGTACATAGACTTGTACACAGTGACAAAATTGTTTGCAACAACACCACAAAGTGAGAATTTTACTGTTCAAATTTATCTTCAAGCTAAGATGCTGGTAAGTCATTAAAATAGATTTTATGTAAAACATGAGGAACTTACATACCGGTAACTAGAAGGTCTTCTTATTCAGTTACCCTTCTCAGTAAGACCAGAAGATTGTGCCAGTACTGTTTCAGAAGATGACATCTTGTTAGTCAATGCTACCATTGAACCATCTCCACTTCCACAAGCTCAATCTATGATAACTCATCATTCAAGCAATGTGAAGATAGCCAGATATTACAATCATGGAATAAGTATCCGTAACAAGAAGAGTGGAGAAATATTAGCATGTGCTCGTATATCATCTGCATTACAGTTGGGTGCATCTTACAAAGAAAAACCAACCTTGCGACAATTTGTAAAGTATTTTCACACTTTCCTCTCCTCTCCTTCTGAGAGTGAATTGCTAGCATATGAAATTTTGGACCAAATTGGTGGTAAAAACATTAGCTGTACTGATCGAAGTGCAATATTTGATCCATGGAGGAATGCTACTATAGAAGGTGTAACTACTCAAGATGTTATAGCAGTCGGTGACTTACCTAATATTGAGGTGATTAATGTGTGGATTGTTATGGAAGTTCCACTGCTAGGCCCAGCTTCAATCATAGGACATGCGGTAAGAGCTTTGGGTATAAGCTATGCTACCCAAAGGAACTTTCTGTTATAGATTTATACCTCTAATTACCTTGTCCCTGTACAGGTTAATGATGCTGACTGTAATTATGTTGCCCCACATTTTGAAAACATTGGCTACTTATCAACATCTCTTGCTACATTTAAAGGGCCAATTCTGTATGGGTTTATAACTATGGTCAGTCTGTATATATATACACTGTATACATTTACCTATGTACATACGTACATATATATATTTGTCAATACTGAAGAGTATTATGAAGATGTGGACTGCTCGGTTTTAGTAATGAAGTAATTGCCTCCTTTTTTGTCGTTGCTGAACTGACTATATTGAGTTAAGTATGTAATATTACCTTAACATAACATTTAATAATTATTGTATCACTAGTACATATATATTTGTTATTGGTATTGTTTTGTGCCTCGTAGGGCACTTTGACCCTAGTGCTGGTGAGCATGTGGCAAATTAATAATAATAATAATAATAATTATAATAATAATAATAATGATAATAATGAATTGTTATACACTGCATACATTTACCTATACGTAAACGTATGGCTTTAGCATACCTACCTAACAATAACAATAACACACATATGTACTAGTGATACAATAATTATTAAATGTTATGTTAAGGTAATATTATTATTTATCCATTGTAAATTTAAATTTTAGGTTAAGGTTGTATTTTGATTTCTGGTGTTAGTATATATCCCCGTTTTACTAATATATACGTTCCTACAGTACATACTGTATATGCTGAAGCATTAACATTATAATTATTGTACATATGTTTGTTATTGTTGTTAGTAGGTATGCAGAAGCCATACTACTAATTAGGTAACCATATAGCAACGGTAAACATGGACTTCACATTTTCATGTAGGAAAAAGCTAACTTGAATGAAGAGTATTATATATACGTATGTATAAACAGAGCTAGGAGTCACACTTTACTCTAACTACATACGAAGCTATATAATATTGATAATATTGCATGTGACCCTAGGTATCTTTGTCTTTTTTATCTTTCTGAATCCTTGGCTCTATGTATATCACAATTTACTTATGTATATACATTTATGAATATAACTATATACCCTGATTAGGAACAGATTATACGACACACCAGCTGGACTCTAGGACCAACATTTATTGCTGTGAACATTTCTAATAATGATGCGGTAAAAATCATTGACTGCATGCCTTGTTTATACAAATGTGTAATTTAGCATGTTTAGATGTATATATATTATGCTCACAGGAGGACATGAAATTGAACTGGTATATTTCAACAACCATGCTTAATGAATCTTGTAACAGCTCCTATTCAACATACAATCCATTTAATGTATCCATGACTGGTAACTATACAAGTGACTGTACAGTAGAGAGTCAATTGAGATGTGCCATGGGAGACTTAACTGGAAAGCTTGGACAACTGACAGTGGAGTCTGGAACTGGCGCTAAAGTGAAGACATACACATTCTTTGATGACTTGTTGTATCTAACAGGACCAAACTCTGGTGAGGTCAGTTTATGTACTCACACAAAAAACTGTTGAATGGAATTCCTTGTTTGGTTTAGTGTTGGGAAGGACTTTGGTCTTAGCTACGACTGATGGTGAGCCCTTGTCATGTGCCGTCATTACTCCAACTCTTCAAGCCAAGAATACGGTGACTCTTGCCTTCCTGAGGAATAGAAGAATATTGAACAACATTGATAGGTAATTTAGGTACTGTTTAAAAACACATTGTTTATAGTTTATAGTAGAGCATGTTTGGAGTATGAAATATTGATATCGTTCTTATGGAAGGTTTGAGTTGGCCAATACTATAGCTGTAGAAGCAGACGTTCCTTTGGGACATGTAATTGTTTCTGACATCCAGTCTACTGAAGTCAAGGGAAACGAGTGTTTTGAAGCCACTCTGAATGTCACTGGAATTGGCTGTAAGATTTTTGAGGAGTACTGGTACAGTATTACACTTTTAGCCAATGTGTATATATACTTACAATTATTCAATATATATATGGATACAAACATCTATTGCATGCATGTATAGTTGTGTTATGACTCTCTAGTGGATGACATCATCACAAATTTTGAGAAAGTAAATGCATTCAGAAATAGCAACTATGGTAACTTGAATGCAAGAGAGTGCTATATTGAGCTCATATCCACTGGTTAGTATTTCTCTCTGTTTTACATGATTCATGCATCTGTCTTGCTTTGTGAACCTGTCACATAGGCCTGCTTATATGATACAGTCAGTAATATATTGGCATATACGTACATACATATAGGCAAACACATATACATTTGCTGTTATAAATACTCTGTATTTGTCATACATATACACAGATAGTTTAAGTACTGAAGGAGTCATACTAGTAGCTGTCTCAGTGTTTTTAGCAGTGATCAGCACGCTTGCTGTGATCATTATATTGATTCTATGGAGAAAGTCAAAGAGACAGAGGTTTGAAATCCTTGACAAATAACAACAGATCTACAAGATTTGGAAAATTGGTTTTGTCTAAGCAAGCCAGAATAGTTTTGTTCATGTTATTCCAGTTTGCTTTGTTTAAGTCATACATATAACTAATTAAAGAGTTATTAATTATCACTGGAACATATTATGCCAAGTCAGCCAAGTGACAATTTAATAGGACTTCGGTCACCCATCCAAGATTAGACTGTGGTCACTTGACTAGATTGGCATAATATAATAACTCAATACCTTAATGTAGATATATATACATATCTATATATCTATAGTAGTTAAAATGAAGTTAGAAATAGGGATGACCAATGTTGCAACAATGTATAACACATAACAGGTGGCATACTGAAGTTTAAGTTACTTATACGTATATCCATACACATGGATCATTTCTGTGTTTGGGTTCACCATCCATACTTCAGCTATCCATGGTCATGCCTGTATACATGTGCACATGCCTATATATAATCTTTATCCAATGTAGATATAATACTAGTGAATTACTAACAGATAAGGATATCATTGTGAGATATACATATATTATATATTATATACCCATATATGTAAATATATATGCCTTCATAGGATGCTTGGCTAAATATGATACCTCAAGAATTTGAGAATGATGATTGGGAGTTGACTCACGATAACTTTAAACTTAATGAGAAGCTGGGAGATGGTAACTTTGGATGTGTCTACAAAGGATTGCTTTCCTTCAAGATTAAATCTGCTAAAGTGAAGAAGCACACTATGGTAGCTGTAGCAGAGGGCAAATGTCCATATACAGTAGCAGTCAAAGTGTTAAGAGGTTAGTGATGCATGTGCTATGTTTAAATAATCATTTTCCTACATGCTATGCCTGCTCTGTAATAAATTTAAAAGCCTATATAAAGGGAACTAAACCTGCAGAGGGCTGTTTCTGGGAATTCTACTTTTCATCAGTGACCCTGGGAATCATTGTCTTTTTCTTTATCTTGATCTTTTGTGCATCATATACAATATACATGAGTACATACATACATTTGGTATGCAAACTGATATAAACATGTACATATATATACATATAGAAGAACTTGCTGTAAGATGAACAGATGTATATATACAGTTATATATATGTACATACTACAAAATTGGTTAACTAACAAACTATATATGTACATATAAAGTGTTTGTGTCTATTTTGTTGAGTAACATGTTTGAATGTTAATCTGTACAGGAAATGGTCTTTCATTGAAAGATGTAGAAAACTTTCTGTCCGAGATTAAATTGCTGAAGAAGATATCTTCCGAATGCAATGCCCATGTTGTTAGGATGGTTGGCTGTGTCACGCTGTCAGCCCCTGTGTCACTTCTGTTGGAATATGTACCATTTGGAAACTTGAGAGACTGGCTGAGATTCTGGAAGGAAGAGGTATGTCTGTATGTACATAGCCTATTTATTGTTGCTAAACTTTAAAGCTGTATGTACATATATATGCATTTTCATCAGAAAAATGAAAGCACTGAATCAGAGGAAATGTTAAAGGAAAGTGAGGCACAGTATATAGTGAATGAAGAAAATCCATCACAACCGCACAACCCGTACATAAGTGATCCAACAAAGACCTCTCCAGACAGAGGAGAGCAACATGAGTCTCATTATGTCTCCCTCGGAAAAGTTGGGAAAGAAGATTTCTTGTCTTTTGGTTTTCAGATAGCAGATGGAATGGTGAGACTAGTGTTCAAATGAAGCAATAATACCTCTGTGTAAAGTGCATTTTAAAAGTGCATAATATGTTTGGCTATGTTGATATATCAACAATGTTCAACCACTAATTATTTACTTTACTATTAATTTAGTCATTTCTAACATCACTTGGTATAATTCATCGTGATCTTGCCTGTCGAAATGTTCTGGTGGATGAGAAAAGGACATTAAAGATATCAGACTTTGGGTTGTCCAGAGAAATACCAGAGTATGTATCTGATTTGAAGGACAAGCTTCCTCTCCGATGGATGGCTCCAGAAACAGTAATGGAAGGAATATTTTCAGAGAGGTCTGATGTGTGAGTTGAATTATATATATAGTACACACAAATTCATTGTAGGTATATTATTATTATTATTGTATATATATACCCAATGTACATATATTGTGCATTGTACATATATTGTGCATTGTACATACATATAGATGGGCTTATGGCATAACAATGTGGGAAATATATACTTTTGGTAAGTATTAGATGTTTCTAAAACGAGTGAAACATATTATACTTTTAATCAATTTTTCTCTCTCCAGGAGGCATGCCATACTGGGACATTCCACAGAATACAATAATTCCAAGACTTTCAAGTGGATATAGGTTGGAGAAACCAAGCCATTGTCCTGATGAAACGTGAGTATATGTAGATATATACAAGTATATGAAAAAATACTGCATGCTGCACGTTCTAGATCTGGCTCTTACGGAGCTATTATACTGTAAATCATGATTATTATGTCACTTCTGCAGTTATGTTCTACTTAAGAAGTGCTGGTGTGAAGATCCAGCAGAGAGACCATCATTTTCTGATATAAAGCAATCATTTGAATCCAACATTATCAAAGGAGGACTTGCAGGGATGGAATACCTTCAACTCAATAGTGATGTTTGAGGGAAATGATACATCAACAATGTTAACAAAATGAATGGGGACAAAGTTTTTGTGTGTATATATATTCTGTTTGGATTATAATAGCCATATTCACTTAAAGTTAGTATACTGTACACATATATATGCTACTTTCAACAGTATTAATCCATGCAAACTTTAATGTACTTCAATTAATGTGTGTATTGTCATGATACCAGTCAACTTGCAAGTATAGTATAAATAAAGATTACTTCAAATAGTAGTGCATGACATAGTATCATACTTTTGGCAATTGTACTTCAGCCACCATTGGTTTGTCATTTAGAACTGCTTCAATGTTGTCCACAACAACTTGCATCATCTTTAAACGAGTCTGTGCAGTAGCACTTCCAATATGGGGCGTGAGTACCACATTTGGGGAGGTAAGGAGTTTGTGGTCCCTTGGGAGTGGCTCTGGGTCAGTTACATCTAATCCTGCACCTTTGATGACACCTTCCTCCAGAGCACTGACTAATGCATCATGATCTACCAGAGTACCACGTGATACGTTCACAAAAATAGCAGATTGTTTCATTCTAGAGAACTCTTTCTTTCCAAACATTCCATATGTCCCAGGGAGTGGAAGGAGCTATTCAATTCAATTATATTAATTAGATATCAATTATTCACATTTACAGTATTCAGGTGTCAAATTATCATATATATTTCATTTGATTGTTTACCCTGGTACACCACTTATATTAATCAAAAGACTACTTTTCAGGATGCCCAGCAAACTACAAATGATACTCATGCATACGCAAATAGAATGAAAGAGTTGTATATATGAGAATTTGTTCCATGATTTAATTCCTCTGGTATTATAATGATGATTGAAGTCTTGTGAGGTTAGAAGTTCTATATACTAGATTAGATTTGGATCCTTCAATAATGAAATTGCTAGTTTAGATAGTTTATATTCATATAGCTGTTAAATGGTTTTCCAGCCCAGAAATGCTTCAAGAGATTATAATTGAAGTAAGAATGATAAAAAGGAGGATTTTGCTCAATAGAGGAGATGAGTGGGCAACATTTGAAGTTTAGTTTTCTGATATTTTTCTGATAGAATTTGGGTATCTTTGAGAATAGCATAATGGGAAAAGTTGAAACACATGGAGTAAAGATATACAAAACGACCCCAGCTTGAAATAGATACATATCTTTGACACAAACACACTTTATTAGACTGGTGTATAATATAATGCTCACAACATGCATAAATATTACACGAACTGCGTGAATATGTAATTGTTAATTCTAATAAGGCTAACAAGGGGCTTGTATTTCTTTAACCACATTAAAATAACATTGACATTTTATATTATTGATAACATCATGCAGTGTCTACTAGTACTAGTAATGCTTCATTGTATTTACATCATATATTTTAGATGTCACCAGTTAGCATGCATTCCACTTTGATTTCAAAAAACTAACATAAAGCTTCAGGAATATACAAAGGAATTACGAAGTCTCATCAACAAGGGGGGTAACATTACCTGACAGAAAATTAAAACCTTTTCCATCACTCCTCACTAGAACTAAAGAGATTTGTACAAAAGGCCTCTAATCAGTAATGGAACCTTCAAATTTTTAAAACTCATAGTTCCGATGAGTTTTTCCATATTTCTTATAAATTACATAATTATAATTAGACCCACTTAATTGTTTCTTGCAAAGTTGCTTTCTACCACTAGTCTTTAATCTAATTGGTATACAATATATGATAGTCTCTTTCCTAGCTGTTTATCTCTTGAATTCATAGAAAATGATAAATAGCTTCACTAGGGTACATGGTCACTTACTGTAGATAACCCATATATGTACCAGCAATGAAAGATGAAACGGGATTGTATTTAGTTAGTTGTTGTAACAAAAGACTTATAGCTGCTGATCTGTATGGTTCCTTATAAAACAAAAGATAGTTGTTGTACTAGAAAATGTGCATCGTAAATGACAATTGTGACATATACGTACCTTTATTTTCTGCATTCCTATAGTCTAATGACATTCACACCTATAAATGAAAACTATATAACTAATTTGGTGAAAATACTTCAGTAGGATAAAATTTAGAGTTACTCCATAGGATTAGCTGTCAGCGTCCACCTACTTGGTAAATGGATAATGGATACGATATGTATCATCTTTCTGCTCGAACTGGTTGGGCTATACTGTCAGGGAAGTGCTCAAACAATTCCATTCGATCATGGTAAGCTAATTTTGTCCGAGCTATATATTGTGCAAACCAAGGGCCTGTACAAATATATAGATCACAAGTATAAATTAAGGCACTCCCCAGTTATATATTTCTCTAATTTTCTACTGCTTTCGAAGGAACTGTTGAAAGCCAAATGAATGGAATTCAACTTCATTTGTCATTTCAATACTATTCAGAAGGAGAGATACTTACTGCTAAGCTTGATACTTTGGAACCCAAACAGTTAAATTATAGTTTTGCCATTCATGAGCTGCCTCCAGACCTTACTTTACCACCAAACAAGAGATGTACAAAGGATTATCTGGGAAAAGAATTGCTGAACTTTACAGTTTACTTTAGCAACCCTATAAGTGAAGGAGGACTATCAATGGATGACATTATGCTTCGATCTCTAGTCCTGTATGTTAACCAGAAGCCAGTTTTGTGTGAAATAATAGTGATGAATGAGTTACCCTCAGCTGGTGCCTATGCTGACTTTGTGAATGGTATTGGTGGAAGGATATACATGGTACAATACAGATGTAAGTGTAATGGACTGCTCTTATAACTTTGAATATTATTATGTATGATGATTAGACTGACAGTGATTCAATATATATACATATACAGTATATAAGAAAAATCTAATACGTACATCATTTTCCTACATGCTATGCCTATTCTGTAAAAAGCCTATAGCCTGGAGAGAGCTTTGGATAAAGATACAAGAGTCTTTTCTTTTCTGTCTTCTCTTCCTTCTTCTGCTCCACTGGGCCAGACAGCTGTTTCTGGGAATTCCACCCGTCATCAGTTACCCTGATCTTCTGTGAGTACAGTATGTATCCAAAATTAGTAAATGAAGGCTAATTGCTTCTTTGTAGTTAGCATAAGAGGGAAATATAACAGGAGCATTGCTGTAGCAATTGTATAGCTCAGTGTGGCAGAGCACTGGTGGTCATAACAGGACCGGTGCCACTGGTCAGGTTGGTCAGGTTTCCCCAACCCCTAGCCCTCACACTTTACCCCAACACATCTCCCCCCACCAAAAAAACTACATTCTAGTCCTGACAGATATACATACGTACATATTTAGATCCCTTTATTGCAGCTGACCACTTAAAATGTTGTGGCTCCAACCCTGTGTATCCTGGTGTCTTGGGTTCAATTCCCAGTAATTGCTTCTTTTATGTTTTCCCCTCTTAATTGATGGACTTGTGGTTTGATTATATCTTCCTTTCATACATTTTTGCATATCTATATATGCATATATACATAGACATGTACACAATGACAAAATTGTTTACAACAAGACCACAAAGTGAGAATTTTACTGTTCAAATTTATCTTCAAGCTAAGATGCTGGTAAGTCATTAAAATAGATTTTATGTAAAACCATAGAGGAACTTACATACCAGTAATTAGAAGGTCTTCTTATTCAGTTACCCTTCTCAGTAAGACCAGAAGATTGTGCCAGTACTGTTTCAGAAGATGACATCTTGTTAGTCAATGCTATAATTGAACCATCTCTACTTCCACAAGCTCAATCCGTGATAGCTCATCGTTCAAGCAATGTGTCCATTGCTAGATATTACAATCATGGAATAAGTATCCGTGACAAGAAGAGTGGAGAAATTTTAGCATGTGCTCGTATATCATCTATATTAGAGTTGGGTGCATCTTACAAAGATACACCAACCTTACGACAATTTATAAAGTACTATTACACTTTCCTCTCCTATCCTACGACGAGGAAATTGCTAGCATATGAAATTTTAGACCAAATTGGTGGTAAAAACATTAGCTGTACTGATCGAAGTGCAATATTTGATCCATGGAGGAATGCTACTATAGACGGTGTAACTACTCAAGATGTTATAGCAGTCGGTGACCTACCTAATAATGAGCTGATTAGGACGTTCCTTCTTAAAGAAGTTCCATTAATAGGCCCAGCTTCAATCATAGGACATGCGGTAAGAGCTTTGGGTATAAGCTATGCTACCCAGAAGAACTTTATGCTATAGATTCATACTTTAATTACCTTGTCCCTGTACAGGTTAATGATTCTGACTGTAATTATGTTGCCCCACATTTTGAAGACATTGGCTATTTATCAACAGCTCTTGCTACATTTAAAGGGCCAATTCTGTATGGATTTATAACTACGGTCAGTCTGTATACACTGCATGCTGAAGCCATACTACTAATTAGTTATAACAACTTAGCTTTTTCCTACATGAAAATGTGAAGTCTCATAAACAGAAAGGAGTCACATTTTACTCTAACTACAAAGCTATATAATATTGATAATTGTGACCCTGGGAATCTTTGTCTTTTTTTGATCTTTCTGATTCCTTGGCTCTGTATGAATATCACAATTTACTTATGTACATGTATGAATATAACTATATACCCTGATTAGGAACAGATTATACGACACACCAGCTGGACTCTAGGACCAACATTTATTGCTGTGAACATTTCTAATAATGATGCGGTAATAATTAACTACATGCCTTTTTATATAAATGTGTATAGATATACGTATATTATGCTCACAGAAAAACATGAAATTGAACTGGTATATTTCAGCAACTATACTTAATGAATCTTGTGACATCCTTCATTCAACATACAATCCATTTAATGTATCCATGACTGGTAACTATACAAGTGACTGTACAGTAGAGAGTCAATTGAGATGTGCCATGGGAGACTTAACTGGAAAGCTTGGACAACTGACAGTGGAGTCTGGAACTGGCGCTAAAGTGAAGACATACGCATTCTATGATGACTTGTTGTATCTAACAGGACCAAACTCTGGTGAGGTCAGTTTCTGTACTCACACAAAAAACTGTTGAATGGAATTCTTTGTTTGGTTTAGTGTTGGGAAGGACTTTGGTCTTAGCTACAACTGATGGTGAGCCCTTGTCATGTGCTGTCATCACTCCGACTCTTCAAGCCAAGAATACGGTGACTCTTGCCTTCCTGAGGAATGGAAGAATATTGAACAACATTGATAGGTAATTTAGGTACTGTTTAAAAACACATTGTTTATAGTTTATAGTAGAGTATGTTTGGAGTATGAAATATTGATATCGCTAATTCTTATGGCAGGTTTGAGTTGGCCAATACTATAGCTGTAGAAGCTGATGTTACTTTGGGACATGTAATTGTTTCTGACATCCAGTCTACTGAAGTCAAGGGAAATAAGTGTTTTGAAGCCACTCTGAATGTCACTGGAATTGGCTGTAAGATTTTTGAGGGGTACTGGTACAGTATTATACTTTTAGCCAATGTGTATATATACTTACGATTATTCAATATATATATGGATACAAACATCTATTGCATGCATGTATAGTTATGTTATGATTCTCTAGTGGATGACATCATCACAAATTTTGAAAAAGTAAATGCATTCAGAAATAGCAACTATGGTAACTTGAATGCAAGAGAGTGCTATATTGAGCTCATATCCACTGGTTAGTGTTTCTCTCTGTTTATGTGCATGACTCATCTCTCTTGCATTGTGAACCTGAGCCTTAAAGTGTATATATATTTATTTACATAGGCCAGGTTATACATGATATACTGTATATATACAGTCAGTAATATTGGCATATATGTACGTACATACAGTATAGGCAATTATGTACATAATACATTATAACAAATTTACTGTGTATATATACTTGTAATTTGCTGTTATAAATACTCTGTATTTGTCATACATATACACAGATAGTTTAAGTACTGAAAGAGTCATACTAGTAGCTGTCTCAGTGTTTTTAGCAGTGATCAGCACGCTTGCTGTGATCATTATATTGATTCTATGGAGAAAGTCAAAGAGACAGAGGTTTGAAATCCTTGACAAATAAACAACAGATCTACAAGATTTGGGAAATTTTGATCCCATTTACAATGATTTTGTCTAAGCAAGCCAGAATAGTTCTGTTCATGTTATTCCAGTTTGCTTTGTTTAAGTCATACATATAGTAAACATGTATTAGTATACATGGCTCGGTAGAACAAAAGAATAAAGCATTAGCTCTCTATATAAAACAGTTGAATGTACCATATTTGTATAGTATTATCTTGGTGGATATTGCTAATTCAGACATTAGGACAATAAAATGGAGTCACAAATACTTCTTGATTGAGCTCTCAATAGCTAAAAATATGCATTATATTGTAATTCAATCTTAATGTATATATAGAGCTGTAACTTAATACCTTACATACGTAGATATAAACTGCAAATGAGCACACATTTATATATAGCCTGTATACGTACATGTGCACATGTATAATATATATTCTTTAACCTTTTACCAATGTATATTCATGTAGATATAATACTCGTGAATTATTACTAACAGATAAGGATATCATGGTGAGATATACATACGTACGTATACACATGTATTACGTAAATATAATTACTTATATATATATATATATGCCTTCATAGGATGCTTGGCTAAATATGATACCTCAAGAATTTGAGAATGATGATTGGGAGTTGACTCACGATAACTTTAAACTTAATGAGAAGCTGGGAGACGGTAACTTTGGGTGTGTCTACAAAGGATTGCTTTCCTTCAAGATTAAATCTGCTAAAGTGAAGAAGCACACTATGGTAGCTGTAGCAGAGGGCAAATGTCCATATACAATAGCAGTTAAAGTGTTAAGAGGTTAGTGATGCATGCGCTATGCATAATACTTTTAAATAATCATTTTCCTACATGTTATGCCTACTCTGTAATAAATTAAAAAGCCTTAAGAGAAATAACCTGAAGAGAGCTTTGGATGAAGATACAGGAGTCTTCTCTTTCTTTTTTTGTTCCACCGGGTCAGAGAGCTGTTTCTGGGAATTCCACCCTTCATCAGTGACCCTTTGATGTTTTGTGCATCATGTACACATTCACTATATACGTATATAATGTTATATGGTTCCTTGCATGAGCATCAGCAACACTTTATTGAATAGATGAAGAAGTTTTGGATGTTCTAACCCATGCATGGGCTATATCATCAGCTCTATATATACATATATTTGGTATATTATACAAACTGATATATAAGCAGGTATATGTACATATATGCACCAAATTGACTGTTAATTTACAAAAGTGTACATGTTTGTGTCTATTTTGTTGAGTAATATGTTTGAATGTTAATCTGTACAGGAAATGGTCTTTCATTGAAAGATGTAGAAAACTTTCTGTCTGAGATTAAATTGCTGAAGAAGATATCTTCTGAATGCAATGCCCATGTTGTTAGGATGGTTGGCTGTGTCACGCTGTCAGCCCCTGTGTCACTTCTGTTGGAATATGTACCATTTGGAAACTTGAGAGACTGGCTGAGATTCTGGAAGGAAGAGGTATGTCTCTATGTACATATATAGTCTATTTATTGAAGGTTAATTGCTAAACTTTAAAGCTGTATATATGTATACGTATATGCATTTTCATCAGAAAAATGAAAGCACCGAATCAGAGGAAATGTTAAAGGAATGTAAGGCACAGTATATAGTGAATAAAAAAAATCCATCACAACCGCACGACCCGTACATAAGTGATCCAACAAAGACCTCTCCAGACAGAGGAGAGCAACATGAGTCTCATTATGTTTCCCTTGGAAAAGTAGGGAAAGAAGATTTCTTGTCTTTTGGTTTTCAGATAGCAGATGGAATGGTGAGACTAGTGTTCAAATGAAGCAAATATTTCTACCTCTGTGTAAAGTGCATTTTAAAAATGCATAATATGTTTGGTTATGTAGATACGGTAGGCGTAGATATATACAATGTTCAACCACTAATTTACTGTATGTATACATATATTATGTATATTTAGTCATTTCTAACATCACTTGGTATAATTCATCGTGATCTTGCCTGTCGAAATGTTCTGGTGGATGAGAAAAGGACATTAAAGATCTCAGACTTTGGGTTGTCCAGAGAAATACCAGAGTATGTATCTGATTTGAAGGACAAGCTTCCTCTCCGATGGATGGCTCCAGAAACAGTAATGGAAGGAATATTTTCAGAGAGGTCTGATGTGTGAGTTGAATTGTATATAGTACACACAAATTCATTGTAGGTATATTATTATTGTATATACATACCCAATGTATGTATATTGTGCAATGTACTTACATATAGATGGGCTTATGGCATAACAATGTGGGAAATATACACTTTTGGTAAGTATTAGATGTTTCTAAAACAAGTGCAATACGTATAATCATTTTTTTCTCTCTCCAGGAGGCATGCCATACTGGGACATTCCACAGAATACAATAATTCCAAGACTTTCAAGTGGATATAGGTTGGAGAAGCCAAGCCATTGTCCTGATGAAACGTGAGTATATGTAGATATACAAGTATATTAAAAAAAAAAATACTGCCAGCTGCACGTTCTAGATCTGGCTCTTACGGAGCTACGTATTATACTGTAAATCATGATTATTATGTCACTTTTGCAGTTATGTTCTACTTAAGAAGTGCTGGTGTGAAGATCCAGCAGAGAGACCATCATTTTCTGATATAAAGCAATCATTTGAATCCAACATTATCAAAGGAGGACTTGTAGGGATGGAATACCTTCAACTCAATAGTGATGTTTGAGGGAAATGATACATCAACAATGTTAACAAAATGAATGGGGACAAAGTTTTTGTGTGTATATATATTCTGTTTGGATTATAATAGCCATATTCACTTAAAGTTAGTATACTGTACACATATATATGCTACTTTCAACAGTATTAATCCATGCAAACTTTAATGTACTTCAATTAATGTGTGTATTGTCATGATACCAGTCAACTTGCAAGTATAGTATAAATAAAGATTACTTCAAATAGTAGTGCATGACATAGTATCATACTTTTGGCAATTGTACTTCAGCCACCATTGGTTTGTCATTTAGAACTGCTTCAATGTTGTCCACAACAACTTGCATCATCTTTAAACGAGTCTGAGCAGTAGCACTTCCAATATGGGGCGTGAGTACCACATTTGGGGAGGTAAGGAGTTTGTGGTCCCTTGGGAGTGGCTCTGGGTCAGTTACATCTAATCCTGCACCTTTGATGACACCTTCCTCCAGAGCACTGACTAATGCATCATGATCTACCAGAGTACCACGTGATACGTTCACAAAAATAGCAGATTGTTTCATTCTAGAGAACTCTTTCTTTCCAAACATTTTGTATGTCTCAGGAGTAGAAGGAGCTAGCAGTACCACAAAATCACATATAGGCAGCATTTCGTAGACATCTTTGTAGTACTCAGCTCCACCTATGGATTGCTCAATATCTTCAGCTGCTCTATGTCGATTGTGATACAGGATCTTCATATTGAATCCACAATGTGCCATTCTAGCCAGCACTCTACCTATTCCTCCCATACCGACTATTCCTAAAGTTTGGCCGCTCACTCCAGTGCCTAGCAACCTGTTTAGTGAGAACTGATTAGTATCATTCAATCTACAAATCCTATCGCCTTCAACTATTCTTCTAGCAGTGCTCAATATTAAAGAGATTGTAATTTCAGCAGTAGCTTCGTTTGGAATATTCGGCGCATACCCCACTCGAATGCCTCTCTTAGCCGCAGCGTGAAGATCAATATGGTCATAACCTACTGAACTCAGGCTTATAATGCGGAGTTTTGGATGCTCGTCCAGAATATCCTCTGTGAGTTTATGTCTTAACGGTACAACTGCGATTACGTCATTCTTGTACTTCAGCCAGCGATCCTTATCTTTTTCGGTAATGACTATAAAATGCCCTTCAAGAAACTGCATCTGCTCAGACGGTATATTATATTTAATGTAAAGGCAAATTACAGGAATTCTATTTCTGGTAGCCATTTTTATCACAATCGGTAATTCTCTAGGTGTAATTTAAGAAATACACATTAAAGTGAAAATGTCATTACAACATACAAAACAAATGCCAAATAAACAGACAATAATATTAAATACATGTAATTATTGAATAACAGTTATAACTCCATATTGTCAGTATTGTTGCTTGTTTCGAGGCATCTACCTTCTTCCTTAGCTAAGCTGTCTTCTTCTGGCTCAAGCACATCATTGTCAGTAGGTGTACAGACATGGTCAGCTCCTTTTAAAATTACATCACCCTTACATTCATCCTTTGCAGGGTTTGTCCTATCTGTAGCTGACATTTTGTCATCTGCAGCTATTAACGGGAAAACCCTTGTGGTTTTATCTGTGTTTGCTGCATCCACAGTAGCATCTGATTCACATTTGTTGGTTTGTGTGACGTCTTCTGTGAGAGGTTGCAGAGAGTCAATATTCTCTTCAGGAGCACTATTAGTTGGATTGGCAGTATCTTCAAGCTGCATGCTTTCTGTGACAGCTTGACAGTTTGCTTCTAGTACAGATAGACCCTTCTGGATCTTAACAATACTGTCCCTTCTCTTCTCCCGGATCTGTTCATCTCCTTGACTCTCAACTTCATCCAGTTTAAGGAGGATATGCATCAGGCTCTCAGATATGTTCAAGTACTCCTTACTCTTATATTCACCTCTAAATGACTCACACAGGCAAATCAGTTTTTCTGCTTCTGAGGACAATTTTGAAATATGTTCCAAGACTTCAAGCTTCCATTTTGATTCTACTCCATGACTAGCAGTTCCTTCTGCAGAATTAGGCTCTTTCTCATTTCCTATCTCATCACTTGTTTCAGTAGTCAATTGATTTATACTATCATTCGGTTCTTTCTCTATTACCTCTGGTATGCATTGCTCCTTGGCTGAGGATGGTGTGGTCGTAACTGAGTCATCCTCTCTGCTGGTATCTGCATCCTCAGGCTGTGGTGAGGTACACTTAGGACTTGCGCCTGAAGTTTTGCCTCTTCGCTTGCCCACCTTGGAAGTGGGTCGAGACAGGTAGGAACCTCCAAACGGGCTCGCATACTGCTGTCGCCTGCAAGACAGACAATCACAGTGCCTCGACGAAGGAGTCACGTAATTATCAGGGTCGTACTCCCCTCCTCCGAAAGGACTATAGCCATATGATCTCCCAGCGAACGGGTTGAACGGATCGGCCCGACTTCGGTATCGCGGTCCACTTGAAAACGGCCAATCAAAGAAGCTACTCATTTTCCAAATTTGTATTGAATTATCTGTCGACTAATGAAGCATTCACTGCAAGCTCCTTTATAGTCACTTAGGGACTTAAGGAAGTTTCCAGATACTACTGGAGAAGTAGCCATCTTTCTAGAATATTCGGGAATGTCCCTTAAAATTTAACCCTTTGGGTTGGGTTATTGCTCATTAAGGGCGTGGTTACAACTTCCGTTCCGTTCCTAGCCGGCATACTGTGCTCGGTGTAAAGATGCCCCCACGAAAGAAGCGTAGTGCACAGGTTGAACAGAAAGCGGCAGAAATCCAAGATGTTAATCCAGAGAAGATGAAAGTGGCCGATTTGAAGGCTGAACTGGAGAAACGTGGATTGAACACCTCCGGAAAGAAAGCAGACCTTATTAAGACACTGAAAGAGGCTTTAGGTACACTATAAGAGTAGTATCTTCCATGTACCGTCTAATAGTCAGAAACAAAATGTAGTGATACCCACTTTACAGTTATAAAGCCTGAAAATCTTCTGAATCTTCAGTTAATTTGTGATTACTCAGATGATGAGACTAGTGGTGAGCTTCCTTCTAAGAAACCAAAAGAGGAAGCCGAACAGACTGACTATGGCAAAGCTGTTTCAAAACTAAAAGTGATTGGATGTACTTGTGTATATATGTATTGATGTCGTAAAGCTAGGGATGGCCTTTTTTGTTTAACTGCATGTCTTTATTGAATGTCTTTGAACATTACCCAGCTATTCCCATTTGTTTAATGTATATTCATATGGTCTATTATAGTAGCACTATATATGGCTTGATGCTATTACTTCACATTTACAGTAGTCAGGTGTAAATTATCATACTTCTCACCAAACAGATGCATTGCCAGGCATAATTGTAATGCTTGTCATATTTAAGGTATGTATTTTATGTAATAGTCTGAGGCAAAGAAACCCAAGAGCAAGAGGCAGCCAAAAGTGGATCAGTATTGTCCTCTGATTGGCTACTCAGTTCTGGATGACTGGGATTGCATGTTGAACCAAACAAACATTGGACAGAACAATAACAAGTTTTATGTCATACAGTTGCTACACAACACTAAAAATTATTACGTGTGGACTAGATGGGGAAGAGTGGTGAGTAACTGTTAGTGAGTGTGGGTTAGTTATATTCTGCTCCTTTCTTTAATTTTGATTAGTTCTGTTTAACTATATACACATATGTTAGAGTATGTGTGTACTAACAGCTATAGCCACTGTATTACAGCATTGCTACATTAAACTTAAGCAATCACAGTCTAGGGTTTGGTTCTGATTGTTATTCTGCCACTCTACAGGGTGAACCTGGTCAAAATGTACTAAAAGGACCCTTTAGTGTACCTGATAAAGCCTCGAGTGAGTTTAAAAAGAAATTTAGTGACAAAACAAAGAACCAGTGGGATAACAGGACTAGTTTCCAGGCTGTACCAGGTAATTCTGTATAGGACTATTATATGTTCTATATATCACATATGACTTGAATCAATTGTAAGGTACTGGTGATATAACATTTATCACTAGTTCAAGTGTGAAATATATATCACTAGTTCAAGTGTGAAATATAAGGTTTATAACACCCCAGATATCACCTGGTTGCACTGGTAACATGATATATGTAGTAGTTATACCACACTTGAGTGTGGTATAACTAGTACATGGAGCTCCATAGTGGACAAAAATATAGCCTAAATGTAGTTATGTTCTATGCCTGTATTCGTTAATAGCCTAACCATTATTGCTTTCAACAATCTTTGATAACATATGTTGATTAAAGGAATTCATTGTTAATAGGTTTTTTAAATATAACAGTTGTTATAGGTATATTGATCAATTGTACCTATCTATATTTAATAGTTAACCATTAAAATCCAACAATTTTGACACAATTGCTCATATTTTGTTGGTTTCATTTGTTTAGGAAAGTATACTTTGCTAGAAATGTCTGATGAAGATGATGAGGAGGAAATGGAGACTGCTCCAGTTTCCAGCATTGCTAAGCCTAAGAAGGTTAAGCCATCAGCACTTCATCCTGCCACTCAGAAACTGGTTCAGTTGTTGTTTGATACTGACATGTTTAATGATGCAATGAAGAGCTTTGAAATTGGTATGTACATTGTGTCATATTTTTTACTGTATATACTTATATAGTGTAGCTGTAAATTATGAAGATTCCATTGCACTAGTCAATTCTCCTTTGATTCTAACTTAAACTGTGTAGACACCAAGAAAATGCCTCTAGGAAAGCTTAGTAAGGCTCAAATTGCTAAAGGATTTGAGGTTTGTATGAATGCTTTACAGATTGATGCAACTTTTTGTAAATGGTTAAATGTACTATGTTCACAGATTTTGGAAGGCCTTGAAGCAGCTTTAAAGGAGGGAGCACCTAAATCCAAGCTAACAGAGCTTTCTTCAAAGTTTTACACAGCTATTCCTCATGACTTTGGTCGTCGTATGCCCCCAGTCATAGGAAATAAACAAATGTTGCAGGACAAATTTGATATGCTTTTGGTGAGTTGTACTGGTTGTGTCATTAACCCTTCAGGATAGTTCCTTCTTCAAAGTTGTAATGTTCTTCATGTGTTAGGTTTTGGGTGACATAGAGTTTGCTCAGGCCATGCAGAAAGACAAGGAAAAACAACAGAAAGATGTATGTAGAAATACTCCTCCAACACTACTGTACGTACTTCAGTTGCACTCCTGTATACTTCAATTTAGCTGGAAGAAGTGCCACACCCAGCCGACATCAATTATGGTATGCTTAAGGCCAAACTAGAATATATTGATAAGGAAGAAGAGGAGTTTCGTATCATTTCCAAATATGTGGAAGCAACTTCTTCACAATCCAGGAATCAACTGCTCGATGTATGGAGAGTGGACAGAGATGGAGAAGTGAATTGCTATTTTTTGTACTTACTTTATAATCATATCTGTTACCTTGATTACAAGCACACTTGTATGTAACTCAGCTGTTTTGGAGTGTCTCGTCAAATTGCTTCCTGTTCACTCCTTCTGTTAGGGCCAAAGGTTTAGTAAACATAGTAATCTGGACCACCGCAAGCTGCTGTGGCATGGGACCAATGTGGCCGTTGTGGCTGCCATTTTGAAGACTGGCCTGCGCATAATGCCGCACTCAGGAGGAAGAGTTGGCAAGGGAATCTATTTAGCCTCAGAACAAAGCAAATCAGCTGCTTATGGTAAGTAGGTACTACAATGTATGTAGTAAGGCTTTATGCTGCCATCTTCTCTGCCTGTGCCCATAGCTTGGGGAGCAAAGGATAGTTTCATCATGTTCCTTAATGAGGCTGCCTTAGGCAAGGAGCATCCCATCAAAAAGGATGATCGTACCCTCACTAAACCACCTTCTGGATTTGACTCTGTCGTAGCCCAGGGTCAAACAGAACCAGGTACGTACCAGGCACATGGACATACTGTATGCCAGTTTCTGCTAGTGGCCAATGGATTGTAGAATATATTGTAACCTCTTCCTAGATCCAACACATGACATTACCATGTCTTTTGATGGCAGAGAAGTAAAGGTTCCACAAGGCAAGCCTGTTAAACAACCAAAATTCAAGGACAGCAGCTTTTGGCAAAGTGAATACCTCGTTTATCAGGAAAGTCAAGTCCGAATCAGGTAAGTCCAACAAATAACATTTTTCTTGATAGTTTGAGTATATATACGTACTTGGACCAATCATGATTACGTATGTGTTTCTCTTCTATATATAGGTACTTGCTCACATTTAAATCTCATTCATACGTGTTCTAGTATCCTTTGAAATTGGACTTTGGAAAGAGAAGCTAGCTTAAAATTTTATGGAATATAGATTTTATCCTAAGAACTTTGTATTTACCAAATATAGAGCAGCTAGATTTATTAATAGTTTATAAGAATTAATGTATTTCTATGTTGCACTTGTAGTTAGTATATAAAAATCTCGTTTCGAACTGAAAACATGGTCTTCTAATGAGGTGAAGAGGATTTTGTTTATAGTGAAATTGCAACTGAAATTGTTTTGATCCTTCTCAACAATGCAGTTTCAAATTCTCCTAAAGTTCAAAAAAACTTTCACTTTTACTGCCTCAAAAATTAGGTGAGGTCTGATGAAATGCAAAAACAAAGGTTGTTGGTGAGGTCTCATTTCACAAGACTAAATAAAATGGGATACAACCTTGTACACACTGATAAGACAACACATCACATCTATAAGAAGTTATCTAGATCTGTTTAACATCTTCTTAATCATTTTAGCTTGTGTCTTGTTGCAATAAAGTGGTTTTCTTGCTTGTCTTCTAAACCTCTTAGACTTGTTAAGCTGAAGGTGGTTCTTCCCAGGTCTCCAGTGCTTGACCTTTCCCGAACCAGTTACTCTGAACCTCTGGGCAACGGCACGAACCGTTTTTCTTTTCCCTTTATTTTTGCTAAACAACACTATAGAACGACTATTGGTCTTTGAAAGCACAGCCGGCCAAACACTGCTGAAAAGATTGCAATTGGAGGCAAAAATAGAGTTTACTTGAAAGCGCAGCGTTTTCCCACAATCTGATCGAGAACTTTGTGAAGGATCTTTTCCCATCGATAATGAAGTAAATAACCTAGATAGAGAGTATAACTGAATGTTGGAGGCTCTGCAAATGGTTAACCTCTGTAAAACTTTTGTAGCAGCCATTTTATTCTATAGGGAAAATTTTTAAAATGGCGAGCAAACCAAAGGATTGTTTAAATGTTAGCTGGAATCAGCCAGCCGAATGGTTTGATGAAGATAAAATGTACTTTTTAGCTTCTCCGTATCCGCCTGGTAAGGAGGTATCACCAAGCGATAAGAAATACCAATTTTGGAGTGGTCTTATAATTAGCAGCACGAAAGATTTGGGACGCCTGACGTTTACCATTGCAGAGATCCAAGAGAGATTCCAGTGGAATAATTGCACTCCAAAATGTATGAAATCAATTATAGAGATTATGAGGAAGTCTGGGATTATCGTAACTTATGATGACTTTGTAAATGCCAAGTCTAGCGGTGTGTTGTCCTGGACAGCTAATTTGGTGGTGCTTCCAGTTAAATGGGCTTTTAGTTATGCCTTACCAAAGTCTGAATATCAAGGGAAGTACATCATAGTGGACAGAATGAACGTGAGTGATGTATAAAGCGCAAAATACAAAGTTTGTGTCACATACTGTATTCAATAATTGATAATGAATAAACAAACTGCTCAAAAAGCTTTTTAAGAGATGATTATATTTTTTATCAAAATCCTCCTACCTAAGCTTATAGTTTTGTAGTTTACGACTACACTTAATATACTGACCACTATACATGCAGTTCTGTGTCTCCTTACACTACAAGGTGGTCAGCGATCTGTTGTGTGCCAAGCACTATCAGACAGTCACGTTCACGAACACGGATAACCTGGTGTTTATGGAGCACTTTCACAGCCTCTGCAGCGAAATGGTCACAAGTTCAGAAGACAAAGAACTGCTCCTCCTAGAACTAACCAGAAGGGGTGCCATAGCAACTGGTGTCACCTCAAAGGAGATGAAGGTCAGGTTGATCCAGCATCTTGATGGTAGACATCATTTTATTAGATTGATCTCATAATGTTTGGATCTCTGTAATAGTATGGCCCATGTAGGTGTCAATGCAGTCAATTAATTATTGCCCTTTAGGTGGTTAAATTTTCCTTGAATCCAAAGACTAAGGCTTCTCTGCATTTAACTGAAGCTGATTATGCAATACTAGAGTAAGTTATGTAATACTGCTTGCATATATAGAATATATCAATACCACACTTGTGTAACTGTATACATTGTGGATGTCATATTTGTGTATACACAGTGTGAAACAAAGTATTCATCATCTGGAAAATGTGATTGGAAAACGTAAAGAATCTTTAAAAAGGTATTTGTAGTTGATCTTGTGCATAAATTGAAGTTCTTACTACTTCTACACACTATACACTTAATATATTTCCTAATTTAGTTATTTTAAGAAAGTTAAAGACATTTTACGAGAAAAAGGCAAAAAAGAGGTATACACAGAACTTGCACAAAACCCACTTTCATTTGCAATACTTATATACTGTATGTATTATGCTAGTTGGTGAGGATAATCTTATCTACAGTCAAATGCTTTACCTGTAGGCTATGACAGTTTATAGACTGTATAAGAGAGAAGTGACAAATAAGGAAAGAGAGGATGTACAACTGATTAACCTCCAACAGATCCTTGAGAAGATCCAGCAAGCAGAAACAGATGGACTGGTACGACTATTTCTAGGCCCCATTAACTTAGATAGGAGATTATTTTTAATGAATAATTTACATATTTTTGATTTATATAAAGCTATTAATTTAACTTAGTACTATTAATGCATTACAGTTACATGATGATCATTGAACTACATGTATCTAAAGATGTACATAGCGCATATGGTTATCATTTTGGCTCTTATTCCCTATTATCTAATTAATTCCATGTCTCCCACAAGGTTATGGAAGCTTATAAGAGTGGACTACTGGCCATGAAGAGTGCGTTGGATGAGCTACCTCTCAACAAGGAGGAGGTGGAGGACGTCATAGATCAGATGCAAGATGTACGTTCAGTGTATTTTATGTACTCGTGCATTAGTTTAAATAATCAATGTTCTATGTGAATTAATAGGGGACATTAAAATCAACACTTACCTATATAATATGTAGCCGTTCTTAAAGCTTTGAATGTTAAAAATAGTCCATTAATTAGGTTGCTGACCTCCTCATGAGATATAAATGGGAAAATTCAGACATTCATTATTTTTGTATCATTATCAAACTCCATCTTTATGATAGCTGCAGGAAATGTATAGCCACTTTACAGAGTGTCCTGTATACATTGTACATAAGTGTCCCATTCTATGTTGTATTCCACAGGTAGCTGCAGAATTGGATGATTTCCAGGATGCCCTTAGCAGTGGTATGTTCCGTGCTAGAGTGTATGAAAGGACTTGAAAGAGTGCAATTTCATTGTAGATGTTGCTACTAAAGATTTTGACATGGAAGAGCTTGAACAGGAACTAGCTTCATTGACAATTGGTTCGAAACCTAAAGAAACAGACAGAGATGGTCCCATGCCTGCAGTTGACACTGTAGTGAGGAAGAGAGTAGAATCTGTACCAGAAGCAAGCCATCCAATACAGGAACTGAGTGACAGGAAACAGGTTTCACAGGTTACAGGAAATAGCCACTAACCTTTCTTGTTTCTTGGGGACCACTACTTTCAAATAACTGTCTTCTCATTCTTTTGGCTATCCTCTTAGGACACTCCAGAAGTGCTAGCCAAGTCCAGCAAGGAAAGGAAACTACTTATTTGTTAGTTTTTACTTGATTGTTTACCCTCTTTTTAGCCGGTGCACTAAAAGTGACCAAATTTTAATATATGATCAATCTAGATCTCCATTGCTCAATTTTATCCGCAGTTTTTATTGATCTGTACGGTTCATTAATAGTTATAAATTGTGTAAGTGTTGTGTTTAAAATGGCTCTCAGTTGCAAGATAGAGGAACAATTGGACAGGTTTACAGCAGATGTAAAAGGTCTAAGACTATCGTGTATCTAGTACAGCTAGGTAGGGTGTCACGTTCATCTGTCTTCCACTTCATAGACTTGTGTTTTTCTGAAAGAGTTGACCAAATTCGTGGTCTCCCTGATCCGCTGGAATTCTACAGAGAGTATGTTGCCAAGAATAAGCCGGTAATTATAAAAGGTGATGTAAACACCCGTATAATGCATTATATATCCAGTCTACATACGTATGTCCATATTGTTCATGTTTTGCTCATTGCACAGACGCGTTGGAGCACTGGCCGGCCTTGAGGAAATGGTCTTCAGATTACCTGAGGTTTGTATAACATTGCTCTTATGTTTATCATATGATACAGTTATTATACTGAAACTACACTCAGCAAAATGAGAAAGCTTTACAGGTGGTCCTGTGATTTGACTATTAAATCTCTGTCACATGCCAACATTAATCGCATACATATATATTGGCTGTAGATCTTCCATGGGTGAATGTAGTGTGTCAGTTGCCATGACACCCAATGGGCATGCAGATGACACTGTACAAGGAAAGTTCTTTGTTACCCCAGTGTACCGCAGCATGACCATTAACAATTTCCTTGATGTCCTAGAAGGGAAAAAGGATAAATCCCCTAAAGGAGTTTATTATATACAGAAGCAAAATTCAAACTTTGTGGATGAGTTTCAGAGCTTACATGGAGATGTTGAATTAGAGCTGCCTTGGGCTAGTAAGGCTTTTGGTGAGCACACGTCTCTCACATGTAGAGATCTTTAACAGTGATTGTCTGATGTGTAGGGTCCTCCCCTGATGCAGTGAACTTTTGGATGGGAGAGGAAGATGCTGTTACTTCAAGTATGTATGTAAGTATGCTGTATTCTGTATATAGTGGATTGTGTTATACTGTATGTGTACAACCAACTGTGAATATGTGTACATGTGCATTTTTGAAAATGTAAATAACCACTTGAAATTTTTATGGTGAACCAGTAATTTCCAGTGATTTTCACATTTAATCACAGTCTTGCACGGTTTTGATACTATTATATGTACATTTTTGTTTTTTGATGTATTTTTGAAGTGCTGCATTTCGTTACTCTCCTTAGCAATTACAAATTAATGAAATAATGTTGACCTGTTGTAAGTAGTGTGGTATATGTTTGTTCTGCAGTGCACAAGGATCATTATGAAAACCTGTACTGTGTGGTATCAGGTGAAAAGCACTTTATTCTTCATCCTCCCACAGATATACCTTACATACCATATGGTGAGAATGTTGCTGTATATAATGTATGGTATGTATCTCATATACACTAAATAAAATACTTAGATGTTATCTTGTTATTGTCTCCAATCTATATGGTATACCCATCTATATAGTATCTCCTATCTATATAGTATCTCAAATCTATATAGCATCTCCAATATAATATATGATCTCTCAATGTATAATGTACTGTATGCACTTTGTAGGTATATATACTAATTCACATTATAAAGTCAATGAAGAAAGTCAACTGTTTGAAATTGAATGTGATCCCGAGGGAGTGGATATCCCTTGGATATCCATTGACCCACTAAGACCTGACCTGAAGCAGTACCCACAGTACTCTAAGAGCAATCCAGTTCACTGTTCAATCAAAAGTGGAGAGATACTATATCTACCTGCCCTGTGGTTCCATCATGTCAGGCAGATGCATGGAACTATTGCTGGTTTGTTGTATATAGCAAACTTGTAACTGCTTCTGTGACCTCAAATGGTTAATAATCACTCATAGGTATTGCACCTTTGCACAGAGTTAGTGCAATTTAACTTATTTGATCTTATATCAATATCTGAAATATCCATCAATATATGAAAAATCTAATACATGTATGTACATTTGTATTGATAATTGTTCTCAATTTTGCAATATATACCTGATCAAAAGATAGATATACTACTTTGTTGCATAATGAATTTGTAGCTGTTATCAAACTTTAATTGTTTTCCTTCTCTATATTTCTGCAGTTAATTATTGGTATGATATGAATTTTGACGTGAAATTTTGTTACTTCAAGCTGCTGGAAAACTTAACGCAACCACACCTTAGAACTTTCTACCATCATCAGTATCAGTGATAATGTATATGTACCATGTATATGGACATTGAACAACATAGAATCTGCTTATGTGATCATTATAAGTTAAATGTGAATTATAAGCATGAGCAGTCATTTTCTATTGCGGAAGTTGCTCCTTCCCAATGTACTCGAGTATAAGTAGCTATACTCACTGGATATAGGCCTACATTGACTACTGTGAGAGATGATAAACCTTAATACACCTTCCTAATGAACTTAAGGTGAAGTCCGTCCCAAGAGTATTCCGTATTAAGAAAAAAAATAAAAAGCGCGTCCCAAGTGTGTTTGGAACCTCAAAACTCTACTTCAATTATCGCGATATGCTGACGATAAGGAAAAAAGGGAAAAACAGCTGCTAGAGCCGGGTTTTGAACCCTCTTGCGATTATCGAAAGATAATCAGCAAAAGAAAGAAGAGAAAAAGACCAGTCACGTTAGCCAGCAGAGACTGCTGTTACCGTCGAGCACCGCGAGGAGGTGTGACTTGGATTTTGCTCGACGCAGGGAGTTCACGTTACCATCCACAATGCGAGCCGTCCTTCCATCGCTGGTCGTCTGGGGCCAGGATCGTTGGTAACGCCTAACTGGTGCAGTTTCGGCTTTGGTAGTCACAGAGTGACAGAACCGGCCTTATCCGTCCCCGGGTTCCGTTGTATCGATAAATCGATAATTGGTGAGCACATCCCCAAGGCACCAACCGATACAGGGCAGCTACGGAACCTAGACACTGCCAAGCCAACGAGTTCGGACTTACTTCCTTACCCGAGGCTCCACGCTGGCAGGCCTAAATGGACTATTTATACTCCACTCTGTGTGATGAAAGTGAAAAAAGAGAAAAAAACGATTGCCCTCGTAGTCGATCCAACTTTTGGCGTATTTGGTGGTATTGTAGGATTGTTTCTCGCTTCACTGTACTACCGGTGCTCTTATGAATGACCAGATATTAACTTGTATATATACAAAAGTGGTATGTTAAGCACCAGCTTAATATATAAACTATAACACTATAATTGTATAAAATGTTAAGCACCAGCCATAGTTATTATACATTTCTCTGTATGTTAAGCATCAGCTTAATATATAAACTATTACACTATTATTGTATAAAATGTTAAGCACCAGCCATACTTATTATACAATTCTCCGTATATAGTATACGGTCGTCGGGCTTTCCAAGTTTGTTTTTCGATGGCTTCGAGATATTAGTCGTTCTAATGCAAAAGGTTAAATAAAAACATTCAAAAAGAAAGAAGAAAAAATCGGTTTTGGAAGGCGCTTTGCCTGAAGGTGCAGTTAACTTGGACTTGATCGTTTATGGCGAACTAGGTAATGTGCTCTGCATTAGGGAATCATTAAATATCGAGGTTAGGCAGTTCGTTTTAATTCTGTCAGGATAGAAAAGCGTAGAATACATTGAAGCGTTGGTTAATCATAGCGACTCACAGCCAGGTTTAGCAGCACGTATGCCATGCAATGACACAACTCCAATACGCGCTCGCATGTATAAACAATATATAGTCCGTATTTTTTGCTTTAAAATAAGACCGTGAATTCACATGCATGAAAAATCGAAGATACCATTTTCCTACATGCTATGCCTATTCTGTTAAAAGAGCCTAGGGGAACTAAACCTACATAAACCTGCATACAATTTTCCATAATTATATACTACATGCTGCTCCCATTCTTCATCCACATGTACAAGTAGACAATGCTTAACATTCAGTGTACTTTAAGCACCGGAAAAGCAAATGGGAACAGTTTGGGTCTGCAACTACTAAACCTACAGATGTATGATTAGCTGGTGCTTAAGCCAAAAAGTGGATTAAGCACCAGCAGCCCTTTAGGAGCTACAAGGTGTCATTTCAAGTCATCTCGATTGCATGTTTTAATAGTACAGAGCTTTCCGGTGCTTAAGCCAAAAAGTGGATTAAACACCAGGAGGCATATAGGAGCTACAAGGTGTCATTTCAAGTCACCTCAATTGCGTTTCCAATAGTACAAGGCTTGCCGGTGCTTAAGCCAAAAAGTGGATTAAGCACCAGGAGGCCTATAGGAGCTACAAGGTGTCATTTCAAGTCACCTCGATTGCATTTTCCAATAGTACAAGGCTTGTCGGTGCTTAAGCCAAAAGTGGATTAAGCACCAGGAGGCATATAGGAACTACAGGGTGTCATTTCAAGTCACCTCGATTGCATTTTCCAATAGTATCAGGCTTGCTGGTGCTTAAGCCAAAAAGTGGATTAAACACCAGGAGGCCTATAGGAGCTTCAAGGTGTCATTTCAAGTCACCTCAATTGCATTTTCCAATAGTATCAGGCTTGCTGGTGCTTAAGCCAAAAAGTGGATTAAACACCAGGAGGCCTATAGGAGCTACAGGGTGTCATTTCAAGTCTCCTCGATTGCATTTTCCAATAGTACAAGGCTTGCTGGTGCTTAAGCCAAAAAGTGGATTAAGCACCAGGAGGCCTATAGGAGCTACAAGGTGTCATTTCAAGTGCTAATGGCTAGATGGAATTACCCATAAATACTTTTTTAGAATATTTTGTAACTTACACACAAGGGCATGCATGAAAGGCCAAAGCCATACTTATGTATAACAATATAATGCCATAACATCCACTATATAACCCCAGCCATGTACATGTTTGTGGTGGTGAATGTAATGAAACCTCAAGGTTTTTACTTCCTTTATAAGGTACAAGTACAACAAGTCTGCTGGCTCTTTTTGGAATTAATGTAACAGACTCAAAGGAACTGCACTCCAGTAGATGTGAAAATTTGATCAATCATGTGTTCTAGCTTAGAGTCTGTATGTTACATACTGTTCTTATATATATTGTGATCATCTCAATGCCTCAGTGTCTAGCTATAGCTTGTATATAGTTAGCTATATAGCATCCAGTATTGTGGTGCCCATACAATACAATGCAGTGACTAATTATATATAATATTTTACTTGGTTATCTCAGGAGTCAGAAGATGCATTTAATTTTGTAACTTGCAACACTTTTTATATTACATATGAAAGGTACAAATTAAACCTTGAAGAACTTATAACACATACATTATATATCAGTACAAGGTAGATAGGTATATAGTCTTATGAATATAACAATAAGTAAGTTTATACATAATATATACTTCATTTATAAAATATTGATGATAAAAAAATCAATGAATAAAATGATTAATCCAGGATTAGTGCAATTGTATATATGATACATCTATATCAGTTAAATAATTGTGTTTGAAATTATTTTCACACTCCTCAAATTTTGTGATTTTACTTTGAATTTGCAGAGGTTTGTTTTATACAAGGTGCCTTTATGGGGCATGGGAAATACTCATTAATAACCTCCAATACTTCTGTGTTATCAGAAGGAGGGAGAACAAGAGCAATCTCAATCTCATTCTTAGGTACAAAGGTCTGGATCGAATGTAGCACTGAATGAATATATTCTGTTTCTTGACTTTTCTTCCCTAGAGAAAAAACTGCAGGAAATGTCACAGATTGGCAGTTGTGATGATCTATATATTCTAAACTACTTAGACTAGCTTTTACTGAATGAATTGCTAAAGATTTCTTTGCAATGATTAACAAAATAATCTTGTTGAAACTGCAATCCTTTGCTGCAAAGTTGAACACTACCGCAGATCCAGGTAACAGCTGATTAGGTTTATAGGAGCCGGTGATAGCTGCCATTAGCTGACCAGAGGAATTCTTATTTAATTTATCTAGTAAGCTTAGAGGCTGAATGTTCAAATTGGGAGATATTGGTACAGCTATAGCTTGTGAATTCACCTTCATCGCATCACCAACAGATATAACTAGTGATAATTTCAACCTTATAGCAAACCTCCACTGAGAAAATGGCTCCTTACAAGCACTGTAAGGGGCCAGCTGAGGGCTGGGCTGCCCCTCCAGACCCTGTCCCTCCTTAGTGGGTGGAAGGCCTACTGGCATCACCAAAATACCCAATTCATTCACTTGTTTGGTGAGTTGAGCAAACTCTTTCTCAATTTCTCTCTTTCCTTTCTTCAAGTGCGCTATTTGATTTGTTAATTTATTGACCTCTTTCTCTAATTTTCCTTTCTCCTTATTCAACTGACTAACTTGTGACTTCAAATCCAATGTCATCTTCTCACTATCAGCTAGTCTTGCAGTAAATGACTGTGTTACAAGCAGCAGGTGTTCATGAGCTGCTTCCTTCATATGATCTTTCTCTCGGATCCTCTTTAGGACAGTCTTGCAACCAAGGTTCTTGTAAAAGCAGGGTATGACCTCCAGAGGGCAGCTCGCCAAGTGTTCCAACAGCCTCCTTCGAGGGATAGCTGTAGACATGCAGATGTTTGGGCAAGTGATGGGATACAACTCGCAGAGTGTATAGTGTTCTTCCACTATCTCTTGGTAAGTGCTCTCCAGGGAGCAGTACGGACAGGAATAAGGCCTGTAGCGACAGTGACTCTTCAAGTGCTCTTCGATTGACTTTAGGGGCCCCGTCCACTTACACCCTCTGATAACATTATCACAGAGAATATTCAGTTGTAGAATTTTCCGTTCTTCTTTACGGTCACGCATGGTCGTCAGGTTTTTCGCTCGACATTGTGGGCATACTGAAGTTTTAGACTTGACAGTCGCGATACAGCTCTCACAAAAGTTTTGTCCACAGCACTCCGTGAGGTGCGGGTTCTTTAGGATTTGAAGACAAATTGGGCACTTAAATTCCTCAAGATATTCTACTTCTGACGGTGTATATGGATAACCTCCTTCATGATCATGCTAGTCGATCACAAACAAGCCATCTTTTAATTAATGAACCGTCATCCATTGCCCAGGGAAGCCCCCTATCTAATTCTAGGAACTTGGTCACTTTTCTGGGAGATCAAAGCTAACAGTTACTCTGATTCATTCGTAGAGATGGCAAGTGAACCTATAATAGGTAGTTCTGTCGATAACGATGGTGGCGGAACATCAGTTGACAGTAATAATGTCAATTGCGGCGCTTTTTGTCTGCTTACTAGTGATCGAACTTCATTAGGTAACGATGCCTCTCGTAAGTTGGCACTTCAAAAAGTACTGAAATCTACGGGAAGTGATGTATTGGAAGTGCAAACGCTTCGGAATACAAATAAAACTCTTGCTAAATTGGACTATCCAAGTAATGGTAAGATTTATTGTATTTGTACCTTAAGTTATACCTATTGTTTAGCAACTGTATGTAATTTTCTGGGAATGTAGTAACAACATGTGCTATCCTTTAAAATAAAAAATATGTTCAATATATTGTAGTAGTTTCATGTATAATTGGAATGTATTCAATATGTTGTGCTTTTCTTGACAGATCCAGGAAGGCTTAATAAAACATTGCAGATAAAAAAAGTTAAAGCTAACTTACAGTGCTTGGTAAGAATGTATTATGTAATCATGATAAGCCATTATAATGCTATGTCTGAATTATATAACAGTACGACAGTATTACAGTAATATTGTACGTACATACTTGTTATACACTTATAAACTTAGAGGCTAGAATTTGACATTATTTAGTACTTTCATATTAATCAGTGATAACTATTTAGTAACTTCAGTCACATCAAGTTATACACTACCTATTCTTGCTTGTATATATGTCAATTAATATTACGATGTCGACTAAAAAAATGGACGTACTTGTAGATTAAATGGCAATTAATTAACAGTTCTCATGTTGTAGGTGCTTGAAGCAGTAACAGTACAGTTCACTGGGGAATACAGTCATACACTAATGGATATTGCTCAACAGCTAGTTAACGAGGATCCTGAACTGGAAGACCTTGGTGTTCTGGTTGATAAAGCAAAGGGTACCATTCAAGGCTCTTGGAATTTAATAGAGAAATTAAGAAACAAGATCCTTACTGTACTAGTTTCTCTGCTGGAGAATGATAAAGACATGAATGAAGAGAGTATAATATCTGAGGTAAAGAGGCTAGTTTCTGACAGTGGTACAGACATTGACACAAGCCAACAGAATGAATCAACAGAAACAACAACTGATAGAAGTATAATCCAAGGTGTGCATGAAAATAAATCATTTATCATGTAATGCACATGTAATTAGTCCTTTTGTATGTAGGTATGTATGTATGTATGTATATTGTTTACTCTGTGTATTCATAGCATATGTACATAAAGTCTACTGCATTGACTACAGTATACTACATACAGTTTAGCTAAACAATATAGGAAAGTTTTTGTTATACATTTTTATTTACTATACTTTGATCTTGCAGATAATGGTGGTCGGCAAGGTAACCAAAGTCCACCATCTGAGTCAATCCCAGGATTGGATCCTCTAATAGTGCAGTGGATACTGAGGACCAAAGGTGTTGATAGCAGTGTCCTCCAGTGTAGTGAAGACTACACCACTGTTACTGTCTCTGGTGATCAAGATGTCTTCATTGATACCTACCAGAAATGTGTGATGGGTAATAGAGTGAAGAGAGAAGCCATCACTTTTAATGTTACTCAGAATCAAGAAAAACATGTCATGCTGCTCTCTGAATGTGAAGAAAAGTTCAAACAAGTCCTCTTTGTACATGACATGCCCCAGAGGACATTGCACATTGTATCTGAAGATTTGGATCAGTTCCAGACAGCAAAGAAGCACATCCAAAACAGCTTGCATACCTTCACACCATCTCCCTCCCAAAGACCACACCAAGGTACACAGAGGACAGGGGCATCAGTAGTGGTTATTCCTCTTTCTGATGGAGTCAAGCTGACAGTGAAGAAGGGTGACTTGCTGAAGGAACAGGTAATTGCCATTGTCAACGCTGCAAATGAATGTCTTGATCATGGTGGAGGAGTAGCCTGGGCCATTGATAGAGCTAGTGGGGGTGTAGTTCAGAAGCTTTCTAATGACCTGAAGAAGAGAAGAGGAGGAAATGTGCCCACGGGACAAGTGGCTCTTACAGGTGGCGGTGGAAAGCTGATATGTAAGAAGGTGATCCATGCAGTAGGACCAGACGCTAGAGACCATCCACCTGACATCTGTGATAAACTGCTTCACGAAGTCTGTGTCAATATTCTAAAGACATCCGAAGCCAACAACTTCACCTCTATTGCCATTCCACCAATCAGTTCTGGGATTTTTGCCATGCCAAAGCAAAGGGTAGCAAAGATACTTATTGACACCATTCTAAACTACCCATACAGGCAGCCATTTTGTCTTAAAGACGTCAGAATTGTCATTATTGATGATGAAACTCTCAGACCATTCACTGCCTATGCTACTGAAGTGAAGGAAAGGCTCCAACAACATTCACAGTCGCCTCAGCCTACCGCACAGCAGAAGGTACCAGCTCAGCAGTCTGGTCAAGCCAGCCCCTCTCTCCTTAGTGATGACATCATTGACGTCCCTATTAAAGGCTCTCACAGAAAGATCATTTTGAAGAAGGCTCACTTCATCTATGAAGATGTAGACATCAAGGTAGTGGGAATCAGCAGTGAGTTGGGATTTGAAAAGGGGACACTCAAGAATCTCAATGATCAAATGGGAGGACAGCTGTTGAAAGCAATACAAGGAAGATACCAGTATAATAAACCGGAACGTTTTGATGTCTTTACTGTTCACTGCCAACCTTCCTCCATCAGCTGCAGGTATCTAGTTGTAGTGAACTTCCTTGACCAATCCCTTGGTACCCGACATGACAGCCACAAACTTCTCCAACAGGTCCTCCATGCAGTGTGCAAGGAAGCTGACACTTTGGAGATGCCCTCAGTAGCTATTGCACCAAACACATTTGCAGTTGGTGGATTCAAAAGGGAAGATATCCTCACTCAGTTTCTTCACATCTTTATTCAATATCAGTTTACAAATGATGAGTTCCTGACAGATGTACGCTTCATGGCATTGGGAGAAGCAGAGTTCTCTAATCTAATTGCATCTGCTGAAAGGTTTGTTGGAAAGACTCTCAGAAAAGCCAAGGAAAATCACACAAATCAGCACACAACCAACAGACAAGGAGTGAGGCCTAATTCCAGTCCACCAGAGACCAAAATGGACTTTGATAGTGGAAAACATCACTCAGATGCAATCCTACCTAGCCCACCAGTACAAGGAGCTGGTGGAGGGTCTACTAATAGTAATAACCACCAGCCTGATGGACCACCATGCAAGCAACCTCCTCACACAAAGCCTCATCCAGTATCTGTTCCTGCATCACTCACAATCTCTACTGCTACAGTAGACTTGAGTGCCAATGTGTCTGCTACTGTATTCACTGGAGATACTCACGTGGCTGACACTGATATAATTATATGTCCTTTGCCTCCTGGATTTGAGCTGAATGGACTATCACAGACCTTGAATGAGATCTCTAAAGGTTTGATTGCTAGAAATCTTAAAGACCACAAAGAACCACAACCCTCAGAAGGGGATATCGTTGTGTTGAATCCTGGTAAAACTAGAGAATTGAAAGCTCAGCACATTATTTTCTTTATACGCACAAAGAAATCATCAGCTCAGGTTACCCAGGAAGGTTGCTTGAAGGCACTGAAGTATGCAGAAGAGAATGGCTGTAACTCCTTAGCTGTCCCAGCTGTCCTATCTTCAAAGGCAAAAGAGCACATGACAAGGGCTTTGCTAGCAGCATTGAAGCAGTTCACTCCTCAGCACAAGATGGAGATCGTCCTTGTGGTGCCACCAAATGATGAAACTACTCTTGGGATTCTGAGGAAAACCCTTCCTTTTGAGAATGTGACACACCCAGTTGAAGAAGAGTGTGACCAGGAACAGTTTGGTACACCTTCTTCAACACCTCCCCCACTTGAAAATGACCATTAACCTTTAATGCATCTTTTTAGGTTACATTTAGATTAGTAGGAAAAAATATAAATAGCTAATAATTAAATTGTGTTTCCATTAATTATTGAATGTATACAGATAGATAAATATTTGCAGGAGTAATGTATATTGTATAGCTGAAAATAGTAAATTAGTGCAATTTGTAAGAGGGAATTCCCTTGTAACATGTGCATTAAAATGGCGTCAGCTTTATTATAATTAGCGTACACCTCTACGATGGCTAAGCGTGGTCCTTCCGAAGCGTCTGGCCCTTTACCCAAAAAGGCAAATATTCGATTAGACGATGCTGTAATAATGGGAGCTGTGAGTGGAGAAGAAGAATTTGATGTTAAGGTATATATAGACTGAGCAAGTACAAGATAATTATCTGTAATAGGAATATGTATTATGTAAGTATTCTAGACTGACCTATCCTATCTAGACAGAAACTGGAGTGTTATGAGCTAGATAGGTTTTGTTTAACGCTGTAGGAGTTAACTATAACCGCGTCCTTGATTGTTCTATTTAGTTGTTAAAGATTCGTAACCGTCACTTATCTACGAGACTGAAGGAGAGACATGTCAAAGCAGACATGTTACAACAGCAGGTCTACCAGTTGGAGACCAGTAAAGCGGACCACTTGAAGTGTATATTAGCTCTCAGAAGATACACTGATGATCTTGAAGTAGGTATCACAACAGTTTCGGCTGCCATCAGTGTGGACCCATCGTCATACGGCAGTCTACCCGAAGGAGACATCTTAAGGTTTTCTTCTTCTGAGCTGGAACATTTCCTTGACGATAGACGTGAGGTCATCAACAGTGTTCTGACGCTTGTGACAGAGAAGCTCCAGTTGGACCACTCTGAGGCAGAAGAGGTGTCTGAGGAGGTGTTAGAGGTACTTCAGAAACTGAAAGAGAGGAATTCCACCAGTGACTCTGATAAGGAGGCAAAGGAACTACTGGAGGAGAGGATAGAATATCTAACCAATCAGCTTGAAGACAGTAGACACAACGAAGAGAAGTTTCAGAGAAAGGTCAGCTCACCCCATAAAGGTAATGTATGTGTATTGCTTCATACATATACACGTATGTAGGCGTTCCTTATTAATTGCATATGTATTAAGGGTCATCCATTTTTCTAACAGTAATTAATGCTATATGTATAATTGGGGCAACCATTTTGATATTGTAACTTACACTGTATATACATATGATACGTATACCCAACAATTTAGTAGGCCTGTATAAAGTGTCATACTTCCTTCTCAGATTGAAAGTCTGCAGAGGAAACTGGATGATGCCAGAGAGGAGCTGGAGAAGAGGCCAATAGTTGAATCTCAGAAGAAACCCACAGAAGAAACCATTCAAAAGGATGAAGAGATGGAGACCCCATCTGGTTCTCAATGTGGTCCACCGGCTGTCACTCAAGGGATGCCTGCTAAAGTGGTAAGTTGGACCTGATAGTTTTAACAAGTTTAAAGCCTCTTCACATTTGTACTCATAGTTGTGTCATTGTGTTGACAGACCTGTGTTGACAAGCCTGTGTTGACAAGCCTGTATTGACATGCCTGTGTTGACATGCCTGTGTTGACATGCCTGTGTTGACATGCCTGTGTTGACAAGCCTGTGTTGACAGTGTACTACTACTACATGCAAATATGTTGCTATGGAACGTCTCTTGGTACATTTGATGATGCAGTAAAGGCTTACATGTACTTGTACGTATATCCAAAAGTATGCATTGATCTTCCTTACATGGCTTGCATGAGATGACACATATTCAATTTGGTTGAGTTAAGGAGCTGCATAGATGGGACTTGGGCTGTGAGTGCTCACTCTTCGGTTGAATGATGTCTTCTTGTCTGCAGGAACAGATTGATAAAGATGAGTTGTCAGAGGCAAAGGACATTGCTGAAGGACGACTGAAGGAAATTGAACAGCTCAGCAAGATGGTCACAGAAACTAAACAGAAGGTGGAGACCTTGGAGCTGGAGTTGGAAAGAAAAGCTGTGTCTGACGAGGTTATAAAAGAGAGTGCCGTGTACAAGTCCCTTCAGTCCAACTTCTCAGTAGTGTATGCAGAGAACACTCAATTGAGGACCTACTTGGAAGAGGCTAAACAGATGTTAGTAGCAGTGATGTCGCAATACCACAACCAGGTCAGCTGAAAGATGTGAGGAATCCCCTCATGCTACTCTGATTCCATATGTGGTACAAAGGACATTTAATATGTACAGTATTATGTGTATATGCTTGTATGGTTAACTGTGGTCTTTTTACTGCTTCCAGTTTGAGGATTTGAAGTTGGAATCCAGAAGGACACATCAAGATGCTAAAGATGAGATATTGAAGTTAGAGACGTCTTATTCTGGAGTCAAAAAGGAACTGGAGATCCTTAGAGTTGAACATGAGAAGCATATTGCAGCCAATGACCAAGCAGTTCCCCAAAATAAGTGAGTGAGAGGCCGGAAATCCTTGTGTTTTGTGTTTTAATGCTTATTGCTCATCCAGGGAGTTAAGAAAGACAATTACAAGCCTTCAAAGGACCACTCAACAGCAAAAGAATGACATTGCTCGTTATAAGAGCAAAACTGAGCAAGCCGAGCAGAAGCTTATGAAGGTGACTACCATAGGATATAGTGACTACCATGGGATATAGTGACTACCTACATGGGATATAGTGACTACCTACATGGGATATAGTGACTATCTCTGTGGCATGGTGCATTGCTGCAGATGAGAGAGGGGAAGAGTGAACCAGATCAAGATGTCTCCCAAGTGACCAGAGAATCTAGTGATGTGTTGGACTTGAAGGAGAAACTGCACATTGCTCAAGAGGACTGCAAGAGGCTGAAGGGACAACTGGAATCAAGGAAAAGAAGAGAGGATCTGGAGGAGGGAGAGGAACCAGATGAAGATAGCCGCGGTAGACATGACATTCTGGAGTCAGAACGATCACTTAAGGTGGAGCTGGAATCCTTGCAAGAGAGAATGGTGCAAATGAGGAGGGACTATGAACGGCGGAAGCAACAGATTAGAGAGGAAGCTGGACAGAGGCAGAAGTTGCTTGCAGAGGAGAACAGACAATTTCAGAAGGACCTCTTGGCCAAACGTCAACAAGAAGACGCTCTAATGAAGGAAATGGAAGTGATGGGGCAAGCATTTGAGGATATGCAGGAACAGAACATAAAGCTACTTGATCAATTGAAAGGTGAGCTCATCTCTACGTATATGGATCATTCAACTGATAGAGTAGTGAAAACATACCTTCCTCCTCATCAGAGAAAGATGATGCTAATTTCAAGCTGATGTCGGAACGAGTCAAAAGCAGCAATCTCTACAAGCTGGTATGCGAGGAGAGAGACACCATTATGGCACAGCTGATGTCTGTCGTCAAGGAGAGGGATCTGGCAAAGGATGCTCTGATGAAGTGGGAAGAGAAGGAAAGGACGCATGAAGCAGCACTGAATGCTATTGAGAAGGAACTAAACCTTGAAAAACAAGCAGTGGAGCTACATAAAAAGACGGTGAGTATGCTAAAGTGGATCACTTTCAGTAAGTATGTACGTATTCATTTGGGTGAGGGTCTTGTACAGTATAGAAGCTTGTCTACAGTGAGTGGATATAGAAGCGTGCTTTAAGATTCCCTCAACGTTTCTATGAAAGTGTGAGAATATACAGGTTTACTAACAGGGATTCTTGATTCTCTACGAACAGGCTTATGAAAGTGCTCAGAGCTTGAGAGATGTACAGCTCAAGGTTGGAGAGTTTGACAGTCAGCTGAATGAGGTGAAGTGTAGGTTGAACCAGAAGATAGAGGATTGCGAGAAAGAGGCAAATGGCTTCAGAAGATCACAAGAGGAAGTGGTTTCTTTGAAAAGGAAATTGGAGAAGTTTAAAAGTAAAGATGCTTCAGCACTCGGAGATGAAATTCTCTTGGAGGAAATTAAAATGTACAAGGTACGTATGTAGGTTGCTGGATGATGTGATATACATATAGGCACCCCATTAAGATGATAATGCTTTTTTTATTTTTTCTCCTTTTTTAGTCAAAATTGAACTGTCCTTGCTGTGGGGTAAAGAAGAAAGACACTGTTTTGACAAAGTGTTTTCATGTGTTCTGTTCAGAGTGCATACGAATCAGATATGAGACGAGGCAGAGGAAGTGTCCAAAGTGTAATGCAACCTTTGGATTCAATGATTATCATAAAATATATCTAGCCTGATTTCCAACAGATGATGAGTATATAGACACTATACTTATATCTCTGTAGTTTTTATTGCGTATGCTTGACTTGAGTTGTAAAGGTGCAATATGATTTTCGTAAATGTTTGAATAAGATGTCAAAATTATGCATATGCTTAATACAGTATAATGTACATGTTCCAATGCTCTATATACAGTTGCAAAGTGGCCATGGTTAAACAACTCTAGACCAGATCAATTCTAAAATTCCTCATTTTTCTTCTTTACATTTGGGTTCAGGGTTACACTCTATAACTACTAGGTTACCTAAATATACGTATATGTACACTGCAATATTCTGGTAAAATAAGGCAATACTAGTTCTGAGTTGGGTAGTGTTCTACTGGGGATCTCTTTTCTTGAGACTGAGTCTCGACTTCACTCTTGGCTTTGGTGCCGGTTTAGATGTTGGCTTGGCAACCTCAAAGTTGGAATAGCCGTCAAAAGAGTCCAAGAATGATAACATAAACTCGTGACAAAATATGTATTGTTCCTGTAGAAAGGACATGCATGAGATATGACACATTACATTGAAGACGTGAGAGAAACACATTGTACAATCTAAAAGTTACCACATTGACTTACTAGTGTTTGCACAAGTTTGGGTCTCTGTAGCCGGGCTAGTTTGATGTGTTGGAAGAAGTTTACTACACCCTCTACCTTCATCCGCTCAATTTGAGCATAAATAGTTGCAAATGTTCCCGTCCTCCCACAGCCATCACTACAGAGAAGGATAGTATCCATAAACTACGCAGAAACTAGGGAATAGTAGATAAAGGTAGCAGCTACCTATTATGTAACCTCCATGATTATCTAATAACTGGTAAGGTGATTATTAGATTACATAATCAGGGAGCTTACTAGCTGGTTACATAATCATGGAGCTTGCTAGCAGGTTACATAATCAGGGAGCTTACTAGCTGGTTACATAATCAGGGAGCTTACTAGCAGGTTACATAATCATGGAGCTTGCTAGCAGGTTACATAATCATGGAGCTTACTAGCAGGTTACATAATCAGGGAGCTTACTAGCAGGTTACATAATCAGGGAGCTTACTAGCAGGTTACATAATCATGGAGCTTACTAGCAGGTTACATAATCAGGGAGCTTACTAGCAGGTTACATAATCATGGAGCTTACTAGCAGGTTACATAATCAGGGAGCTTACTAGCAGGTTACATAATCATGGAGCTTACTAGCAGGTTACATAATCAGGGAGCTTACTAGCAGGTTACATAATCATGGAGCTTACTAGCAGGTTACATAATCAGGGAGCTTACTAGCAGGTTACATAATCATGGAGCTTACTAGCAGGTTACATAATCAGGGAGCTTACTAGCAGGTTACATAATCAGGGAGCTTACTAGCAGGTTACATAATCATGGAGCTTACTAGCTGGTTACATAATCAGGGAGCTTACTAGCTGGTTACATAATCAGGGAGCTTACTAGCAGGTTACATAATCAGGGAGCTTACTAGCAGGTTACATAATCAGGGAGCTTACTAGCTGGTTACATAATCAGGGAGCTTACTAGCAGGTTACATAATCAGGGAGCTTACTAGCAGGTTACATAATCATGGAGCTTACTAGCAGGTTACATAATCAGGGAGCTTGCTAGCAGGTTACATAATCATGGAGCTTACTAGCAGGTTACATAATCAGGGAGCTTACTAGCAGGTTACATAATCATGGAGCTTACTAGCAGGTTACATAATCAGGGAGCTTACTAGCAGGTTACATAATCATGGAGCTTACTAGCAGGTTACATAATCAGGGAGCTTACTAGCAGGTTACATAATCAGGGAGCTTACTAGCAGGTTACATAATCATGGAGCTTACTAGCAGGTTACATAATCAGGGAGCTTACTAGCATGTTACATAATCATGGAGCTTACTAGCAGGTTACATAATCAGGGAGCTTACTAGCAGGTTACATAATCAGGGAGCTTACTAGCAGGTTACATAATCAGGGAGCTTACTAGCAGGTTACATAATCATGGAGCTTACTAGCTGGTTACATAATCAGGGAGCTTACTAGCTGGTTACATAATCAGGGAGCTTACTAGCTGGTTACATAATCAGGGAGCTTACTAGCAGGTTACATAATCAGGGAGCTTACTAGCTGGTTACATAATCAGGGAGCTTACTAGCAGGTTACATAATCATGGAGCTTACTAGCAGGTTACATAATCATGGAGCTTACTAGCAGGTTACATAATCAGGGAGCTTGCTAGCAGGTTACATAATCATGGAGCTTACTAGCAGGTTACATAATCAGGGAGCTTACTAGCAGGTTACATAATCAGGGAGCTTGCTAGCAGGTTACATAATTAGGGAGCTTGCTAGCAGGTTATAAAATCAGGGAGTATACTTGCAGATTACACAATCATGGAGCATACTTGCAGATTACACAATCAGGGATCATACTTGCAGATTACTGTGATTTGGGTGTTGCCAGCGGTTTGCTGTACTTTCTCAATTTCAGTGAGCATCTTCAACAAAGAGGAATGGTCAGGCAACCCATCAGGAGGCCATCCATTGAATGAAAACTGTGTCACTTTCATTGGCGGTACAGGCTACAAGTGGGACATACATATATATGTAATGTCTGCACTAATATTACAAAACAAATGTAGTATTATTCAATACCTACAGTAAGTATGTATGTACGTATATCGTACATATACGTACATATTATGCAATACCTTTCCTTCTTCAATTACTTCAAGCTTATTTACAGTGTAATTCTCATTTGGTGTTTCCTGAGACTTCAGAGTGACGATGATGTTACCATATTTATTGGTCTTGCCTACTTCAGGCCAAAATCTGACAAACGTGTCCTGACAGAAATACAAACATAAATCAGGTACTGACTATACACACAATCCAATATATTATCATACACACAGTTAGTTACAGTAGATGAGATACAAAAGGCAAGTCAATGCTCAAGTATTCCCAATTCTATGGAAGATTGTACCTACCTTGTCAGTGTTAGCACTGGAGAGTATTACTATGCAGAATGTCTTGCACTGCCAGACCATAGTCCAAAAGTGTTTCATTGTATTTTGTAGTGGGCTTTGTGTAGCAATGAAGTAGTTACACTCTTTATAAGCCTTCACAGAAAGGGCTGATACATATAATGTAATGTATACACAAGATAGGTCATGCTTAACTTCCTTACATCAATATAACTAGCATTTATGTAGTCTGCTCCGTGCTGGAAGCCAAAACCAAACAGTCTAGGACGACCCAAATTATCTACATATACGTATACAACAATAAAATATTATAAACATAAGACATATACTATGGGTAACCTCCTTTTGGTACTCACATGGTATACAGTCTTGGTACCTGTTCTTTTCCTTGTTGTATTCAGCTTTAGATTCTGACAGCTCTGTTTCCGTGGGTTTGTGACTTACAGATTGGAGCAGCTAGTAAAATGTTAATATCAAATTAGATCTATACACTCCTAAATTGACATACGAACTGAATCATACATGTGCCAAGGGATTGGCCTACAGTTGTACACTTGTTTGAACTGTTTATAGGGTACGTACGTACCTTAAATTGAAGGGCAAATCCAGTTTCCTCTTTAGAGGGTGCAATTTTATGAAGTCCATTAACATGGATCCTCAAATTGCCTGCTTGTGCACTTGTATCACCACACACAATTAATTCCTCAATAGCATCATGAATGAACACATACTGCTCCTAAAGAGACGAAATTGATGTGTATGAAGTGGATAAAAGTGTCCATCTTTACACTTCACTGTGTCATGTATGCTATGATTAGTCACATGTCAGTCACATGTCAGATGGAAGCAATTAAACATACCAGGGTCTGTACCATAAATGTTCTACTGGCCCTCATTAAAGTGACAAACTCAAAGACATTGAAGTTGCTCTCCAAATGCATGCGTTGCAGCATTGTATCCAAACATATGTATGTCCCAGAGCGACCTACTCCAGCACTAGCAGGGAATGAAAGGTTAATACATAAATGACTACAGTGAATAAGAATTTCAGCTTCTCATTTACACTCTCTTGTAGACATACGTAGCACACCATTAGTTATCTTATATGTCCAGTGGAGGAAGAAAAGAAGCCTAACTGTATACTCATCCAAAGCTCTCTAGGTTTGCCCTAAGTCATTAGTCTAAGAAATTTGTGTTTCAGTCTATACTCTTTGTTTCCCTAGCGCTTCATGGCATAGTAACCAAATAGTTTTGAAATGTGGCGTTTTAACTAATGTCCCACTGTATAACCAGATATTTTGATATATCAGCTTTTTTACAATGTCTTTTACCCAAATGGTACCCATATAATTATACTAGCCACTTCACATTCAATTCTTATACACTACACATGCCCTACCTGCAGTGTACTACAATAGGAGGAGGATCAGGAGACGTCGGATAATCTTTCCGTACTCTGCGTATAAACTTGATCAGCGAGGTGGCATACTTGGGTACGCCATGATCCGGCCACACAGTGTAGAGAAAGTGCTTTACCATGAGTGATTTATCATCATCACTTGTATTCTAAAGAGAACATACATACAAGGTCAGTGCCACCTCTTAATATGGACCTTGTCTAGTCTAAGTTAGTAGGAGTGACATTAATGGTATTCATGACATTGAAGAATTTCATTCCACACCATTCTTGGTGCATGTTAAACTAACACAACTTGGTAGCCTTCATTAACATGGTATACATACGTATAATACATAATAGTACAATTAGCCTTCATCAATAGCTTTACTGTATGAAAATAAAGTACATACTATATACGTATATATGTATCTTACTGATTTGATTTCAAAGTCTCTAATTTCAAAATCAGCAAAATGTTGCAGTTGAATTAAACTAATTTGTAGATTTCTATCAGTGTTCACAGGCTTGTCCTTTGAGTTAGGCCAATACATCTCACATTTCTTCTACAAAATAGCAATAAACAGGCACCATCATGCACTAGAGTAGAACAGCTCTGTCAGAGTGCCTCACCCTTCCTCCTTCCTCCTCACGTGTAACCATGACAATAACGGGACACTTTTGTTCCCAAATCATTTGCCAGAAATCTGAAATGGTATCTGGAGTTGGACCTTGTGTGGCAATGTACATCTTCTTGATCTGAAGACCCTGTAGGTCACACGGTCACAATATTGTGCAACATTGGAGACCAACAAACAGCCAATTAAACTCACATCAATGTAGGATGCATTAATATAATTACAGCCTGTTGCATCCCCACATTTCAGAATCACACGAGAATGATCATCTACGTAGGTAGTAGAAATAATAATAAACAACTTACGTACGTATATTTCAATTCCATGTACAGTAACTAAAGTAACTTACAAGCAAATATGTTTGCATAGCGATTCTTGTTTTCACAAGCTTGTGCAACTGTTGCTGGGGCAACTAAATCACTTCTAAACAACTGCAAGGGATATGGTATACTGATATTTACTAGTATTTCCGTCATAACAGCCTAAGCCTGTACGTTACCTTGTATTCTTCCTCAAAGCCAGCATCCCTGTTCCGGTGCATGTCACGCACATACTGAGGAAACTCCTCCAGGGGAATTACCTTTCTACGGTTGTTAACTAAGTAAATTGAATATCAAAGTAATAATAGGATAGTTGCCAAGGAAGTTTCATCAAGGGGCTATAAACACATGTAATAAGATGGCTGTAGATGTCACTGAACAAGGAATACAGTTGGAAACACTTGTACCTTTTACAGAATGAGTGAGTGGAATTAAGTCAGCCATGCTATTTGTTGATGAAAGCACTTCAGCATTCTGTTTTCTGTTGGACCTCAATGTAGCTAGACTTGAAGATTCAGGGAAATAATTCCTAGACTTTGCCCTAATAAGATGTACGATGAAGGAGAGAACTGAAGATGATTGTCTTTATGATTAATAACCACCATTTTACCTGTAGCAGCAGCAACAATAACAACAAATGATGAGCACAATTGTAGTAATCAAGAAAAGAAGAGCAATAATAACACCTCCAACCACAGCTGGAACTAGTATGCCCATTTCAGTGGTAGACGGAGGTGTAAAGGTTGCTACAGAAGCAAAGAAAAACAAACACTTAGGTACGTATACAAAGCAAATCTTACACAAAAATAGGGGACTTTAAGATCTACAAGCTAATCTTTAAACTTTGAATATCATCATTTGGCTCTTAATTTGCCCTGCTCAAATTAAGACTCCTGAGGGGCTCAATGAACCAGAGTCAAACAATGATATAAAGTACAAAGAAAAAAATACACAAAGTCACACTGAGGTACTAATATAAATGATATCATCATCAATTGAACTCTGGATATTATAATATATGTAATATTATATTACGTATATACGGATAATAATATATACAGTACAAGTTACAATATACTAAGATAATCTAATCTAATATAATATAATATAAATAATTCATAGTATATTAAAATATAATGTAACCTGATACATACATACGTAGTAGCTAAATGATCCTCAACATGTAGACAGTATTCATATAATACATGTATAGGTCTTCTTTTAAAAAAAACATTTAGCATTTGAGCAAGGTGACTAACTGATGGTCGGATTTCCTATATTATCTGAAATTTGCAGAGATACCGAATAGCCAACACCACTTGCTGTAAAATTTCTGAATATGTACTGACATGTGATATCATTACATTCGTTATAACTGAAAGTAACTTTAAAACTCCTTCCATCCTGCTGGTTGGTTAGTATTAAAGTGTATGTGAAGAAGTGCCTGGCTTCAGATAGAGCCACTGACATCCAGCTCACAACCAAACCATTGCTAGTTGGAGTTATTTTGAGGTCAGCAATCTCAATATGACCACTGGGAGCTGTTGTAATAATTCATTGAAGGATTACTGGTGAACTACGTAATCATAAGTATTACTGGTCTCACCTAGTTCCTTGGTAAAGAAGGTAGGACTAAAGCCAGGTTGTCCAAGACCTCGATTGGACTGCTGGGCTGCCACACTCACCTTGTAAGGCACTCCTGCAACTAATTACAGAGAAATCACTGAACTTTAAAGTCACACTATACATCCATGCATGTAGACTTACACAATGTGTCAATTTGGCGCCGAGATTTCCCATCTGAAATTGTGAAATTCTGTAGACTTGCCATTGTAAAGTCCTGTAACTTAAATAAAGTTAGATAGTAAAACTCCACTATGCCTCCCTCAACTGTTTCTGAGTCAGACCAATCCACAAGTGCAACTGTGTCATTCTCAACAGTTACATTGATGTCCTGAACTGGACCAGGAGCTACACACATGTACAAAGAACTAACAACAGCATACTACTGTACGTATAGCTACTGCATGTAAGTGGGGAAGACATACATACGTACGTACGTACATACCTCCTAAAGTTTTTCCTTTTATTAACACAGGATGTGACCTTCCCTGTGGATTCAGTGCAACAACACTTATAAGGTATGTTGTATCAAATGCTAAACCAGTTATGGTTTCAGTTGTCACGGTAACATTTTTGGATACCATTGTAGCAGGATTGTTCTGGACCATGTAGGTGAGAGTGTAGGTCACACTTCTATCCCCCAGAGCCACTGGTGGGTCCCAAAATACAGTGAGCATCTTCGTTGTCCTACCAGTAATATTTAAGTTGAGTGGTATTGTTGGAGCTGTAGTGAGTGATATTTAGGATATACGTATATTTGTATTTTACCTGTAATGGGTGACTATACTAATATGCATAACAAAAAGTACATACGTATGTACCTCCTTTCATGGTTGTAACTGTTACCATAGATGGATCTCCACACCTCTCTTTCCTATCAACTGGCATTACAGTTAGGGTATAGGAGGTGAATGGAAGCAGTTGAAGGAAGGTCACAGATGTGTCCATTGTAGTTTCATTTCCTGCATCCATTTCTCCTCTTCTTAGGAAGACCTTATAGCGAAGTGTGCCTACAACCATATCCCAAGTCACAGTAACAGAGTTAGAAGTTGTTGTTTGATCCTTTAATCCTTTAGGTGCTGGACAAAGTAAAAAAATAATGATTTATACATTATTAATATTAATATGTACATACTCATACATACGTACATACGTACATGTATGTTAATGCATTAAATATGCAAAATAAATCAACAGATGACAGGACAACAGATATTGTACCTTCTAGTCGTGTTGTCTCATTGGTAACTTCACTAGGTTGTCCCATGATATCATCAGTATCAGTTATTGCGAACACTACTATATCATAGTCTGTTCCGCTGGATAGTCCTGTCAATACTGTACTTAAAGTGCCAACTCCACTGCTTCTGTTAAATGACATGGATCCACTGACAGCATACTGGACAGTGTACGTGAAGGACCTCTCAAATTCACCACCACAAATTTCTGAGGGAGCTTGCCAGCTTACAGTGAGGGACGAACTGTTAGCTTGCGTAACAGTCACCTTCATTGGAGGATTCAGAGCTATACATACACAGTGCATATGTCTAATACACCTTGGAATGAAAAGAATACACATTTACACACATTGACAAAAAGAACATCTAACTTCAATTACAATATGTACGTAAGTACATGCAAAGGTGTTCTTAAATGTACTTTTATCAACTGTGGCATTGACCTGTAATGGAAGAGCTGATATACTGCAGTCCCACAACTACGTATCTGACTGGACCTAGAGGCTGTAACTAATACCCAGCTGTTTGTGAGCACATGTACGTACATTTAAACCTAACACACCAAATTATAAATTACAGCATATAGTAACATACACACTGTATATATGTACGTATATACGTAAAAAGACAAAGACTCCCAGGATCACTGATGAAGGGTGGAATCCCAGAAACGGCTGTCTGACCCAGTGGAGAAGAAGATGAAAGAAGGGAAAAGAAGGAAGAAAAGACTCCTGTATCTTCATCCAAAGCTCTCTTCAGGTTTAGTTCCCCTATAGGCTCTTTTACAGAATAGGCATAGCATGTAGGAAAATGGTATCTTAGATTTTTCATGTATAGTTATGTAAATAAACCACTTAGTACTCACTTGTTAGATTGCAAAATTGAACTTCAGGGCTTAATGAAGTCCCTGCATTATTCACTGCCTTCACTCTGAGGGACAAAGGTCTATTGTCTGGTACACCACTGAGGAGTGATGTGGTTCCAGTAATAGCAGTCATTATTGTTATTCCATCAACCTCTTCAATAATATAACTAACAATACCATTGAGATCACGAGGAGGAAGCCAATTGAGATAATAGGAACCGTTTGGTGCCTTAACCAGAGTGAGGCTTCTTGGAACAGAAGGTGCTATAAAGAGGAGCATGTTGTTATTCATTCCATTTCACACTTACATGGAAATGTATACACATATTATGTGATTAGCAGTATACCACTATGAGACAGATAATAGGCAAAGTTGATTGACAACACATTAAACTGGAATGTACTCAGGTCATAACTTTAGGATAGCTGGTTGCATTAAAAACACTCACTTACCAGTTGAATTTGTAGTGACCATATATGACTGTGACATACTGACACTCCTCCCATCTGATCCCCATATTGTGATCAAGTAGGGTACACCAGCTGAAAGTCCACCTATCACATATGGTGATTCTGCAGCTTGTATAAACTCTTCTGTTATATTTTCATGAATATCTGTTCTTTTCCAACTTATAAATATTGCAGTATTTTTAGACCATGATACAGAGATAGAGTCACTTGTTGAAGTTACCAACTGTCCTGTTGCTTGTACAGCTGAAGAGGCTACATGGGAACAGAAGAGGCTACATGGGAACAGAAGAGGCTACATGGGAACAGAAGAGGCTACATGGGAACAGAAGAGGCTACATGGGAACAGAAGAGGCTACATGGGAAAGCCTTTGTAATTAATTGATACACAAAGTATGCTAATACAGTACAGATATAACAGAGAAAGGCCATATGAATAAACCTTAATTGATTAATATATACGTATATATATAATACAGCACTAATTGAGTATAGTCTTTGAAGACATACGTAGGTCCATGATCCATTTGCTCTATTTGCAAATAACTGTCTACTTAAATTAAGATAAGTAATAGTTATACACTCCGCCCCTAGTATTTTCGGTGTTTAATGAGTTATCGGCGGGATATTGCATTGTATAACTATAATAAGAGGCCAAAGTGCCTCTTATTATAATTACATGTATACAATGGTTGTGGGATATAATTTGCTATTTAAGTGCATACAACTTTTACATTTATTGCTACCTTCACTTGAATATAAGCCAAGAATCATTGCTGAGCTACCACAGCTGAAGTCAGTATTTGGAAGAGCTGCATTCCTTTCGATAGTGAGGATGGATTTAGACCCAGATTGAGTTTGATAAATATCATTTGGTCCACCAGAATCCACTGTTGTAACAGGTGTATTATTTGAGTTCTTCCACTGAGCATTAGGTGTGTAGCAACCAAATTTCTTAGCACGGTTATCATTGGTTAACAGCCGAAATCCATTTCTTGGTATAAAGGTAGATGGTTCTACAGCTTCATCAGTGAAAGCAAGGCCATCTGTATTATCATAGAAGTAAAACAGATAATTGATCACTGGCTGCAAAAGTCCAAGAAATATTACTCAACATAGGGGACAACTTACTTTTAACTCCTAGATTAAATGCCTTGGCAACATTATCTCCATCAGTCAGACTCACTGTACAAGTGTAATCACCTTCCTCTTTGCTCTTTTGCACCACATCAATTAGTAGCACCTCATTAAAAGGTCTCTTGTTTCCAGTACATCCATCATTTGGACAGGTCCACTGATATGTGACAGGCGAGAGTGTTCCTACCACTCTACACACCAGAGTAACACTTGTCCCTTGTTCAGTGGTAATAGCATTTGGATAAGGATCAATAACCACTGTATATTAGAACATGTGGAATATTTAACAATTGTGGCGTTAATGAAACTAAATCATATACTATGCAATTATTCTTACTCATGCAAACAGTGAAATATAGAACTATTTAGGTTCCCGACTGAAAGCTCTTTGAAACCAGAAAAGAACATGCTGAAATTCACGCCATTAATTTACCCCATAGAGTAAAAAGTGACTATATATTAGAAAAGTTAATGCTTTAAGTTTTTATTCGCTTCAATGCGGCTTATTTGACCACTTTCTTACTGCGTTATGCAAATTCAAAAGCTAATAGATTACTACAATCTGTATTTCCTACACTAAGTACTCCTTTTTAATATAATTAGCGAAACCTTAAGCTTACCATTTGCTGTCGACTGCCCATCAGCCAATATACCCAAATCTACAGGAGAAAATAACATTGTGCCAATCAAATGGAAATCTACGGGCATAATGAACCCTCGATATTGATCACAGGAATACAAAAGGAACACAAAATTGTCTATATGCATTGGGACTGGAGAAAGCCAGAAGCTTGCAAATTAGGAATTTTAACTTAGCATTCGCTTAGTTTAGTCATAGACTATCTATATACTAGTGTAGATGGTTTAGTTTAGTAACGGGCGGAACTAATTATAGGAAGCCACCAGACAAGTACATTACCCAGGAGACCTTTCCCACTAGCTAACAGTTTGTCCACATCGACACGGTCCCTTTACAACCTACCTGGAAACAAGATACACACAAAGAGAGTGAGTACGGAGCACAACCTGTCTGCCATTGGCCTTGGATGTTAATGATATTCATAGTCTCGTGATTTGATCAATCATTAGAGATACGCATTGTGACTACTATACGTAATTTGAATTGACCAGTACACATAGGCAAAAGTACAGACTAAATTCCAAATTTTAAAGATGTAACACACACTAATAGTATAAAGTTTCAGATGTGTTAAATTGAATTAAGCTGAGTCACTCTTTTGTAATCAAATCAAACTAAATAAGTGAAGTCCATTCAGTTAATGATCCATTTTCTCTGGCATGCACATGTCATATTTCTCAGGATTCTCCTGTGGAGAACTTCCACCTATGCTTTCTGAATCATTCCTTTCCTCTTTATTTGCTGTATAATAAACAAGTATAGTCAAACTATTTCAATTGCTAATTATATAATTTTTTGTCATATAATTAAAGTTACCATCTTCTAGTATATATTTTAGTAACAGCTAATGAAAATGTACTAAAGTATATACATACGTTTAGCAGCCTTTTCACTCAGTTCAAAGGTAAGATGTCCTGACTCCTAGGGACAATATGGTAAATAGTATTATAAACATGCAAACCTGCTATATATTCTATATGTGGACATAAGTACATGTATCTTTTTTGTACTTTACCTTATAACCAGTTGAAGCCGTGTCCTTTCTATGAAATGAAAACATTTCACCAAATCCGGATTTTAAGAACTTACGCAGTTTACTCCAAATTTTATCATTTCGGATCACATGAAATAGGAAAATTAAAATTCCCTGAGTAAATAGTATATAGACATAATTCTCGTATGCGTATTGATAGTATTTGAATACAAACTATATAAGTGTACAATATTGAGTATACCTGCAGGGAATTTAGAATTAGGAATATCCAAGCAAAGAACGTTGTTTGGGAATTTACTGCTAGTAAACCAAAAAGCCAAGTAAATCCCATGACAGGAAGCAAGATCACAAAAGCCTTCAACGTAACCCTATTAATGTGATAGTAAAGAAATGATACTTATATACGTGTATAAACACTAGTGTATTCTTAGCTGATACACAACATACTACATATTACTTGTGGTTTGATTATCACATCGATTATTCATACCTGATAATGAATCCTATGGGGAAGCTACGTAATATTTAAAGATTAAGTGATATTCTAGACAAGTGTTATGAGACAGTACTATTTCTTAAAAACCTTTCACCACAGGAGCATCTCTATATTATATAACTTGCATTATGATGAAATATATAATGCCTTATCTTCCATGTAATGGAAAATGCATAAATATAACCTAATTGGTACCATTTCAAATACATATGTATATACACATATATACGTACATGCTAATCATCCACCAATTCCCCAAGCACATACTGTTCACATGTAAGTTGAGAACTGTGAAGACAACTTATATATATATTTATATATTTCCATATATAATTATACATTTGTCTTACTTTGCTGCTACAACTTCTTTACATTCTTGGGATGTATGGCTAGCCTGATTTACTCTCTGCTTGTACAGTGTTCTCAATGAGACTGCAACTAGGATTCCATTAATCTACACACGTACATGAATAATCTAACACACCATTTTTCTGTATATGGTTGAAATCCATTTCATTTTAGATATATATACTTATATTACTTAGGGAAGGCCTATTTAGCTACATATATACATACATGTATATAGAGCCTATATAGCTTGGATACAACTTTACATTTTCCACTGGGTCAGACATTATATGAATATAATTAGCTAGTGTATAAATTAGTACAAACTATAACAGTGTTGCCATAAAATTGCTAATAATTAATAAAAGGTATGTAAAATCCACTCACACAAATGAGAAGCACCATTGGAACTATAAATGCAGCAATCAGACCATCTTCAGTTGGTAGCCAACAACTGATATACATGTAGACATAAAATATTTATAACTTAACATACATGTATATCCTAATTAATGTGTATGTTGAAGGGCATAATGGAAATCAATAATCAGGTGTTTGGACCAGGAGGTCTTTACAACAATAAATTACTGCTGATTGATGGAGACCTTTGAGCCAAAACACCTGATCACTGTCATATGCAAAAGTTAATCTAATACATACTCTACATTACAGCTTACGCATAAATGGTTTGATAATGAGGAGAGGCCTTGTCATATGACAGTGGAATTCTGTAGTGTTCATGCTTTGCAGCCACTGAAAGACTGGCTATTAGTGTAGGAGTACCTAAAAGTATGAATATTTATTATTGGATCAGATATATGACCTAGCTACATACGTATGTACATATGTATGAAAGAATTAGGAGTACTTGTTGCAATCATTATGAGAATAAAGCCTTATTGAGCATCAGTAACATGGATTTACTAATTTACTACCGGAGATCTTTGTTGGCATTATACGTATATTATGCCAATGAAGACCTCCAGGTTGAAACATCCTAAACTAGTAAATCTATGTTGCTGATGCTCAATAAGACTTTATTCTCATACATATGTTTACATAAATATACATACACATACGTACATACGTATGTGTGGATATAAAATTTAGGGAGAAAATATTTTCATCTCTAAACACCATCCTTGCCTAACCATTATTTTAATATTAAGTACATACGTATACAGTACATAACAATGCATCCATCAAAAAAGCTTAAATCATTTTGCAAAACCATCCAATTCTACTACTCCAGGTTGACGTACCCCATCCAATGGCCAAATAATAGTAGATCCATTTCTTCTTATTCAAACTGAAGGTGTAGTGAAACATTCTGTAGAGATGAAGACCCTCACAGAACATCCAAAAGAATGCAGATAAGAAGAAGTAATGCAACAAGGTTGCAACAGTAGTACAGGCCACCTGAAATGAGACAATTATTGTAGTTGTATAGAGGTATATACGTACGTACATATATACTTATACGTATATATACACAGTATGTATAGTATTTACATAGGTATGCACGAGAACTGTACCGTGGATGTCTTAGCATTTTCAACACCAACCAAAAACAGCAGTATTCCACAAAAGAGTGATATGGAAAGATTTAAATGAATGAAATTGATGAGTATCTTTATAAGTTGCCCCCTATATTGGTAATATATTGGTAATATATAAATCAAAATTTACAAATTAAGACAATTTTGTATTAATTACGTTAATGGATGCGTACCTTAAGGTTATGAAGAAAATGATGCTAAAGAACAGTGCCAAAAGAGAAATGCTACATCCAAAGTAGCTTGCTAGACTCAAGGCAAATTTATGTTCTTCAGAAATTTCAGATGCCTAAGGTGTATGAAAGTTTTATGATTTGTGATATATTTATATAATCACTCCATACATACTGTATTTTACAACAAGTACAGTGCATACGTATGTACATATTTTCTTTACTTACATGTATGATGTTTATACTTATGGATATAGCAAACAAATATGGCAATTTAAACTGCTTTGCTAATGTTAAGTATGTATAACAAATGAATTAGTTATTGGAACAGATTACAGCAGAGACTTATTCAAATAATACAATCTGTCAAATATCATAATGTGTGTGTATGAATATTAAATTAGACATAACTTACTTCACTACTAACTTGAACCAGAAGAGCAAAGCTTGTAAGATGTTTACTTTTGCATTTGACAACATTTTCATCTAAATATGTAGAAATTCCTTCCAAAGACCAACTATTTATGTTGAAATCCCAAAAGGCACACTTGTAATTCTCCTTTTTTTGGAAGTTATCCTAAAATGAGAAAATTTATAAAGGCTTGAAAGTCTTAAAATCAGTCGTAACAATATTAGCAAATACTTTTTTTAAATCAAATTGCAATTCTATTGGATCTTTTTCCAAAATATCTGTAAAGTTTTCACCATCCAACCCAATTTGAATTGAGATGATCTTTGAGTTAGAGACTTGGTCACTTGTCTCCCTATATGTACATATATATACGTATTATGCAATAATAAAGAATATATATATACCTCTATATGCAAGGTCTAAAACATGCAGCTTTGTTAAGTTATACATAAATACACATGCACATTCTATTATTTATACTTAGCATCTCCTTTTGATTCTTCATCAAATCTACTGAGATAATTCTGCAGTTGATTGATCTGTAGTCCAATCACAGGATAGCCTTGGATGGAATAAAAACATTACATATACGTACTGTATGTTCATGAAGCAACATAAAGGAATATGTTTACACATATGTACGTACGTATATATATTATTTACTTTTTTGGCTTTTTCTGAGTCTTTGGACAAGTGATTTACTCAGATATACAAAAGAGTGCATATCACTTTGATCTCCGCTGGTGTCCTCGAAACCTAACACTATATCCTGAGCAGTAGGTCCTTCACTGATTATAGTCTCACTATTAATAGCTAATATATCATATAAAATAATTATATGAAATCAATGTCTCTTCACATACGAGCAAACACTCAGTTGGAAACCACAATACCACTCAAACCCACAATATGCGTACAGTACACAAACCAATATTATTAGCTGTGAATGATGGAATTTTGATAGATGATGACAAACTAATGTACTCCTCTGCATAAGACAAGGCTACATTTTCAGACTGCATTAACAAATCTGCTGGTCCCAGCTTGGTTTCAAACTACAGAATTATATACAGCATTTGATATAATAACTGTATAGAAATAATTAGATTGTATAAGAAAATTACATCATTTAGGGAATCCCAAGCTGGTTTCTGTTTTGGATCCAGTATATTGCTCGCTATGGAAAAGGCATTCTATAAAAGATTATATTAAAAAGAACAACTATAATAATGTATTTATATTTTATACATATGAATAATCTAAAACATTTTCCTAAGACATGATGACATCAGTAAGGTTAAGGAATTATAATACATAGACTGCTTTCTTATTGATAATGTGGTAAACTTAGATTTAGAGAAGTATATATACCAATTTTCCAATTTTATCACTGCAACATTTACATTAATTTCGAAAAATGAACTATGCTTAATTTAATACAAATTTGAATGTATAATATAATATAGTGGTACATACCTTAAGTTGTATAACAGCGTTTTCTGACTGGAGAAGATTTGATTTTTTTGATAAACTATAAATAATGGTTATACATACATTTAGAGTAGGTAGGTAGGTAGGTAGGTAGGTAGGTAGGTAGGTACGTAGTTAGATAAATATACATATGTACATGTACCTGGAGAATAAATCCAAAAACGACATTGTAGTATTGAGTTCTAATGGAAACACAACTCTGCCAGTTTGTTGAGTTCCATTCTTCAGACTCATACTGGTGTCCTCCAACAACAATAAATGATCATCATTTAAAGAAGCAGTTCCCCCTTCTTGGACTAACACATTGGACATGATTGAATCTCTGATTCTTCCATTCTATAATGCATACACATACGTACGTATAACAATAATTGCATTGCCTTTAATTGCTATGTGGTTAAGATCTAAATGAACATTTCCAAATCATTTTGTTTATACTCACTGTAAGCCTTGCATCTCTGAAGAGTTTGGATTCACACTGCAAAACATTTGCCTTTTCCCATACACCATCACCATTGCAAAGTCTCTGTGCTAGGCCTAATAAGTATACAGTTCATGGATAATATGACCATACAGTATGTACATCTGAATGCAAAATATAATATATTATGTAATACAAGCTTAAGTTACTGTACGTATATAGTCATTATCTGATAAATCTCAAAATTGCACATACCTGTTGTATTTCCAATTTCTTGTGTACATCTTTTTATATCATACGAGCACGGTTCAGTGACAGACCATCTAATTCCATAAGATACTGACTCAGGGCAGGACTTGCTAGTTTTAGCTGAACAAAGTGGAAATTGCAAGAGAATCAATTGCAAGCTCTAAGTAATGTTTGTACATAAGATGTGTGTTTATATTGCAGTTTCTACGTACCTATGCAAGCTGGACTGTTTGTGATACCATCATATTTAAGAGGTTGAGAATCCTACAATTAAAAGATGTATACCATATTATATCAATAACAACTATTTAATGTTTAGGGTAAAGAAAAATGGATGAAAAAGTGTTTCTTTTTTTAAAAAGTACAAACGTACTTGAAAGTCTGCGATCTGATCTCCATCAGTGTCAAGGGAACATTTTAAAGTATAGGTACTCTCCAGAGTATTATCATATACAGCTATATAAGGGTCTGCACACTGCAAGTAATCAAATATTAATACTGTATATATAATATTTACATGTTATACAATCAAGCTACATACATAGTATAACTGGTCATGTATGTATAAGTCAATTAGATAATAAAACATAAATTTTAATTAGTGTACATAAATATATACACTGGACATATGTTTCTCCTCATAAATGACATTTGATGTGCTGTATACATTATATATGCTACACCTTTATATAATGAGTACTAATCTCAACATACTTTACATGTGTCTCTACTGCAGTCACATGGCGAAGAACCTTGTCCAAAACACAGAGTTATTAACTTCTTAGAATAGTCATTGTTTGAACAGGTACATATATCTGTAGAATTTATAAACAAATATATATACATGTAATACTCCCTTATAACAAATGTAAGTGTCAGTATATTGTTACCTGAAGCTGTAAATCCTTGCATAAATGAAACACTTTCCAGTGGAACCTGATGGTATTCTAAGAGTTTTGATGAGTTGAGTTCTCCTATTACAGTATCAGGTACTTCTGGTGGTAGTGTAATAACAAGTGTGAGTACAGTCTTTTCAGGAGTTAGAGGAAAGTATTTGCTATCATAAGTTGAGATGTTGTAGCCCTCTAAACTGTTTTCAAACTACATTTATAAATAAAAGCCAAATATATATTATATCAGCTAATTGCTTCAAAAAAAGCACTACATTACCAAGAGTATCTCGTATGTACTCTTGATAACATGCATATGCATACTTCTTTTAGAAATTGTTTTTCATTTGACTTTACATCCGTAACTGATGCACGAGTTATCACTTCAAGAACAACAATGGCAAAGTAATCTGCCTCAGAATTCACTGTACAGCCACTAGTGTCAACTGGGTCCCATCTACCCCTTGTGTTGCACAATCTGGTAATCTGTGAAAAACCACTCATTGATGGGTGAATGAAGGAGCAGGGGATGGAGACTTGTAATCCTTGTGATGTCCGGGGCCAATGAAAGCCATAATTGTAATGTGGAAGACAGCATCCACTACAGGTATCCTGTGAGTATAGTCACATATGGTAAGATGTAATTTGATTTAAAACAACTTATGGGGCTGTTACCCCTGCACTCACTGAGTTATTTTAAAAACTTCCTAAATACCACAATTTGCAAATTATGTAAATGTATGCATGTACACATAAAATTAAAGAAATATAAAAATAACAAGCAAAGCTACCACACTATACATAAGATACATAGTGGACTGAAGTAGGCATACGTATATTTTTTATGTGAAATGCATATATACGTATATGTATACATATAGTTTTGACAAACCAATGAGTCAGGTATTCCATCTCCATCTTTATCTGTAGAACATTGCTCTCTAAAACTGGTAAATATACCAGTGCACTGCATAAGGTGAATATGGACAATATACTGTAAAACAGTAATTAATAATCATTTTTTATACAGTGTATATACATATTTATGTACGCACAGTCATGCTCTTTGGTGATATTATATTCCAGGCTTTATTTACTTGTTATCATAAAACAGAGATCATAATACTGTCTATATACGTATATACTTCTTCCCTTAAGTACTGTACATATGCACATCACCTTCCCTTTAATGTGGTTACAAACAAATAACAGTATTTACTCTAATAATGACATCCTAGCAAAATTAGCTACTAGTAGCAAAAGCTTATAAAAGTTATAAAGTTTATATTAGTAAAGTAGTTTTTTTGCTCTTATACGTACCTGACAGTCTTCACTTGAATCACACCCACAAGCAATTGGAGAATGCTTTGGAGCTCTGCACAATGCTGCTTTAGCTATGGGACTTTCATGAAGTATGGGAGGCCTGACAACAAGTGGACAGTCACAGAATCCTATAATGGAAAAATGCTAATGCTCATATGCACAGTTAACATCATATCTAGAAGAATGCATAATAAATAGACCACAATTGCTTTTGGTGGCCATTGAACCTACAAATGTATAGTTAATAGCTATAGCCAACTGCAATTGAGCTTTACACATGAACATAGAGTTACTATATAACATATACGTATAATACAATGTCTTGTGATTCTAACCTGCAGGAGTTAGTAGGAGTTTGTGAACAATTTTAACTGGTATACTATTGAATTCATTGAGGATATGTAAATCCCTGTTCTGTAACTCATGATCAATGTCCTCAAAACTTGCTTCTTCTAAATATATGTTAACTAATGTAGATCCCTGCCTTCCAGTATTTCCAGTTATATTGAGTAAAACAGACGTGTTAAAGAGAATACTAGCTATCCCTTGAAGATTATTGTGAATCTTTTAAAAAAGAAGCAAAGTAATTATAACTTGTAGAAATACATTTCTAATGACAGCGCTAGCCTTTACCAAATTTTCCAAATTCTCTCTTGATAATGAAGAATAGTCTTCCATAATTAATAAAGAGAGTAGGAGCACTTCGTTATTTGATGACTCATTTAAGGAACATGAAGAGAGATCCAGGTTCCACTGCAGGTTACTCTTGCAAGACCATTTTGCTTCTCCACGTTGGTTCATTCCATCAAACACTTCAGTGCAAGGTATTGTGTAGCTGTCACCTATGGCTGCAGACTGAGGAAACAGTCCTGGCAGGCAGCCTATATATATGAAGAATACATAAACATATCTACATGTGTTGCTGTTTCATACGTATATGTACGTATGTATATATCCTACAGAATCTTACTTTTTGTTGTGAATACAGATGCATAATTTTGTTCAAATTTTGTAAAGAAAATTAATTTTACCTGGTTGAATGTCAACAGTAGCACTTGCAGTCAGTTCAATATTGTCCAAAAGTGAACATGAATATTCTCCTGATAAACTGAAGCTTGTTGTTCTAAATATTATCTGGGATGAGTTGGTAGTCTTATGAATGATGTAATTATTCATATCTATGCTTGAGCTATTGACCAACCACTGTACAGAGAAGTCTTTTAAGTCTATTTCAGTGAAGGTACACGATAACATCATAGCCTCTCCTGTTGCTATGTTACTTGTTTGAGGGGTAATTGTTACTTTTGAGTTATCTGGTAAGAGAACTTCACCTGTAAGTTGGGAATGGGAAGCAGTACAATGTTATTGTTTAATGGAAGTACAAACTCAACTTCTTTATATATAATGTATATATATATAGAAGTAATAAGAGGTACTTGTTGTGTTCAGGATGATTTAGATAAGATTTGAGCATCAGCAACACACACTATTAATCAAAGAATTAGGACATTTCAACCCGTAGGTCTTCTTCAGCAGTAAATGAGGAGGAAGGCATACAACCAGTTTAAATGGAGGAAGGTGTAATGAGTTGTTTTGGGTGTTGAATAATAAGGAGGATAAATAAATATTAGATAAATAAAGTGTCAATAATAAGGTATATCTTTACAAATATGGTCTCACTGTACATTGGTGTATGTTCTGGTTGTATGCCTCCCTCCTCATTTACTGCTGAAGAAGATCTACAGGTTGAAATGTCCTAGTTCTTTGATTAATCTTTTAAAAATAAGTTTTGCTAATGCTCAAATCTTAACCAATTCAAAGTATAGCGAAAAATATAATATGTCTACATATATGCATATGGTATGTATATCCACATATATATAACAGTAAGTACATAAATAATAAATGTACCTAATTTACAGGTTCAAAAATTAATACTTCTACTGTTTTTACAGACGTTATTGTATATGTATAGTGTACTTCTTCCCCATAGCAGCTCACTTCTACAAGTTATTGTGGCAGCTCTACAATAGGATGTTGCAACTCCCCAAGTCACTCCTGGACAATCCAGTAGTTCATCTTCTCTTCCAGAACATTGTAGATTGTAAAGCCAAAATCTTCCTGGCCAACTTGTGTAAGTGACTGTACTTTGTGTAGCCAAAGCTGATTTGTAACCAAGATGTCGACAAATGACGTTAGCTTCATATATTTCCCAATATCTGTATCCTCTATTATATCTGTCATAGTAGCAAATGGCTCCCCAGGCATCATTTAGACCCACCAACACAGTACCCTGCAATTCAGAGTCTTCAGAGTTTCTGAGAAGCTTTATCTGCAGGCCAGTACCATTTGCTAAAAACAAACCAATTAATTATTGCAATAAAGAGGGATTGCCCATACTATATACTAAGAGTGATGAGAATGCATTGTTCAAAGTGTAAAATGTTTCAATTCAACACTATGTTTATGTAACTTTCAAATTTACAAAATAAACTAATTAATAGTGATGCAGCACAAAATATGTTTCCAGTTTCAACATGTACGTAAAATCAGGTACTTGTTCTGTTCATGTTATTCATTATTTCCTACAAATGCAAAGCGTACTGTTATACTATGCACAGTTGTTATGCAATTAATAATATGCACACATGTACGTACATATGCTATTTTAAAGGAAACAGATTTTGTGCTGCACATATGTGACTATCACATCTGACAATGTGATTGTTGTATTTTGTGTACTCTAAATAAAATTACCAACTTTTTTTACAAATAACTCCTGCATCATTAGCATGATTGCATGATGAAGACCTACTGCCCCAACCACTGTGGCTGCAGTTAAGTAAACCCCTTTCTCCTCCATTGCAGTTTACATTATAGAGCCATATTCTCCCACTTCCATAACCAAATGATGAGTCATGAGTGGCAGCGAGGGCCTCATCAAATCCAAGCTGTCTGCAGACCACATTGGCATCTAGGATATCCCACCCATAGTCACATACTGTTCCCCAGGCTCCATTTAGACCAACTTCAACACGACCTTGAGAGGAATCTATCCCATCAACAAGTCTAATATCCACTACTGGTGCCTCATCTGTAACATATATGTATACAATGTACATAATCATCACTTTCATCATCATTACAATAGTCTAGTACTTGTGTGTGTGCATACATATACGTCATGTGGTCTAAAATGGCCGCTTTGCTTTCATCAGATGGAATCATATCTTATGTCACTGTAACAAGTGCCCGCTACTAGAATAATATACTTAATATTAAAACATTTGCTAATTGTTCCCAAGATACATAGGATTCCCTCTCTATATATAGCTACATTGCCACTAAATATTATGATGCATATACTTATATACCCTATTTTTGTGTGTTTGAATATTTATACCCCATTGCACGGCAACAAGCTGATAATGGGGAGCATTAATGAATTGCTGATATATGGAGTAAACAAGTTAATATAGGAAGTGAAGGAAATCGTATGCATTTGTTTTCTTAGTTAACAGTAATTTCTTTAACCCCTGAACCTAATTTCATGAATTTCTTCATCTTTTTAACCATTTGGATCTTGTTAGGTAATTACTAATGCTGGAAAGCTCAACAACTATATATACATTAAGAACATCATGAAATCTATGCATAGCACATGTATATGGTCTACCAATTTGACACCTAGTAGACTGTACGTACGTACCTTTAATTTTCAAAAAGACAGATTTAAGGGGTATATACTCAGTAAAAATGACACTAGATTAAGGTACAGTATATATACACATCTACATATACACAAACAAACTTCCTTATGTAGACAAACACAGACTAGACATACACAGTTCTCTTACTTGAACAGACAACTCCAGCTCTTTGATTGGTGCTACATGCTACATTCCATCCAGTGTAAGGACAGTCCAATATGGTCCCTTCCTCTCCTCTACATGCCAGATCTGATATCCAAGCACGTGAATTCAAACTACTCCCAAAACTGTTATCATAGGTGGCTGCTAGTGCATAGACATAACCTAACTGCCTGCAGATAACAGTGGCATCTTGAATGTCCCACCCAGTCTGACATACACCTCCCCATACACCATCTATGCCAATTTCAACTTGTCCTTGACTTTCATCTTTACCCCTCGTTAACCTGATCTCTAAATCTGCTTTCTCATCTAATTTTACATATACAGAATTTCATAATACACTAAACATTTCAGGTATATGCATCTGTATATATAACTTTTTATATGTAACATGTTATCATAGTACGTGCACATGTACGTATATACTCTGTAAATATATAAGAATGGGCCACAAATTACAACACAATTTAAGTTAACCATATAATTCACTTCTACACTTCTCATGATGTGCCTAACTATAAACATAGAAGTGATACTAAGTTTCAGCAGGCCACTTCAGTATGTTAGCCTTTAAATCATAACCACAGGATCACTGTCTTGTCTTGATACTTTTCCACACCTATCATCCCTGCTTCTAACTTCATTTTTAAAAGAATGCGAGATAAAGCTTAAGTGTACGGGACATGTATACACATTCGTATTCTTTTGACACACGCATTCAATTCCCGATATACGGTACCTTGTATTATATGCACGTATATTACATGCATATGTTCCACAGTGGCTTATTACAAATTTTCACACAATCCTTACTAAAGCAGATTACACCAGCATCTGTTGAAGAAGTACAGCTACTGGAATAACTTCCCCAATCACTATGCTGACAATCCTGAATATCACTTTCTTCCCCATGACATCTGACATCATTAAGCCAAATTCTTCCAATTCCAGGTTGAAAAGCAGAACTTAGAGTTGGTACTCCTCTGTTATATCCAAGCATTCCACAGATTACATCAGCTTCATGAAAACTCCAACTACTCTGGCATATTCTCCCCCAGAGTCCCTTAATTGCAACCTCTACTTTACCATTTGAAGGAGAACTGCCATAAACCAGACGAACTTGTGTGCTCTCTTGAATTTTGTCTAAAGATAAATATATTTCCATTATAATATGAATCCTATATAGCACATGCTTAATTAGTGCATGCAAGCAAACCTGAGCATATAGCACCAGCATGTTTGGTATCAGCACATGAGTATTCATTCCATTTAGAATTGACACACTCTTGAATGTTATTTTCATGTCCATTACAATTAACATTGGAAAGCCACACTCTCCCACTACCTCCTCCCAAAGCTGAATTTACAGTTGCAGCCAAAGCTTTAGTAAACCCAAGTTGACGACAGACCACCTGGGCATCTGCAATATCCCAACCATCACTACACACACTCCCCCAAGCTCCTTTGAAGCCTATTTCAACACGACCATATGAGTTATTAAAACTATCCACCAATCTGATATCAATATCATCAGTTTCATCTAGAATATAAAAAACATACATGTTGAGAAATAGTAAAGTATGTATACAATATAATGTTTTATTATAACTGAATTGCAGATCTTATAAGACAGTACTAACTGCAACTTAAAATTAAGTACCTCCACAAATAACTCCAAAATCATCGTTATGATTATTACAGGTAGAAGTGCTCACAATTCCCCATGTCCCAGAGCAGTCCAGAATTGATGATTCCTCACCATAGCAGTTGATATTATTTGACCATACCCTGCCATACCCACTGCCAAATGATGATTTGTAAGTAGCAGCTAGTGCTTTTCCATATCCAAGCTGTCTACAGATCACTGTTGCTTCAATAATGTCCATAGAGTTTGAGGCAAGGTGACACATAGTGCCCCACACACCATCAATACCAATTTCTACTCTTCCTTGGGACTCATCGGTTCCACCAGCAAGTCTAAGACTGACATCAGCACCTATAAATGTACATATACACATTTTAAGAGGTCTATTAGTACATGAAGAATTCACCACTATTTTTGAACACGTTACATCTACTTTAGAGTAAAGGGCCTCTAGGGAACTACACCTAGTGAGAGCTTTGGATGAGGATATAGGCGTTTTCTCCTTTCACCCTTCATTAGTGACCCTAGGAATCTGAGTCCTTTGCATGTATGGATGGTTATATTGCATTATATCATCCTCCTTATAGGTACATATACGTATGTGAATCTTCCCTCTTATGTAGTATTATAATGACATTGTACGTATGTCCTTCTTTAACATTGAAAGAGTAAAGATAAAAAAGTAATTTTGTTTCAAAATTCGTAAAAATCATTCTGTACGTATTTCAATTCTGTAGACAAAATCTAAAGCTAAAGCACTACAACCATGTCTGTATATTTTGCAAATGCAAATGTACATGCAATTTATTATAAAATATAACTTGCAAATGTATAAAAATTAAAACTAGGATTATCTAAGTAAGATATTTACCTAGGACGCTTATACCAAATTATCCATTTATATACATATTTAACATTACTTTTATACGTACATACCATCACAAACAACTCCAGCTTCAGTATATTGATTACAACTACTGGAATAGGATCCAAAGGAAAAAAGGCGACAGTCAAGAATGTTTGCTTCACCACCATGACACTGTACTGAATCTGTCCATATTCTTCCTGAAACAGTAGCTAAACTACTGTGAAGAGGGGCAGCTATGGCTCTGGGATATCCAAGCATTCTGCAAATCACATTTGCATCATGAATATCCCAGTTGTGGTGACATATGGTACCCCAAGCACCATAAAATCCAAGTTCAACTATGCCACTTCTGTTAGAATGCCCAGATAATTGAACTTTAATATCACTTGAAACATCATCTGCAGAATATGCATGCTGATGTTTGGATACTATTATAGATGCACAGACATACAGATATAGATAGATAGATACAAAAGCATGCTGACCAATATCTTCAACTTAACACACAAGCATTTTGATTATACATATAGTACAACACACCATAGCAAATTACACCAGCATCATTGGAGTGAGCAGTACAAGATGAATGCAAGTTTCCTAATCCACTGTGTCTACAATTCAGAATGCTCTGTTCCTCTCCATGGCATTGCACATTATTGACCCAAACTCTACCAGAACCAGCACCAAAGGAAGATGAAACAGTGGCAGCTAGTGCTTTGGGATGGCCAAGCATTCTGCATATAACATGAGCATCGTGAATGTCCCAGTCAATGTCACACACAGATCCCCAAGAGTTGTTGAACCCAATCTCAACTCTTCCACTAAGATTACCTGCACCACCAATTAACCGAACTTTTGGATTATTATAATTGCCATCTGAGGGTTAAAAAGGAAGGTACACAAGCAAGCACAATTGCACTTTTCAAATTCTGATCATGTTTTTGAGAACAAAGACTTAAACATGCAAACTACAAGACATTTGTACTCACATACATACCAATGCAAATGACTCCAGCAGATCCACTCCAGCGACTATCACTCCAACCCCAGCCTCCGCTGACACAGCTCAGGAAACTTTGTTCCTGACCACTACAATAAGCATTTTGAAGCCATCTTCGCCGATAAACTGAACCAAATGCTCCTGAATATGTGGTAGCAAGAATTCCTTCAAATCCAAGCTCCCTACAGACAACCTCTCCATCTGAACTATCCCAAGAATTACTGGACACTGATCCCCAAGCATTTCTAAAACCAATATCCACTAATCCCTGAGATTCACTTGCTCCATTCAAAAGTTGTATCTTATATGGGTTATCAGTAGCATTTTCTATATTTACAAACAAATTAAATACATAAAATAATAATTATTGGAGAGTGCAATATATGTTTTTGGTTACCCACACAAGTACGTATATTGTACAGGCAACTTTTACTATTTTTCCTTCACATTCCTGATGCGCATAGTGTAAGCCTTATAGTAAGTATATATACAGTGCAAGTTACAATCTAAACTAAATAAATAATGCATAGAATAACAGCTTAGAGATTCTAAGCAAGACCAAATTTAATTCATTTAATAACTATAGCAGATTTGATGTACCTTGAGAGGCAACTACGTACGTACGTATGTAAGACCATGAAGTTTACTTTAATCCAGTACCCATATATGTGCGTGAGAATGTAATCCATTTTCATGGTCCTAGCTCCAGGCTCTCAAGGTATATCAAATCTACTATATATAGTTATTAAATGAAATTCCTTACATAGGAACACTGCACTTTAAAGTACAAGCTATGTCTACATATGTGTATCAACAAGAACATATTATGTACATATGAATATATGCATTTATGACATATATATGTTCCAATGACTTAAATGGTTGTTTAGTTATGTGAAGAATATATACCTGCACACACAACACCAGCATCTTTAGCATGATCATCAGCACAGTTATATTTATCTCCCCAGGATCGGTGAGAGCATTCTTCGACTGATAACTCATGTCCTCCACAGCCCACTTGACTTAGCCAAATTTTATCTATCCCTCGTCCAAAACTTGATGCCAGTGTGGCAGCAACTGCATGATCGTATCCCAATTGTCTACATACTACTTGAGCATCTAATATATCCCAGCTATAATCGCAGATAGTGCCCCAAATTCCATTGTGGAGTATCTCAACACGTCCCTGTGCTGGGTGACCACCATTGTTTAAGCGAATGGTTCTGTTAGAAGCTGAGAATGTAAAATTTATTAAATTTATATAAACATGCGAGTTGTTGATCATGAGTATATACACATATATTAACTAAGGGAGTAATATAAATTGCACTAAAGTATATATACATGTGCAAAGGCTATGATGATGAATGACTATGTTGACCAGCCAAGTGACTGAAATGTTATCTTGGATGGGCTGGGGGCCAAAGTCCTATTAAAAATGGCAACCAGTGATTGCAAAGGATATACTGTATGATGAAGCACACTGGAAGACATTATTCACTTATTCATCATAGTTTTTGCACAGGTTTTCATGCAATTAACTCCTTTATGTTATACATTCAGTCTCTTGGCCTTCATCTCCACTTATTATGAAACCACAAGTGTTTCGGATTAATAAGCTAAAGGCACTCATCTAAAACTCACCACCAAATATACCACAATGATGAGCCCAAAAGAGGGCAAAACAGCTATGTTTATATATTAAGATGCACATAAGTATAGTACAGTATATAATTAGAATAATAGTACTAGGATAGATCTGTTAACTTTGAAGAAGACTTACAAGGTGGACAAGCAGCCTGGCATGATCCTGCTAGAATGATCAGGATGAGAGTTAACCAAATAGTGCAACTTCCTTTATTTGAATTCATTGCAATTTGTGTATATGTATAGTACACCTACAGTACATCAAAGTATTATTATACATAGATATATGTATATATGTAATTCAAATTACATATATACTAGTACTATATGTGGAGGTACGTACATACATGCATGCAAGAATAGTTTTGAACTTTGGAACATTTACAATATTATCAATCAGGACACTTGACTTGTAGTTTTAAGAAAGTAAACGGGAAAGGTGTGACAAACTGTTTTTGCTAAAGTGGAGTTGAAAAAAGCATTATTTTTTATGACTGCAAAATATATATACAAATCCAGTTAAATTTTCCTTTATATTACAGATTCATTAGCACCTCCAAAACATTTTAGAAAAGACAGCTAGTACTTTAATTGCATGGAGTTATTTACTTACACATACCAATGTTCTTTTTTTAACTACAGTGTATGTATATAGTAGTACACAAATGTTAGACAACCATATTCTTTATATATACAATACAAATTCAATATTGATATACATGTGTATATATATATGGAAGCTAATAAATTCAAAAAAACAATTACTCACCAATGAAGTTCCTAGAATGCACTGTTAAGATAAATATATCTTAGTACCCACACTTATGAGAATTTAACACAACCTCGAAATCTGCTTTACATAATATGTCTACGCAATATCTTGCTATATACAAGCAGTTTATATACCGTTATTCAAGAAAATGTGTTGATCCTTTTATAGGCGAAAACTAAAAAGCGGACCAAACAGGACAAGCGGACCTAACCAGAACTGGGTCCGCATGACTAAAAGACGGACCAAGGTGACGGACCTAACCCACATTAATCGTGTATTATAGACTACATAATAGAAACGGTAAACATCGCCAGTTTAATAACAATCACGTACGTATACATACCGATTACATATATATAGAAACGGTAAACATCGCCAGTTTAATAACAATCACGTACGTATATATACCGATTACATATAGAAACGGTAAACATCGCCAGTTTAATAACAATCACGTACGTATATACGTACAGACTATATACATATAGAAACGGCGATGTTTACCGTTTCTATATATATGTAGTCTGTACGTATACGTACGTGATTGTTATTAAACTGGCGATGTTTACCGTTTCTATATGTAATCGGTATGTATACGTACGGGATTGCTATTAAACTGGTAAACATCGCCAGTTTAATAACAATCCCGTACGTATACATACCGATTACATATAGAAACGGTAAACATCGCCAGTTTAATAACAATCCCGTACGTATACATACCGATTACATATAGAAACGGTAAACATCGCCAGTTTAATAACAATCCCGTACGTATACATACCGATTACATATAGAAACGGTAAATATCGCCAGTTTAATAACAATCACGTACGTATACGTACACATAAAGGTATACATCGATCGCGAGTTAACAATATATATAAATCCTTACTGTTTAATATATACGTATTTATAAAAATCTTAGATAAAAATAAAAGTTAAGATGAATGTAAAGTAAAAAATGTAAAGTTATAGATGATAAAAAAATGTTATACATCCATGCATTGGGGGCAAAGCCACTTTTTCTTGTCTTCAATGTTTACACATGCATGATGTGTGAAACCATACATCTCTTGCACTTGGTGCAGCTGATTATGGCTGAAACCTGTGCAATCTGTCTACAGAGACAGTAAAACTTTACAGTTTTCCTCTTTAATACCCGTAATCGAATTCCATTAGTCCTTGGAAATCGCTGGAGAGTTCCCGACTCAAAGCATGTCTAAAATTTATAAAAATTAAATAAAGTAAGTAACAAAATTTAATGCAAGTACTATAGGCTTAATTAGATACGTTAATACAAAACTGTGAAATAATATAATACAGTGGTACCCCGAGTTCTATGTAATTGGTGCCATATATTGCAACCTGACCAATACCCTGCCAGGGTATTGGTTATATATTTATAGTTTTATATAAAAATGGTGGACACTCGGTTGGCTTTCATTTTCTAGCTTAAAATTAGATATGGCCTTGAAATTGACAGCAATCAAGCAACGACCGGAGTCGGTTAACCGTATCTAAAACCAGCAGTTTTGAGCTGGCACCCACGAGTTTTTTAAACTCGAAATATTTGTTTTCTGCAAGTTGGACCAACTTACTGGAGGAAAACAACTAAGGGGCATCTAGCTGCTGAGGGAATTCTAGCTGGAGAAAAACAAATTAGAAGGGCACTTCAAATATCACAGCCACAATATCATCTTTGCTGCTTAACTGAAACTGAAGGCTGAAATTAATCCTGTACCATACTTTGCTGAATATGTTGGTCACAAACTTCATATAGATCAAAATGAAAAGCTGGTCATGTTTGGGCAATTGATGGCTACAGTAAGGCTGTAATAATTATGTTGAAATCTACAGCAAATTGTTTAGGTACAACTTCAGGAAAAAGGATGACAATGTTAGAAATGTGTCATTGACTGCAATAATCATAATCACTTGGTATATATTACGTAAGTTAAAGGTAGTGCCAATTTGTGAGGGATATATATAGAATGCATACATTCATGAGGTTTAAAAGATTGGTAATATAAAGAGTAAATTTATATGGAGCTACATATAATAATACATTAAAGGTAAAGTGTCAACCCTATGGTACTATAATAGAGTATACAAATATGCACTGAACCTGTTGGACAGCCTGAAGACTTCATTTAACCTGGGGTGGTAATCGAACCCACAACCTTTGACTATGGCTAGTCAATGCTCTACCTTGAGCTACCCAGGCTTCAGATGGAATAGGGCTCGTGTAACTAATCTACAGTTCCACAGGGTACCAGTGTCATAGGATATTCTGATTCCCCATAAAACTATCCCCCCAGATAGTATAATATTGGGGGATGGGTAGCTTAACCTAAGAAATGTTATCCTACCCTAGGAAATTTTCTCGTTATTTTGCCAAGGAATTTCGTCATTACAACCAAATAAGCAAGGAATCATTTTATTCATTCCTTCACCTTGGGCTAAAAGGGGATATATGCAACTTTATGATTTTCAGGCAAAATCTTTATTTTTATCTGCGTGGATTGAATTTACTGTACATGTCACACCGGTATTGCTACAGCTACATACATATATATAACTAAGTAGGGAGAGTATACATATATTAACTAGCTATTAGGACCTACAAGAGGCGTTTACCAAGTAGAAACCCTACTACTGCTGTTTTGGCAAACTGAACGTGGAGCAACAATGATTCCATTAATACGGTGGTGCGTTTTTTAACGTTGGAATTTGGTTGGACTGGAAGATCCACGCACCCACATAGGAATACAGACTATATTTCAATTTTTAAAGATGTAACACACACTATAGTATAAAGTTTCAAATGTGTTAAATCAAATTAGGCTTAGTCACTCTTTAGTAATCAAATTAAGATTTTCAAACTAAATAAGTGAAGACCATTCAGTTAATGATCCATTTTCTCTGGCATGCACATGTCATATTTTTCAGGATTCTCCTGCAGAGAACTTTCACCTATGCTTTCTGAGTCATTCCTTTCCTCTTTATTTGCTGTATAATAAACAAGTAGAGTCAAGCTACATATTTCAATTGCCAATTATTATATATAATTTTTTGTCATATAATTAAAGTTACGTATATACGTATTATATATTTATTAACAGCTAACGAAAATGTACTAAAGTATATACATACGTTTAGCAGCCTTTTCACTCAGTTCAAAGGTAAGATGTCCTGACTCCTAGGGACAATATGGTAGATAGTATTATAAACATGCAAACCTGCTATATATTCTATATGTGGACATAAGTACATGTATATATTCTGTACTTTACCTTACAACCAGTTGAAGCTGTGTCCTTTCTATGAAATGAAAACATTTCACCAAATCCAGATTTTAAGAACTTACTGAGTTTACTCCAAATTTTATCATTTCGGATCACATGAAATAGGAAGATTAAAACTCCCTGAGTAAATAGTATATAGACATAATTCTCAAACATATACATATATACACACATTATAACTGGTCCATGATTCACTAATTGTATCTGTATTAATAGCATTTGAATACAAACTATAAGTGTACAGTATTGAGTACCTGCAGGGAATTTAGAATTAGGAATATCCAAGCAAAGAATGTTGTTTGGGAATTTACTGCTAGTAAACCAAAAAGCCAAGTAAATCCCATGACAGGAAGCAAGATCACAAAAGCCTTCAATATAGCCCTATTAATGTGATAATAAAATAATAATACTTATACATATATAAACACTAGTGTATTCTTAGTTGATATAATACATACCTGATAACGAATCCTATAGGGAAGCTAATATTTAAAGATTAAGTGATATTCTAGACAAGTGTTATGAGACGTACTATTTCTTAAAAAATCCTTTCACCACAGGAGCATCTCTAACTTGCATTATGATGAAAGATATCATTGTTTATTATAATGCATTATCTTCCATGTAATGGAAAATGTATAACCTATATTGGTACCATTTCAAATACATATGTACATACACATATACGTATATACATACATTCTAATCATCCACCATTTCCCCAAGCACATACTGGGTACATGTAAGTTATATATATGTGAGAATTGTGAAAACAACATATAATTATACATTTGTCTTACTTTGCTGCTACAACTTCTTTGCATTCTTGGGATGTATTGCTAGCCTGATTTACTCTCTGCTTGTACAGTGTTCTCAATGAGACTGCAACTATGATCCCATTAATCTACGTACACATGTACATGAATAATCTAACACACCATTTTTCTGTATATGGTTGAAATACATTTCCATTTAGATCTACATTTATATATTACTTAGGGAAGGCCTATTTAGCTATATACGTACGTATATAGAGCCTATATAGCTTGGATACAACTTTACATTTTCCACTGGGCCAGACATTATATGAATATAATTAGCTAGTGTATAAATTAGTACAAACTATAACAGTGTTGCCATAAAATTGCTAATAATTAATAAAAGGTATGTAAAATCCACTCACACAAATGAGAAGCACCATTGGAACTATAAATGCAGCAATCAGACCATCTTCAGTTGGTAGCCAACAACTGATAAACATAAATATTTATAACTTAACATACATGTATATCCTAATTAATGTGTATGTTGAAGGGCATAAATCAGTAATCAGGTGTTTGGACCAGGAGGTCTTTACAACAATAAATTACTGCTGATTGATGGAGACCTTTGAGCCAAAATACCTGATCACTGTCATACACAAAAGCAAATCTAATACAAACTCTACATTACAGCTTACGCATAAATGGTTTGATAATGAGGAGAGGCCTTGTCATATGACAGTGGAATTCTGTAGTGTTCATGCTTTGCAGCCACGGAAAGACTGGCTATTAGTGTAGGAGTACCTAAAAGTATGAATATTTTATTATTGGATCAGATATATGACCTAGCTACATACGTACATATGTATGAAAGAATTAGGAGTACTTGTTGCAATCATTATGAGAATAAAGCCGTATTGAGCATCAGCAACATGGATTTACTATTTTACTACCGGAGATCTTCGTTGGCATTATATATTATGCCGATGAAGACCTCCAGGTTGAAACGTCCTAAACTAGATAGACTTTATTCTCATACAAATGCATACATAAATATACATACACATACGTACGTAATTTAAGGAGAAAATATTTTCATCTCTAAAACACCATCCTTGCCTAACCATTATTTTAATATTAAGTACATACGTATACAGTACATAACAATGCATCCATTAAAAAGCTTAAATCATTTTGCAAAACCATCCAATTCTACTACTCCAGGTTGACGTACCCCATCCAATGGCCAAATAATAGTAGATCCATTTCTTCTTATTCAAATTGAAGGTGTAGTGAAACATTCTGTAGAGATGAAGACCCTCACAGAACATCCAAAAGAATGCAGATAAGAAGAAGTAATGCAACAAGGTTGCAACAGTAGTACAGGCCACCTGAAATGAGACAATTATTGTAGTTGTATATAGGTATATACATACATACATGTTTGTACATACTTCTACGTATACACAGTATGTACAGTATTTACATAGGTATGCACAAGAGCTGTACCGTGGATGTCTTAGCATTTTCAACACCAACCAAAAACAGCAGTATTCCACAAAAGAGTGATATGGAAAGATTTAAATGAATGAAATTGATGAGTATCTTTATAAGTTGCCCCCTATATTGGTAATATAGAAATCAAAATTTACAAATTAAGACAATTTTGTATTAATTACATTAATGGATGTGTACCTTAAGGTTATGAAGAAAATGATGCTAAAGAACAGTGCCAAAAGAGAAATGCTACATCCAAAGTAGCTTGCTAGACTCAATGCAAATTTATGTTCTTCAGAAATTTCAGATGCCTAAGGTGTATGAAAGTTTTATGATTTGTGATATATTTATATAATCACTCCATACATACTGTATTTTACAACAAGTACAGTGCATACGTATGTACATATTTTCTTTACTTACATGTATGATGTTTATACTTATGGATATAGCAAACAAATATGGCAATTTAAACTGCTTTGCTAATGTTAAGTATGTATAACAAATGAATTAGTTATTGGAACAGATTACAGCAGAGACTTATTCAAATAATACAATCTGTCAAATATCATAATGTGTGTGTATGAATATTAAATTAGACATAACTTACTTCACTACTAACTTGAACCAGAAGAGCAAAGCTTGTAAGATGTTTACTTTTGCATTTGACAACATTTTCATCTAAATATGTAGAAATTCCTTCCAAAGACCAACTATTTATGTTGAAATCCCAAAAGGCACACTTGTAATTCTCCTTTTTTTGGAAGTTGTCCTAAAATGAGAACATTTAGGGAATGTTATAAAGGCTTGATCAGTCATAACAATATTGGCAAATACTTTTTTTAAATCAAATTGCAATTCTATTGGATCTTTTTCCAAAATATCTGTAAAGTTTTCACCATCCAACCCAATCTGAATTGAGATGATCTTTGAGTTAGAGACTTGGTCACTTGCCTCCCTATATGTACATATATATACGTACGTATTATGCAATAATAAATAATATATACATACCTCTGTACGTATGTAATGTCTAAAACATGCAGCTTTGTATAAGTTATACATAAATACACGTTTATTTATACTTAGCATCTCCTTTTGATTCTTCACCAAATCTACTGAGATAATTCTGCAGTTGATTGATCTGTAGTCCAATCACCGGATAGCCTTGGATGGAATAAAAACATTTCGTATACGTATGTTCATGAAGCAACATAAAGGAATATGTTTACACGTACGTACTTATATATATTACTTACTTTTTTGGCTTTTTCTGAGTCTTTGGACAAGTGATTTACTCAGATATACAAAAGAGCGCATATCACTTTGATCTCCGCTGGTGTCCTCGAAACCTAACACTATATCCTGAGCAGTAGGTCCTTCACTGATTATAGTCTCACTATTAATGGCTAATATACCATATAAAATAATTATATGAAATCAATGTCTCTTCATATACGAGCAAACACTCAGTTGGAAACCACAATACCACTCAAACCCACAATATGCGTACAGTACACAAACCAATATTATTAGCTGTGAATGATGGAATTTTGATAGATGATGACAAGCTAATGTACTCTTCTGCATAAGACAAGGCTACACTCTCAGACTGCATTAACAAATCTGCTGGTCCCAGCTTGGTTTCAAACTACAGAATTAATTATATACATCATTTGGTTAAACTACGTAAATATAATACCTATACGTACATATACTTAATAAGATAAACATTTTAGATTGTACAGTATAAGAAATTTACATCATTTAGGGAATCCCAAGCTGGTTTCTGGTTTGGATCCAGTACATTGCTTGCTATGGAAAAGGCATTCTATAAAAGATTATATTAAAAAGAACAACTATAATAATGTATTTATATTTTATACGTATGAATAATCTAAAACATTTTCCTAAGACATGATGACATCAGTAAGGTTAAGGAATTAGAATACATAGACTGTTTTCCTATTGATAATGTGGTAAACTTAGATTTAGAGAAGTATACCAATTTCTAATTTTATCACTGCAACATTTACATTAATTTCAAAAAATGAACTATGCTTAATTTAATACAAATTTGAATGTATAATATAATATAGTGGTACATACCTTAAGTTGCATAACAGCGTTTTCTGACTGGAGAAGATTTGATTTTTTTGATAAACTACGTATAATGGTTAAACATTTAGAGTAGGTAGGTAGGTAGGTAGGTAGGTAGGTAGGTAGGTAGATAAATATACGTACATATGTACATGTACCTGGAGAATAAATCCAAAAACGACATTGTAGTATTGAGTTCTAATGGAAACACAACTCTGCCAGTTTGCTGAGTTCCATTCTTCAGACTCATACTGGTGTCCTCCAACAACAATAAATGATCATCATTTAAAGAAACAGTTCCCCCTTCTTGGACTAACACATTGGACATGATTGAATCTCTGATTCTTCCATTCTATAATGCATACATATACACATGTACGTACGTATAACAATAATTGCATTACCTTTAATTGCTATGTGGTTAAGATCTAAATGAACATTTCCAAATCATTTTGTTTATACTCACTGTAAGTCTTGCATCTCTGAAAAGTTTGGATTCACACTGCAAAACATTTGCCTTTTCCCATACACCATCACCATTGCAAAGTCTCTGGGCTAGGCCTAATAAGTATACAGTTTATAAATAATATGACCATACAGTATGTACATCTGAATGCAAAATATAATATATTATGTAATAAGTGTCTTCAGGCTTAAGTTACTGTATATAGTCATTATCTGATAAATCTCAAAATTGCACATACCTGTTGTATTTCCAATTTCTTGTGTACATCTTTTTATATCATACGAGCACGGTTCAGTGAGAGACCATCTAATTCCATAAGATACTGACTCAGGGCAGGACTTGCTAGTTTTAGCTGAACAAAGTGGAAATTGCAAGAGAACCGATTGCAAGCTCTATATACGTAAGTAATGTTTGTACTTAAGATGTGTGTTTATATTTGCAGTACCTACGTACGTACCTACGCAAGCTGGACTGTTTGTGATACCATCATATTTAAGAGGTTGTGAATCCTACAATTAAAAGATGTATACCATGTTATATCAATAACAACTATTTAATGTTTAGGGTGGATGAAAAAGAGTTTCTTTTTTAAAAAGTACAAACATACTTGAAAGTCTGCGATCTGATCTCCATCAGTGTCAAGGGAACATTTTAAAGTATAGGTACTCTCCAGAGTATTATCATATACAGCTATATAAGGGTCTGCACACTGCAAGTAATCAAATATTAATACTGTATATATAATATTTACATGTTATACAATCAAGCTACATAGTAACTGGTCATATACGTATATATAAGTCAATTGGATAATAAAACATAAATTTTAATTAGTGTACATAAATATATACACTGGACATATATATCAATGTTTCTCCTCATAAATGACATTTGATATGCTGTATACATTATATATGCTATTTGAGTCTCTTATCACAAAATATCAATGGCTTTACACCTATATATAATCTCAGCATACTTTACATGTGTCTCTACTGCAGTCACATGGCGAAGAACCTTGTCCAAAACACAGAGTTATTAACTTCTTAGAATAGTCATTGTTTGAACAGGTACATATATCTGTAGTATTTATAAAAGAATATACGTACATACATGTAATACTCCCTTATAACATATCAACAAATGTAAGTGTCAGTATATTGTTACCTGAAGCTGTAAATCCTTGCATAAATGAAACACTTTCCAGTGGAACCTGATGGTATTCTAAGAGTTTTGATGAGTTGAGTTCTCCTATTACAGTATCAGGTACTTCTGGCGGTAGTGTAAGAATAAGTGTGAGTATAGTCTTTTCAGGAGTTAGAGGAAAGTATTTGCTATCATAAGTTGAGATGTTGTAGCCCACTAAACTGTTTTCAAACTACATTTAAAAATAAAAGCCAAATATACATTATATCATCTAATTGCTCAAAGCACTAATTTTTTACAAGAGTATCTCGTATGTACTCTTGATAACATGCATATGCATACCTCTTTTAGAAACTGTTTTTCATTTGACTTTACATCCGTAACTGATGCATGAGTTATCACTTCAAGAACAACAATAGCAAAGTGATCTGCCTCAGAATTCACTGTACAGCCACTAGTATCAACTGGGTCCCATCTACCCCTTGTGTTGCACAATCTGGTTATCTGTGAAAAACCACTCATTGATGGGTGAATGAAGGAACAGGGGATGGAGACTTGTAATCCTTGTGATGTCCGGGGCCAATGAAAGCCATAATTGTAATGTGGAAGACAGCATCCACTACAGGTATCCTGTGAGTATAGTCACATATGGTAAGATGTGAATACACAAACACATTAATATTTATATCCGTGAAATATAAACAAGTAATTTGATTTAAAACAACTTATGGGGCTGCTACCCTTGCACTCACTGAGTTATTTTAAAAACTTCCTAAATACCACCATTTGCAAATTAAATGTATGCATGTACACATATAATTAAAGAAATATAAAAATAACAAGCAAAGCTACCACACTATACATAAGATACATAGTGGACTGAAGTCGGCATACATATATCTTACGTTTTTATGTGAAATGTATATAATATATGTATACATATAGTTTTGACAAACCAATGAGTCAGGTATTCCATCTCCATCTTTATCTGTAGAACATTGCTCTCTAAAACTGGTAAATATACCAGTGCACTGCATAAGGTGAATATGGACAATATAATAATCATTTTTATACAGTGTATATACATATATATATGTACGCACAGTCATGCTCTTTGGTGAAATTATATTCCAGGCTTTATTTACTTGTTATCATAATACAGAGATCATAATACTGTCTATATACGTATATACTTCTTCCTTTAAGTACTGTACATACACACATCACCTTCCCTTTGATGTGGTTACAAACAAATAACAGCATTTACTCTGATAATGACTTCCTAGCAAAAGCTTATAAAAGTTATCAAGTTGGGTAAAGTAATTGTTCTACTCTTATACCTGACAGTCTTCACTTGAATGACACCCACAAGCAATTGGAGAATGCTTTGGAGCTCTGCACAATGCTGCTTTAGCTATGGGACTCTCATGAAGTATGGGAGGCCTGACAACAAGTGGACAGTCACAGAATTCTATAATGGAAAATGCTAATGCTCATGCACAGTTAATATCATATATATCTAGAAGAATGCATAATAAATAGACCACAACTGCTTTTGGTGGCCACTGAACCTATACAAATGTATAGTTACTAGCTATAGCCAACTGCAATTGAGCTTCACACATGAACATAGAGTTACTATAACATAAATGTATAATACAATGTCTTCTGATTCTTACCTGCAGGAGTTAGTAGGAGTTTGTGAACAATTTTAACTGGTATACTATTGAATTTATTGAGGATGTGTAAATCCCTGTTCTGTAACTCATGATCGATGTCCTCAAAACTTGCTTCTTCTAAATATATGTTAACTAATGTAGATCCCTGCCTTCCAGTATTTCCAGTTATATTGAGTAAAACAGACATGTTAAAAAGAATATTAGCTATCCCTTGAAGATTATTGTGAATCTTTTAAAAAAGAAACAAAGTAATCATAACTTGTAGAAATACATTTCTAATGACAGCCTTTACCAAATTTTCCAAATTCTCTCTTGATAATGAAGAATAGTCTTCCATAATTAATAAAGAGAGTAGGAGCACTTCATTATTTGATGACTCATTTAAGGAACATGAGGAGAGATCCAGGTTCCACTGCAGGTTACTCTTGCAAGACCATTTTGCTTCTTCACGTGGGTTCATTCCATCAAACACTTCAGTGCAAGGTATTGTGTAGCTGTCACCTATAGCTGCAGACTGAGGAAACAGTCCTGGCAGGCAGCCTATATGAAGAATACATAAACATATCTACATGTGCTGCTGTTTCATACGTATGTATATATGTATATCCTACAGATTCTTCAGAAAATTTTGTCAAGAAAATTCATTTTACCTGGTTGAATGTCAACAGTAGCACTTGCGGTCAATTCAACGTTGTCCAAAAGTGAACATGAATATTCTCCTGATAAACTGAAGTTTGTTGTTCTAAATAATATCTGGGACGAGTTGGTAGTCTTATGAATGATGTAATTATTCATATCTAGGCTTGATCCATTGACCAACCATTGTACAGAGAAGTCTTTTAAGTCTATTTCAGTGAAGGTACACATTAACATCATATCCTCTCCTGTTGCTATGTTGCTTGTTTGGGGGGAAATTGTTACTGTTGAGGTATCTGGTAAGAGAACTTCACCTGTAAGTCAGGAAATGGGAAGCAGTACATTAAATATAAATTTCAAGGTACGTACAAACTCATTATCATTAACTACAAAATATTTACATAAAGCAGTATGTCCACATATGTAAGTACCTAACTGACAGGTTTAAAAATCACTATCACTTTTTTACAGATTTGGTCATTTGAATATATACATCCATTGTAAATCAATCATCACTCCTATTAATTTAACCAATCAGAATTTATAATGCACACTACGTACCTCCTGGAACAGAAACCTGTTTATATTATTTTGTAAACCCACTATTCTTTATTGATCTTTTTCAATCTTTGTCACATTGATAAAAAATCATTATTATTAGGAACAATGGAATAAGTACAATGCAGCAGATTTGTAGAGGTACATGTATTTATTGTGTAGACATTGCATACGTACACTAGTACTTTTCCCCATATACAGTAACAGCTCACTTATACAAGTTATTGTGGCAGCTCTACAATAGGGTGTTACAACCCCCCAAGTCACTCCTGGACAATCCAGTAGTTCATCTTCTCTTCCAGAACATTGTAGATTGTAAAGCCAAAATCTTCCTGGCCAACTTGTGTAAGTGACTGTACTTTGTGTAGCCAAAGCTGATTTGTAACCAAGATGTCGACAAATGACATTAGCTTCATGAATATTCCAATAATAATAATGAATGGCTCCCCAGGCATCATTTAGACCCACCAACACAGTACCCTGCAATTCAGAGTCTTCAGAATTTCTGAGAAGCTTTATCTGCAGGCCAGGACCATTTGCTAAAAACAAACCAATTAATTATTGCAATAAGGAGGGATTGCCCATACTACTAAGAGTGATGAATGCATTGTTCAAAGTGTAATTAATTCAACATCATGTTTATGTAACTTTCAAATTTACAAAATAAACTAATTAATTGTGATGCAGCACAAAATATGTTTCCAGTTTCAACATGCAAATCAGGTACTTGTTCTGTTCATGTTATTCATTATTTCCTACAAATGCAAAGCATACTGTTATACTATGCATACGTATATAACATATGCAGTTAACAATGTGCACACATGTACTGTATATTTTTTTGAAGGAAAACAGATTTTGTGCTGCAAAGTGTAACTTTGTTATATGAGGTACTTGTGTACTCTTAATGAAATTACCAACCTTTTTTACAAATAACTCCTGCAACATTAGCATGATCACATGATGAAGACCTACTGCCCCAACCACTGTGACTGCAGTTAAGCAAGCCCCTTTCTCCTCCATTGCAGCTTACATTATAGAGCCATATTCTCCCACTTCCATAACCAAATGATGAGTCATGTGTGGCAGCGAGGGCCTCATCAAAACCAAGCTGTCTGCAGACCACATTGGCATCTAGGATATCCCACCCATAGTCACATACTGTTCCCCAGGCTCCATTTAGACCAACTTCAACACGACCTTGAGAGGAATCTATCCCATCAACAAGTCTAATATCCACTACTGGTGCCTCATCTGTAATTGTATGTATATGTACAGTTATTAAAATACACAATAATATGTAATATATGAATATGGTTATTGATCACTGAATGTTACCAGAACACACTTCTTTACACTACCTTTGAGAGTTGAATTTATATATTATAACTTGTACTGTATATATATATATATATATTAAGCATGTTTAAATACAATCAAGTACTACACAGTGCAAGTTACAAATTTATACACGGATGCAAGTGACTCCCAAGATAATCACACTAAGGTATATAATATAATACAGATGCAAATGACTCCCAAAATAATTACAATCAGGTATATTAAACGCTACAAGATTTTATAGCCACACTGAAATTCTCAACTGCTGCATACAGAGTAGTAGTCTCTACAGATCATATAAGGTTAAACACATAGCCTTCCAATTACCTTTTCACACCTTAGTATAGACTGAAGATGCTGCATCTGCATGCCATTATCAGCAAAAACTCCAGTCTCATGCAGGGGGTCTCAGCCAATAATCACCGCAGATTTGACTTGCCTTGAGTGTGAGCTAGGAGTACCGTTGCTTGCTTGCATGTATTCACATAAACAACAGGGTGAGAGACGATTTGGTAACTTGCACACAAGGGACATAAAGGCTGGGGCCTTTAATGTATTTCATGAACAATGTCCCTTGTGTGCAAGTTACCAAATCGTCTCTCACCCTGTTGTTTATGTGAATACATGCAAGCAAGCAACGGTACTCCTAGCTCACACTCAAGGCAAGTCAAATCTGCGGTGATTATTGGCTGAGACCCCCTGCATGAGACTGGAGTTTTTGCTGATAATGGCATGCAGATGCAGCATCTTCAGTCTATACTAAGGTGTGAAAAGGTAATTGGAAGGCTATGTGTTTAACCTTATATGATCTGTAGAGACTACTACTCTGTATGCAGCAGTTGAGAATTTCAGTGTGGCTATAAAATCTTGTAGCGTTTAATATACCTGATTGTAATTATTTTGGGAGTCATTTGCATCTGTATTATATTATATACCTTAGTGTGATTATCTTGGGAGTCACTTGCATCCGTGTATAAATTTGTAACTTGCACTGTGTAGTACTTGATTGTATTTAAACATGCTTAATATAACACTCCTTATTCATATGTGTATATATATATATATATAAAACAGTTTTACTACGGTCGTCTAAACGAATTTCTTTTATTTCTTTACATCAATATATATAGCAACACTTTTGGCTTAAACTTAGCATGAACGTATACAAATACGTTTTATCTAACCTTCGCTACAATTCGCTTATTCGGTAGCTCCTTCTCGTAGGAGAGCGTCGACTTCTCATAGCCGTTCTCGAAAGGATGATCTTCTTTAGCAACGAGTCGGTGACGTTTTGGCAACGTCACATGATTCACAAAATGTGTGTACGGAGCGACATACGAAGGTGTTGGTGACGCATTAGAGAAACATCACAATACATCACCAGCTTGCGCAATCGTAACCTTGAATTCTTCATTATATCTTGATTATTTTGCTCATTTAATTAAGCAAAACTTCGCCAGACGTTTCTTATACACATGTACCATGATATATGTTGATTTCACAGTTATCTGACAAACTGACAATTTTTATCAATATAACACGTGGTTTGCATATAAATTTCCCATAGGTTTTCTATAGTCCTATGGCCTTTTATATGCAAACTTTGTCCTCCGTTTTCTAACAAACGGAGACCTAAATAAAAAATCCCTTAATTTGAAACGAGTTTTATACCCTAATCTTTATGATGATATGCCCATTTTGTTTTTAGGTTCTTTCTTGGAGCCATATGAATTATTTAATTATTTATATTATATTATATTAGATTACCTTTGTATATTGTAACTTGCACTGTATATATATATATGTTTATATGATATATACCCTCTTTATGTCTGCGTATATATATTACAGTAAAGTTTAAAGGTTTTATATACAGCATTGAATGATACATGTAGGTACTATATACTAAAGTAAATAAAAAACATTTACAAAAATGATGTTAGAAGTAGGAATGGTAGTGTTCACTAATACATCTGCAAAAAGTATCGAAACAAGACACTGATTATATGATAAGGCTAATCATACAGAAGTTACATATATACTGAAATTTAAGTAAATTAACCATACACTTCTGTGTTTGGGCGCACTAACCTTAAGTAGGAATGGTGCGCCCAAACACAGAAGTGTATGGTTAATTTACTTAAATTTCAGTATATATGTAACTTCTGTATGATTAGCCTTATCATATAATCAGTGTCTTGTTTCGATACTTTTTGCAGATGTATTAGTGAACACTACCATTCCTACTTCTAACATCATTTTTGTAAATGTTTTTTATTTACTTGTATTCCCCCTTTTTTCCTCTTAATATTACTAGTTTTAAATTGATTTGAAAGTTTTCTTGGCGAAGATCTCAAAATAACGTCTTAGACAAGAGAAATATGCCGAAAACCATGATCTCTTAATTAAAAAATGGCGTCCGAGAAGACCACAATTTTCGCTCTTCATATTTAACATGCTTATTGTAGAGCGCATTCAGATTTAGGGCTGTCTATTCCCTAGCTCCGAAATATTTATGACGATTTATAACTAGTACGTGCCCGCATAAGTTCGCATATTAGCGCTAGTCTATTCAATAAAAGAAGAAGAAGAAGAAGAAGAAGAAAAAATGAATTTTGGAAGTGGGTCTATTCCTAGTTAGCCGCTTTTTGAACGCTATAGAGCGTGTAGAGCGTCGAAACATGTTTTGGCATTTAGGAAAGCGTGCATTAATCGCTGCAAATAACCGAATATAACCGAAAATCGCTTCGTTGGCGATTTATGAGGTGTTGATTGCTAATACATTGGATAGGGCGGCCATTTTTTTTCCGGCCATTCCTACTTAGAGAGTACTACCGTACTCTCTAGTAGCCGGGAAACTTGACATCAATGCATTAAGGACATCATGATATTTGTGCATAGCTAGACCACATGTTCTACTAATTATCATTTCACAACCAGGTAGTAAGCTGTAGGTCACATTCATGCTAATTTTTAAAAATACAGTTTTAAAGGAGTCTCAGTTAACAACGGCACCAGAATTAATGCACATATACACACGTACACAAGCATATGTACAAACATCCTTATGTAGACTAGATATATAACAGCACTCTTACCTGAACAGACAATTCCAGCTCTTTGATCGGTGCTACATGCTACATTCCATCCAGTGTAAGGACAGTCCAATATGGTCCCTTCCTCTCCTCTACATGCCAGATCTGATATCCAAGCACGTGAATTCAAACTGCTCCCAAAACTGTTATCATAGGTGGCTGCTAGTGCATAGGTATAACCTAACTGCCTGCAGATAACAGTGGCATCTTGAATGTCCCACCCAGTCTGACATACACCTCCCCATACACCATCTATGCCAATTTCAACTTGTCCTTGACTTTCATCTTTCCCCCTCATTAACCTGATCTCTAAGTCTGCTTTCTCATCTACAGTATTTTAATTAGAAAACATTAAAATCATGCTGTATCCTGGATAACTTTCAAAACATTTTATATACGTACGTAGTTATTATGCATATTATTGAAACTTCTTAATATATATGCAGCATATATACATATGTATATATATATATTACAAGGCCATACAAAATTCCACACATGCAATTCTCACTAAAGCAGATTACACCAGCATCTGTTGAAGAGGTACAGCTACTGGAATAACTTCCCCAATCACTATGCTGACAATCCTGAATATAGCTTTCTTCCCCATGACATCTGACATCATTAAGCCAAATTCTTCCAAATCCAACTTGAAAAGCAGAACTTAGAGTTGGTACTCCTCTGTTATATCCAAGCATTCCACAGATTACATTAGCTTCATGAAAACTCCAACCACTGTGGCATATTCTCCCCCAGAGTCCCTTAATTGCAACCTCTACTTTACCATTTGAAGGAGAACTGCCATAAACCAGACGAACTTGTGTGCTTTCACGATAATTTGCTACATGTAGTTAAGGATAATTTATAAATGTTTCTCTCTCTCTCCTCTCTATATCTATCTATCTATCTATCTATCTATCTACGTACATATCTACCTATTCATCTCTCTATCTATATATATATCCTACAGTATGTGTGCTTAACCAAACTAACCCGAGCATATAGCAACAGCATATTCACCAGAAGAGCATGAATATTCTTGCCATTTAAAATTGACACACTCCTGAATGTTTTTTTCATGTCCATTACAATTAACATTGGAAAGCCACACTCTCCCACTACTTCCTCCCCAAGTTGAACTTGCAGTTGCAGCCAGAGCTGTAGTAAACCCAAGTTGACGACAGACCACCTGGGCATCTGCAATATCCCAACCATTACTACATATACTCCCCCAAGTTCCTTTGAAGCCTATTTCAACACGACCATATGAGTTATTAAAACTATCCACCAATCTGATATCAATATCATCAGTTTCATCTAGAATATATACAAAAACATGAATGTTGAGAAATAGTAAAGTACTTATACGTATTATATAATTGTTTCATTATAAATGATTTGCAAATATCCTATATATACTAACTACTTTAGGTATATACACGTACCTCCACAAATAACTCCAAAATCATCGTTATGATTATTACAGGTAGAAGTCGTCACAATTTCCCATGTCCCAGAGCAGTCCAGAATTGATGATTCCTCACCATAGCAGTCAATGTTATTTGACCATACCTTACCATACCCACTCCCAAATGATGATTCGTAAGTAGCAGCCAACGCTTTTCCATATCCAAGCTGTCTACAGATCACTGTTGCTTCAATAATGTTGATGTCAGATGCATAATGACATATGGTACCCCAGACACCGTCAAGGCCAATTTCAACTCTTCCTTGGGACTTATCAATTCCTCCAGCAAGTCTTATTTTGACATCAACACCTAAATATGCACATTTCATGTACTGCAACGAATACATATTACCTCTATGTGTCTGCTTTGTCATCAAGTTATTACATATGTATTACATGTACATATATTATATAGTCTTAGCAGGAAGAACATTTCTCTCTCTGCCTATGTAAAAATATGACCCATTTATTTACTTACATACCTTCACAAACCACTCCAGCATCTGTTAAGTGACTACAACTGCTGGAATAGGTTCCAAATGAAGAAAATTGACAGTCAAGAATATTTGTTTCTCCACCTCGACATTGTACTGAATCTGTCCATATTCTTCCTGAAACAGTACCTAAACTACTGTGAAGTGGGGCAGCTATGGCTCTGGGATAACCAAGCATTTTACATATCACATTTGCATCATGAATATCCCAGTTGTGGTGACATATTGTACCCCAAGCACCATAAAATCCAAGTTCAACTGTGCCACTTCTGTTAGAGCTTCCAGTCAATCTAATTTGCATTTTACTTGAAGTACCATCTGTAGACATGATTTTTATATGGTATTCCATAAACGTTTACAGAAATATCATTTTCTATATGCATGCATAATAGTGTTACATATGTAGATAGAGCCCTAGCTCTTCTCAGTATATATTTTTTCATCTTAATGTACACTCACCATCACAAACCACTCCAGCATCTGTTAAGTGACTACAACTGCTGGAATAGGTTCCAAATGAAGAAAATTGACAGTCAAGAATATTTGTTTCTCCACCTCGACACTGTACTGAATCTGTCCATATTCTTCCTGAAACAGTACCTAAACTACTGTGAAGTGGGGCAGCTATGGCTCTGGGATAACCAAGCATTTTACATATCACATTTGCATCTTGAATATCCCAGTTGCGGTGACATATTGTACCCCAAGCACCATAAAATCCAAGTTCAACTGTGCCACTTCTGTTAGAGCTTCCAGTCAATCTAATTTGCATTTTACTTGAAGTACCATCTGTAGACATGATTTTTATACAGAAATATCATTTTCTATATGCATGCATAATAGTGTTACATATGTAGATAGAGCCCTAGCTCTTCTCAGTATATATTTTTTCATCTTAATGTACACTCACCATCACAAACCACTCCAGCATCTGTTAAGTGACTACAACTGCTGGAATAGGTTCCAAATGAAGAAAATTGACAGTCAAGAATATTTGTTTCTCCACCTCGACACTGTACTGAATCTGTCCATATTCTTCCTGAAACAGTACCTAAACTACTGTGAAGTGGGGCAGCTATGGCTCTGGGATAACCAAGCATTTTACATATCACATTTGCATCTTGAATATCCCAGTTGCGGTGACATATTGTACCCCAAGCACCATAAAATCCAAGTTCAACTGTACCACTTCTGTTAGAGCTTCCAGTCAAACGAACTTGCAACTTACTTGAAGTACCATCTACAAATATGTTTTTATATTACAGAGAAATCATTCTTTTAAATTTGCTATAAACATATGAAATATATACAACAAGAATAGGCAGGTGTATATACTGTATATTATACTTAGGAAAAGCATTAGTCTGGCCGCAAGACCTTATATACTTCTCATTACTGCACAGGGGCAGAAGAGAAATAGGGTATAGCAACTATTGTCAATTTCACACCTTGCGAATCATCGCCTTGGGCATTTATTAGTGACAATTCCCTGTACTGCACAACTGACCTAGATAAACGCCCACAAAGCAGCTAAAGGTGTGATAATTGCTGGTGTGATTTGAGTTGGCAGCCATTCCATTGGTTGAGCCAAGGTGAGAAATTGACAATAGTTGCTGGACTCTATTTCTCTTTTGCCCTGCGCGGTAATGAGAAGTAGGGTCCAGCGGCCAGACTAATAGAGCATTGGACCAGGATGTAGTTACATACCATCATTTTCTGGATATTCCATCCTTCATCAGTCACCCTGGGAGTTTAGTCATCTAGGCACTTTTTTGAGTCCCTAGCTATCTATGCTAAATCTTACATATGTATTACACTAATTTGGCATAAACTAACCATCACAAACAACACCAGCATCAGTTAAGTGATTACAGCTGCTTGAATAGGATCCAAAGGAAGAGAATTGACAGTCAAGAATGCTTTTTTCTTCACCATTACACTGTACTGAATCTGTCCATATTCTTCCTGAAACAATTGCTAAACTACTGTGAAGTGGGGCAGCTATGGCTCTGGGATATCCAAGCATTCTGCAAATCACATTTGCATCATGAATATCCCAGTTGTGGTGACATATGGTACCCCAAGCACCGTAAAATCCAAGTTCAACTGTACCACTTCTGTTAGAATGCCCAGATAATCGTACTTTAATATCACTTGAGATACCATCTGCAGAATATTTGGATTGGTAGATACACAGACAGACAGAGAAATATAAAGGAGGAAACATAAATAGAATGACATACATGATCATAAAAGGGTACTCTATATATGCAAAAGCATGTTGATTAATCTTCAACTTAACACACAAGCATTTTGATTATACATAAAACACACCATAGCAAATCACACCAGCATCCTTGGAGTGAGTAGTACAAGATGAATGCAAGTTTCCTAATCCACTGTGTCTACAGTTCAGAATGCTCTGTTCCTCTCCATGGCATTGCACATTATTGACCCAAACTCTACCAGAACCAGCACCAAAGGAAGATGAAACAGTGGCAGCTAGTGCTTTGGGATGGCCAAGCATTCTGCATATAACATGAGCATCAAGTATGTCCCAACCAATGTCACATACAGATCCCCAAGAGTTATTGAAGCCAATCTCAACTCTTCCACTAAGATTACCTGCACCACCAATTAACCGAACTTTTGGATTATTATAATTGCCATCTGAGGGTTGAAAAGGAAGATATACGTACATGCAAGCACAATTGCACTTTTGAAATTCTGATCATATTTTTGAACAAAGACTTAAACATGCTAAACTACAAGAAATTTGTACTCACATACCAATGCAAATGACTCCAGCATATCCACTCCAGCGACTATCGCTCCAACCCCAGTCTCCACTGACACAGCTCAGGAAACTTTGTTCCTGACCACTACAATAAGCATTTTGAAGCCATCTTCGCCGATAAACTGAACCAAATGCTCCTGAATATGTGGTAGCAAGAATTCCTTCAAATCCAAGCTCCCTACAGACAACCTCTCCATCTGGTCTATCCCAAGAATTACCGGACACTGATCCCCAAGCATTTCTTAAGCCAATATCCACCAATCCCTGAGATTCACTTGCTCCATTCAAGAGTCGAATCTTATATGGGTTATCAGTAGCATTTTCTATATATAAATAGTAATAGTTAAGTAGTATTAGTTAGGTATAATGACATTGTTTAACAAGAAGGTAAAAACCATCCGAGAGCCTCACATCATTTTAGTTGAAGTACGTTGGGATGATGTGCCTAAACATACATACGTAGATGAGATGTGTATATTATTATAAGATTACCTTAGTATATTGTAATTTGCACTGAATATATTTCAATTTCGATTTTGTATGCAACTTCTATGGCCTTTATCACATGATCACTGTTACTTTTTTCAGACCTGTCATTCATACGCTATTAAATTAGTTTATACGTATTTTTTCTATCATTTTTTATAATTTTGAGGACACTGAAACTTTCAAAAATCATTAAAATTGCGAATAAATATAAGTGCAACAAAGCATAGCATATTATATATTTATGAATAAATACATACTGTATATATGTACATATGTGCCAATAATTTAAATGGTTGTTTAGTTATATATGTGAAGAATATATACCTGCACACACAACACCAGCATCTTTAGCATGATCATCAGCACAGTTATATTTATCTCCCCAGGATCGGTGATAGCATTCTTCGACTGATAACTCATGTCCTCCACAGCTCACTTGACTTAGCCAAATTTTGCCTATCCCTCGTCCAAAACTTGATGACAGTGTGGCAGCAATTGCATGATCATATCCCAATTGTCTACATACTACTTGAGCATCTAATATATCCCAGCTATAATCACAGATGGTGCCCCACAGTCCATTGTGGAGTATCTCAACACGTCCCTGTGCTGGGTGACCACCATTGGCTAAGCGAATGGTTCTGTTAGAAGCTGAGAATGTAATTTATATATAGACATATGCGGGTTGTTCACATATATGAACTAAGGGAGTAATATTAATTGCACTAAAGTATATATGTGCAAAGGCTATGATGATGAAGTAAATGAACTGGTATATGTAAGTACTACATGTACTATATACCACAATGATGAGCCCAAAAGAGGGCAAAACAGCTATGTTTATATATTAAGATGTACATAAGTATAGTACAGTATACAATTAGAATATCAGTACTAGGATAGATCTGTTAACTTTGCAGAAGACTTACAAGGTGGACAAGCAGCCTGGCATGATCCTGCTAGAATGACCAGGATAAGAGTCAACCAAATAGTGCAACTTCCTTTATTTGAATTCATAGCAATTTGTGCTATAATTACAAATATATATATATAGTATATTGTAACTGTATATACTAGCACTATTATAGATGTGGAGGTACATACATGCATGCATGCATGCTATAGAATAGTTTTTGAATTTTGGAACATTTACGGTATTATCAATCAGGACACTTGACTTGTAGTTTTTAAGAAAGTAAACGGGAGAGGTGTGACAAACCTTTTCTGCTAAAGTGGAGTTGAAAAAAGCATTATTTTTTATGACTGCAAAATATATATACAAATCCAGTTATGTTTTCCTTTATATTACAGATTCATTAGCACCTCCAAAACATTTTAGAAAAGACAGCTAGTACTTTAATTGCATGGAGTTATTTACGTACTGGCATATACCAATGTTGTTTTTTTAACTACAGTGCAAATCCTAACATATGTATATAGTAGTACATGTGTATATATATGGAAGCGAATAAATTCATAATAATTACTCACCAATGAAGTTCCTAGAATGCACTGTTAAAATAAATATATTTTAGTACCCGCACTTTTATGAGAACTTAACACAACCTCGAACTCTACATATGTCTACGCAATATCTTGCTACAAGCAGTATATACTATTATTCAAGAAAATGTGCTGATCCTTTTTATAACCTTTATTGCAAGACGAAAACTTAGCAATGCAGAAACCACGTGCACTCAAAATAAACTATGTACATGCAGTATACATACTGTTGTCATGGTGTAGGGCATCCCCCCTTTCGTGTCCCCCCTTGGTGAATGTTTTCCACCCTAGGACAGTATTCACTGTTGAATTTAGTGCCCCCCTTAGTGAATGTTGTTCCTCCATGATCAATGACAGCTAAACAAAGCATACATAGAGCCTTTTAAATGCATAATTTAATGATACTTTTCATCAATTCCATGGAGCATGCACATTGATATTATGCAGAATGCATGATAATATTATTAAGCAATAAAGCATGTAAACAACAGGGAGATTTCAAGGGGAGATATGAGCCATAGATGTGTGGATGCAGGGAATGAGAGGCTAAGAAGGATGCTGACCAAGCTTAGGGGAGGTACAGCTGAGCTGAAGGAGGAAACAGGAAGATGGAGTGGTCTACCCAGAGAAGAAAGAACATGCCCTGTATGTTCGGTTCCAGGGATTGAACATGTAGAACACTTCATTCTAAAGTGTGAGCTGTGTAAAGAGGAACGAAAGGATCTCTTCTTGTTGTTAAAGAGATTAGGGGTGGAGGTGGAGCAGCAGGAAGACATTCAGAAGACTGCATCCATACTGCAAGTGGCAGCGAAAGAGGAAGGAGTAGCAAGATATGATAGAGAAGATGTGGATCAAGAGGTTCCAGTGTCAGACATTAGTACTGTCATTTTGTACTGAATTGATTTTATTAATGTGTTTGTCTGTTTTGCAACAGTGTTCTTTTATAACATTTTTTAAACTTTTTGCTTTCTTGTATATGCTGCATGGGGCATACTCTCGCCCTAGTGTGCAATGCACATGGTGTACTTAAAAATTATAGATATACGAGAGAAAATAGCAAAGGTTACAAGGGGACTATAGTCACTAATGTGGCAGGTACTACTGGTTGTACAGATTGATGTTACAATAATATAACGAGGATATAAGATGGAAATAGTTAAGGTTATATAGGGCCCTGGGGACTACAGTGACAAATATAATGCATAATGACAGTTACTACTGGTTACAGATGCTACAACGCCAGTTATTGCCACGTTTCGTTGGTGAAGGCAATGCTGAAATGCACTCAGTGTGATACAGCATACTGCACTGACTGCATTTCCTAGGGTGGAAAACATTCACCAAGGAGGGACACTATTCACTAGAGAATAATGTCCCGGGGGATACGAAAAGGGGGGACGCCCTACACTGCATTTTCTCCTCTTCTTGTTCTTGCTGAAACTGCTCGGATAACGATGAAGAGTGAGGAATGCAAAGATGCAATGATATTCCTACTCTTCCGCGGCCATGGCATGGGAAAGTGTGCGTCTTCTAGAGGTGGGACATTATTCACTAAGGGGGACATTATTCTCTAGTGAATATTGTCTGGGGGGACACTATTCACAGGGGGACATGATTCACTCCGACACCGTATTATCTCTCATATAAGCCCGGGGCTTGTATTTTTTCAAACCCCTCTAAACCCGGGGGCTTGTATTGGAGACTGGGTTTGTATAAGTAACTGGGCTTTTATATTTTCAACCCTTTTAATTGGTACATCAATTTTGTTGGGACAATTTCCACGTAAAATACGGTACCAGTCAGTAAGAACTGAACGTTTTCCGTCCGTACGTGCGTCCATACCCTTCAGCCATCGTTAGCACATTCGATGCTTTTACTTCATTAACAGCTCGATCGATACTCGGTTAACACTCGCTATACTACTTTAATCGCCTACCTTTGCTTTAACACCTAAACTACGTACGGGTGAAAGGCGCCCTTTTACATACGGCTTTGAACACAAAACGTCCTGGTGAAAGCCGTATCGCGTCCGTAGCTAGTCCGTAGCAGGTACGGGCGTAGGGCTGCGTTAACGTTACGCACGGAAATCGTTCCGTTTTTTCTGGTTGGTTGTCAGTGGGCTTATATTGGGGACTGGGCTTCTATTTTTTTCAATGAATCGTAAAGGTGGGCTTCTATTGGAGACGGGTTTACATTAGAGATCTGGGCTTATATTAGAGATAATACGGTATACCATCGAGAGTACCGTAGTGCGCCGGGAAAAAACATGTCCGCCAATTCATTATTACAACTAACCAATAGGTTTTCAGCTCAATTAACGGCATTCTGCTGTTTCTTGTAAGTTGGTAAGACAATTGCAGACTTACTTCCGGTTTTGGTATATTAGTAGCCATTTTTTTAATTAAAAGCTCTCTATTTGACTGCGACGTTATTTCGAGTTTTCGCCAAGAAAATTTTAAGAACAAAATGTAACAAGTACTATTAACAAAGGAAGAATACAAATTAAATAAAAACATATGAAACTTAATCACTTCTATATTTGGGTGCGTCATCCCTACTTCTGCTATATATCATAATGTGCCCAAACATACCAACCAAGTCCTGTATGACATGAATTTAAAGTTAATTGCACTGACCCTGTGCAAAGGCTCTGATGAAATATGAATTATCATGAAAGCTATTACATGAAACCAGCCAATTGCAAGTGACCATGCAAAATCTTGTCTTGACAGGCCATGGGGGACTGAAGTCCCATTGCATATAATATCACCATATATAGGTACTGTGGCACCACAAACTGACATATAGGATGCATTGGCTCAGCTATGGAGACAAATTGGTGCCAATACTCTGTGTTTACAAATAGTGTACAAATGTTAAAGCCATGCATCACAATTAAATTAGCTACTAATTAGGTTAATATCCCACTTATATATGGCTGCAGGCTGATATATAATTTTAGTTACAAACTCTCATGCACATGCATGAGTATTTGAAATGGTTGTTGTGAACTAGTAATTAGAGATAGGTTAAGTTACATTGCTAGCAAGTTTAGTAGCAGTAGCTCAAAAGCTATAGCTGACTCCAATGATGATGATGATGATGATTAAGAGACAAGCAATCATTTTTGAATTACACAAGTAGTTATCTAAAAGGAACCTGTTTGCATGATGTATATATATACTGTCATAGTGATCAACACTAGACACGGTGGGTATATATTCTTGTTGTCTAGTTTTGTGCAATTATAACTAACTAAATTCTATTTTAATGTCATTATTTTGAATTACTAGACTATTAAGGTAAATTCCACTCCCCCTTTCCTCTCTTCTCCTTTTTCCATCTTTCCTCTCCTTTTCTCCTTCTCTTCGTCTCTATTCCTTTGGATAGAAAACAATAATCTGCAAATCAGAGTAAGTGTAGATTCACCTTTATCCACTCATCTGTTTTATAGACCAAACCTGTTTCTAGTGAGCCACCATATTTGTGCAATACTAACTATTTAGCACTCCAGTGTCTATTATAATAGAGTATGGATATGTATATGTACAACTTTAATAGGTAAGACAGTTCCAGGTTTACTTCCAGTTTTCCTCATTTCTTCGTCTACTGCATATTAAATGTGCTTATTGATAAATACACATGGTGGCATATCATCTAGGAAATAGGGAATAGGCAATCTCAGGTTTGAACATCCATCACATCACCATATATAGGTACTGTGGCATCATATATAGGATGCATTGGCTCAGCTATGGAGACAAATTGGTGCCAATACTCTGTGTTTACAAATAGTGTACAAATGTTAAAGCCATGCATCACAATTAAATTAGCTACTAATTAGGTTAATATCCCACTTGTGTATATATGGCTGCAGGCTGATATGTAATTTAGTTACAAACTCTCATGCACATGCATGAGTATTTGAAATGGTTGTTGTGAACTAGTAATTAGAGATAGGTTAAGTTACATTGCTAGCAAGTTTAGTAGCAGTAGCTCAAAAGTTATATAGCTGACTCCAATGATGATGATTATTAAGAGACAAGCAATCATGTTGAATTACATGAGTAGTTATATCTAAAAGGAACCTGTTTGCATGATGTATATACTGTCATAGTAATCAATACTAGACACGGTGGGTATATATTCTTGTTGTCTAGTTTTGTGCAATTATAACTAACTATAAATTCTATTTTAATGTCATTATTTTGAATTACTAGACTATTAAGGTAAATTCCACTCCCCCTTTCCTCTCTTCTCCTTTTTCCATCTTTCCTCTCCTTTTCTCCTTCTCTTCGTCTCTATTCCTTTGGATAGAAAACAATAATCTGCTAATCAGAGTAAGTGTAGATTCATCTTTTATCCACTCATCTGTTTTATAGACCAAACCTGTTTCTAGTGAGCCACCATATTTGTGCAATACTAACTATTTAGCACTCCAGTGTCTATTATAATAGAGTATGGATATGTATATGTACAACTTTAATAGGTAAGACAGTTCCAGGTTTACTTCCAGTTTTCCTCATTTCTTCGTCTACTGCATATTAAATGTGTTTATTGATAAATACACATGGTGGCATATCATCTAGGAAATAGGGAATAGGCAATCTCAGGTTTGAACATCCATCACATCACCATATATAGGTACTGTGGCATCATATATAGGATGCATTGGCTCAGCTATGGAGACAAATTGGTGCCAATACTCTGTGTTTACAAATAGTGTACAAATGTTAAAGCCATGCATCACAATTAAATTAGCTACTAATTAGGTTAATATCCCACTTGTGTATATATGGCTGCAGGCTGATATGTAATTTAGTTACAAACTCTCATGCACATGTACATGCATGAGTATTTGAAATGGCTGTTGTGAACTAATAATTAGAGATAGGTTAAGTTACATTGCTAGCAAGTTGAGTAGCAGTAGCTCAAAAGTTATAGCTGACTCCAATGATGATAATGATGATTAAGAGACAAGCAATCATTTTTGAATTACACAAGTAGTTATCTAAAAGGAACCTGTTTGCATGATGTATATATATACTGTCATAGTGATCAACACTAGACACAGTGGGTATATATTCTTGTTGTCTAGTTTTGTGCAATTATAACTACGTAACTAAATTCTATTTTAATGTTATTATTTTGAATTACTAGACTATTAAGGTAAATTCCACTCCCCCTTTCCTCTCCTCCTTTTTCCATCTTTCCTCTCCTTTTCTCCTTCTCTTCGTCTCTATTCCTTTGGATAGAAAACAATAATCTGCAAATCAGAGTAAGTGTAGATTCACCTTTATCCACTCATCTGTTTTATAGACCAAACCTGTTTCTAGTGAGCCACCATATTTGTGCAATACTAACTATTTAGCACTCCAGTGTCTATTATAATAGAGTATGGATATGTATATGTACAACTTTAATAGGTAAGACAGTTCCAGGTTTACTTCCAGTTTTCCTCATTTCTTCGTCTACTGCATATTAAATGTGCTTATTGATAAATACACATGGTGGCATATTATCTAGGAAATAGGGAATAGGCAATCTCAGGTTTGAACATCCATCACATCACCATATATAGGATGTATTGGCTCAGTTGTAGAGACAAATTGGTGCCAACACTGTAATTATCCATCATCACAATTAAATTAGTTACTAATTAGGTTTGCTGACTACCATACACTTGTACATATATGGCTGCAGGCTGATATTTTTTTACTCATTTAAAACCTCTGTTGTCTACACCCATACAAAGGCATGTGTATTTGACATGGCTGCTGTGAACTAATTATAGATAGGTAATCATTAATTGCTTAGGTCTTTGGACAAGTGATTTACTCAGATATACAAAAGAGTGCATATCACTTTGATCTCCGCTGGTGTCCTCAAAACCTAACACTATATCCTGAGCAGTAGGTCCTTAACAATAGAAATAATTAAATATTTTAGATTGTACAATATAAGAAAATTACATCATTTAGGGAATCCCAAGCTGGTTTCTGTTTTGGATCCAGTACATTGCTTGCTATGGAAAAGGCATTCTATAAAAGATTATATTAAAAAGGACAACTATAATAATGTACTGTACTGTATTTATATTTTATATGAATAATCATTTTCCTAAGATATGATGACATCAGTAAGGTTAAGGAAATTATAATACATAGACTGCTTTCCTATTGATAATGTGGTAAACCTATACTATATAGAGATTTGGATAAGTACATTTAGACCAATTTTTCTAATTCTTCCACTGCCACAAATACATTTGAAAGCTTAATTAGATATGTTAATACAAACCTGTGAAATACCAGTGGTACCAATAATTGGTTTGGTTCAATGGCAATTACTTTGCTTCTATTCTAAAAAATTCTTATTGAACTGTGGCTATTGTAACAAATATCATTCCCTGTTATAGGACAGTTACTGAGTTGCTTTGCACTAGAGCTGCCATTGTTCTTTGTTATTCCCCATAATCTGGATTCTCTAAGTAATAGTCAATCACAAATAATCATCACACAAAGAATACACACTGGCATGCCCTACTTTAAACTAAAGGGTAACAGGCCCCAGGGCTTTACTTCAAACTAAATTGGAACAAGGATCACTATGAAACCCAAGCAGCTAGCTGCACTAAACAGGAACAGCCAGATACCCGGCTCCAGGGCATAGAGACACTTTAATTGCTGATTTATTAAATGGCTTATACATGGCCAAGGAACTCTCCAACTGAGCACTGCTGCATTTCTGGTTTGGCTGGAGAACATTAGCTGAGAGCTATGGACTAAAGCTAAACTGTATGAAAAATAAGTTTGGGATTCCTTTCATTAATCTAACATTACCTTCCTTCATATCACAAAAATTAAAAACATTAGCTAGTGTTATGGAAACAAAAATGAAACTCACAGTAGTATGAACCTGGGAATAAACATGATGAAAATGTACTATATATTATTATTGACCTGGACTGATATAGACAACTATAAGAACAATTCTTATCATTCTAGTCAGACTTGAGGAAAACATGCTTCACACTTAAGAACAAAATGTTCATACAACCAACCAAGTACAAATTACCATGGTTACATCTAAATAACAAGATTCCCATAGCAACAGCTGCAATCCATGCAATCGATTCAGGCTGCAGCTGAACAATTAGAATATTAACTTAGCTGGTAGTACAATGTCTTAATTTAAACTTTATAAAGTACAAATGAACTTTATTAAGAGCATGAATGATTCCCATGTAACTAGTAAAGTATATATTAAGAACATGCATTATTCCTAAGTACCAAAACCTCACCGTGCTGTAGCATCTCCCATCATCTTGTCCATTTATTTGTCACTTTCTTAGTCAAACTTGTCATCTGAGATAATGTCCAGTGCATTCTGATAATTCCTATGAGTTCATAAAGGAGTAACAACAAAATGGCAGTTGTCTGAAATTGTTTGCTATCAAAGATGAAACTTTATTAAAACGTTTTCTTTTAAAACATTTTGATTCCTTTAAAAATTTTGTATTCACATCTGATCCTGTAGTCCATTCATGGCTTATTTCTCTTCTGCATAGTTTGTGGTGTTAATTTACACTAGATCATTCAAGCTAATGCCCAATGAATAATAATTATGTATGTTGCATATGAATTGTAACTGCATGTGTGCTTTACGTATAATGTCAAACTAGATTTAGATTTACATGTAGACTTATTAGCTAAGATGTCCATGTATGCCTCTGCCATGCAAGTATTATTTGAGCACATGGTCGGCAGATTTATATTTCTCAGTTATAAGGCTAATTGACTACTAATCAGTAGTTCAGCTGGGGAATGCTTGGATGTTCACTATTAATCCTGCTTGTGTGTTAAATTGGCACTTGCGGATTCTCACTATACGGCCCGTACCTGGAGGAGCGTGGGTCCAGTGCCACTACATAGTCGGTCAGGGAGCTATTATAGGCTACCGCATCAGGTTAGTTTAGAAGATATTTGCATTGCAATTGCAATTTTATAATGTGCTCATGTATTCTCTTAATTCTTTTCTTATAGTTCATCGATGGGTCCCTACTCTAAAGCGAACTGGCCGATCCCAATGAGCTAAAGTCTGTGTACAGTGCTCTCAAGCTGCGTTGTGTGCACATGATGATTCTCATTGGTGGGAGTTTGTGGTCTGCCAGGGTCGGGCTTGTTCTGTCCGTAGCGTGAGGCAGTGCAAGACTAGTAACTGGTCATAGGTCGGTCAGGTACGCCGGACCGTTCCCGAGCAACTTCTCTTACGACGCAAGTAGTGAAAGTGTCAAACAGAGTTGAGAAACCGGAGGCCTTTTGGGGCACAAAGTACTTCTTATCTACCTCCACGTGGTGTGCCCTGGGATCACCTTTACACTCAGTAAAGTGATGCAAAATGAAGTACTGCAGCACTGTTCCAGTAGCAGGAGAAGAAACAGCAACCATGAAAAACTTGTTTAAACAAATAATTACATTGTTTGAATATTTTTTTCATTTAAAACCATGTACAGTGGAACCTCTCTAAGACGGACACCATTGGGACAGAGCCATGTGTCCATTATATGTAGGGTGTCCTTTATTCAGAGGTTTTTGTTTTAAGTTTGTTTATAGATAGAGACATACTGCGCACAATCGCACCGGCTGTATCTCACATTCTGAAAAGAAGCACTAATAAAGCCGCGGTTGAAGTTATGGAGCTGCTGTTAATCGTGGTGCAGGATATGGCATGGAAATCCCTTGCAAATATAGATTTTATGGCACACAAGACTACATTGATATAGACTCCGAGAACTTATCATGCCATAGAAATAGAATAGCAATTTTTTCTTAATAAACTGGTGCTAATCACGTGTCCGAGAAAATAGCGCAAGCGTCTGCAGTGTCCGTTATCAGAGGTTCTTATGTATTGTGTCGGTCAAACGGGGAGTATTTTATTGTCCGTTTTACGGGTTAGAGAGGTGTCCGGTTTTGGAGGTTTTTTGTACAGAGATTAAAGGATATCGTTCGGGACCTGCATAAGTGTCCGTTTTATCGCAAGTGTCCGCCGTTGGGAGGTGTCCGTTAATGGAGGTTCCACTGTACATGTATATTTCGTAATTGGCAAACAAAAATGATCATTGTGCAGTGGTTATATACAATCCCAATTGTCGATAATGGTGAACTCATAACCCATGCAGCTCATCGCAAATGCATACATCTATGTAAGCATTCAATAAATGTCATTCGTGTTATAAGTAAAGAGATAATAAGCAAGAAAAGTGAAACGAAAAAGAAAAAAGGGAAAAAAGGAGGAAACGAAAAGAAAAAAGGGAAAAAAGGAGGAAGTAAAACGAAAAACGAAACGAAACGAAAAAGAAAGCATTATGTCTGAAGGTGATGCTTGGGGAGCACAAACAGGCAATGAGGAGAGGTGTGAGGTCATGTTATATTATCATTTGTACCTTAACTGTACATTTATCTCTTCAAAATATATATCCACTTTGTACCAGCTACAACTTGGTTACTTTACATATGTATATCAATGAAGTATATGAGGTGAGTTTTTGAGAATTTGATGACAAAGAATATTAGACTGCTAGACTCCATACATTAAATTCAACTGAAAGATTTTGAAAATGGTTCTGTCGGGGTTATTGGAGTATCACCTTTGCATGAATTATCATTATAATTGTCAAAAATATGTTTTATAACAAAATGAACACTCCTTTTCAAAACAGATTTTTAAAAATAAAATACACGTACAGCTGCTGTGTATACCTGGTTATGCATTACTGATTAATAATGTGCTGTGAGGAAAACAGTTACTTGTGCATTTGTAATTAAGCCTGAGATCTTTCACTGAAAACACTTGCTCATTTTGGTTGGCTGGAAGATCCACGCACCCACATAGGAATACAGACTATATTTCAATTTTAAAGATGTAACACACACTAATAGTATAAAGTTTCAAATGTGTTAAATCAAATTAAGCTGAGTCACTCTTTAGTAATCAAATCAAACTAAATAAGTGAAGACCATTCAGTTAATGATCCATTTTCTCTGGCATGCACATGTCATATTTTTCAGGATTCTCCTGCAGAGAACTTTCACCTATGCTTTCTGAGTCATTCCTTTCCTCTTTATATGCTGTATAATAAACAAATAGAGCCAACGTATTTCAATTGCTAATTATTTAATTTTTTGTCATATAATTAAATTTACCATCTTCTAGTATATATTTTAGTAACAGCTAATGAATATGTACTAAAGTATATACATACGTTTAGCAGCCTTTTCACTCAGTTCAAAGGTAAGATGTCCTGACTCCTAGGGACAATATGGTAGATAGTATTATAAACATGCAAACCTGCTATTCTATATGTGGACATAAGTACATGTATATATTCTGTACTTTACCTTATAACCAGTTGAAGCTGTGTCCTTTCTATGAAATGAAAACATTTCACCAAATCCAGATTTTAAGAACTTACTGAGTTTACTCCAAATTTTATCATTTCGGATCACATGAAATAGGAAGATTAAAACTCCCTGAGTAAATAGTATATAGCCATAATTCTCAAACATATACATATATACACACATTATAACTGGCCCATGATTCACTAATCGTATGTGTATTAATAGTATTTGAATACAAACTATAAGTGTACAGTATTGAGTACCTGCAGGGAATTTAGAATTAGGAATATCCAAGCAAAGAATGTTGTTTGGGAATTTACTGCTAGTAAACCAAAAAGCCAAGTAAATCCCATGACAGGAAGCAAGATCACAAAAGCCTTCAATATAGCCCTATTAATGTGATAATAAAATAATATTACTTATACATATATAAGCACTAGTGTATTCTTAGCTGATATACTACATACCTGATAATGAATCCTATAGGGAAGCTAATATTTAAAGATTAAGTGATATTCTAGACAAGTTTTATGAGACGTACTATTTCTTAAAATCCTTTCACCACAGGAGCATCTCTAACTTGCATTATGATGAAAGATATCATTGTTTATTATAATGCATTATCTTCCATGTAATGGAAAATGTATAACCTAATTGGTACCATTTCAAATACATATGTATATACACATATACGTATATACATACATTCTAATCATCCACCATTTCCCCAAGCACATACTGGGTACATGTAAGTTATATATATATATATGTATATATGATTGAGAATTGTGAAAACAACATATAATTATACATTTGTCTTACTTTGCTGCTACAACTTCTTTGCATTCTTGGGATGTATTACTAGCCTGATTTACTCTCTGCTTGTACAGTGTTCTCAATGAGACTGCAACTATGATTCCATTAATCTACGTACACATGTACATGAATAATCTAACACATCATTTTTCTGTATATGGTTGAAATACATTTCCATTTAGATCTACATTTATATATTACTTAGGGAAGGCCTATTTAGCTATATACGTACGTATATAGAGCCTATATAGCTTGGATACAACTTTACATTTTCCACTGGGCCAGACATTATATGAGCATAATTAGCAAATTAGTACAAATTATAACAGTGTTGCCATAAAATTGCTAATAATTAATAAAAAGTATGTAAAATCTACTCACACAAATGAGAAGCACCATTGGAACTATAAATGCAGCAATCAGACCATCTTCAGTTGGTAGCCAACAACTGATAAACATAAATATTTATAACTTAACATACATGTATATCCTAATTAATGTGTATGTTGAAGGGCATAATTGAAATCAGCAATCAGGTGTTTGGACCAGGAGGTCTTTACAACAATAAATTACTGCTGATTGATGAAGACCTTGGAGTCAAAACACCCGATCACTGTCATATGCAAAAGTTAATCTAATACATACTCTACATTACAGCTTACGCATAAATGGTTTGATAATGAGGAGAGGCCTTGTCATATGACAGTGGAATTCTGTAGTGTTCATGCTTTGCAGCCACAGAAAGACTGGCTATTAGTGCAGGAGTACCTAAAAGTATGAATATTTTATTATTGGATCAGATATATGACCTAGCTACATACGTACATATGGATGAAAGAATTAGGAGTACTTGTTGCAATCATTATGAGAATAAAGCCGTATTGAGCATCAGCAACATGGATTTACTATTTTACTACCGGAGATCTTCGTTGGCATTATATATTATGCCGATGAAGACCTCCAGGTTGAAACGTCCTAAACTAAATAGACTTTATTCTCATACAAATGCATACATAAATATACATACACATACGTACGTAATTTAGGGAGAAAACATTTTCATCTCTAAAACACCATCCTTGCCTAACCATTATTTTAAGATCAACTTTTTAAGCACATACGTATACATAACAATGCATCCATCAAAAAGCTTAAATTATTTTGCAAAACCATCCAATTCTACTACTCCAGGTTGACGTACCCCATCCAATGGCCAAATAATAGTAGATCCATTTCTTCTTGTTCAAATTGAAGGTGTAGTGAAACATTCTGTAGAGATGAAGACCCTCACAGAACATCCAAAAGAATGCAGATAAGAAGAAGTAATGCAACAAGGTTGCAACAGTAGTACATGCCACCTGAAATGAGACAATTATTGTAGTTGTATATAAGTATATACATACATGTTTGAACATACTTATACGTATACACAGTATGTATAGTATTTACATAGGTATGCACGAGAACTGTACCGTGGATGTCTTAGCATTTTCAACACCAACCAAAAACAGCAGTATTCCACAAAAGAGTGATATGGAAAGATTTAAATGAATGAAATTGATGAGTATCTTTATAAGTTGCCCCCTATATTGGTAATATAGAAATCAAAATTTACAAATCAAACAATTTATATATATTAAATACATTAGTGGATGCGTACCTTAGGGTTATGAAGAAAATGATGCTTAAGAACAGTGCCAAAAGAGAAATGCTACATCCAAAGTAGCTTGCTAAACTCAAGGCAAATTTATGTTCCTCAGAAATTTCAGATGCCTAAGGTGTATGAAAGTTTTATGATTTGTGATATATTTATATATTCACTCCATACATACTGTATTTTACAACAAGTACAGTGCATGCATATGTACATATTTTCTTTACTTACATGTATGATGTTTATACTTATGGATATAGCAAACAAGTATGGCAATTTAAACTGCTTTGCTAATGTTAAGTATGTAAAACAAATGAATTAGTTATCGGAACAGATTACAGCCGGGACTTATTCAAATAATACAATCTGTCAAATATCATAATGTGTATGTACGAATATTAAATTAGACATAACTTACTTCACTACTAACTTGAACCAGAAGAGCAAAGCTTGTAAGATGTTTACTTTTGCATTTGACAACATTTTCATCTAAATATGTAGAAATTCCTTCCAAAGACCAACTATTTATGTTGAAATCCCAAAAGGCACACTTGTAATTCTCCTTATTTTGGAAGTTGTCCTAAAATGAGAACATTTAGGGAATGTTATAAAGGCTTGATCAGTCATAACAATATTGGCAAATACTTTTTTTAAATCAAATTGCAATTCTATTGGATCTTTTTCCAAAATATCTGTAAAGTTTTCACCATCCAACCCAATCTGAATTGAGATGATCTTTGAGTTAGAGACTTGGTCACTTGCCTCCCTATATGTACATATATATACGTACGTATTATGCAATAATAAATAATATATACATACCTCTGTACGTATGTAATGTCTAAAACATGCAGCTTTGTATAAGTTATACATAAATACACGTTTATTTATACTTAGCATCTCCTTTTGATTCTTCACCAAATCTACTGAGATAATTCTGCAGTTGATTGATCTGTAGTCCAATCACCGGATAGCCTTGGATGGAATAAAAACATTTCGTATACGTATGTTCATGAAGCAACATAAAGGAATATGTTTACACGTACGTACTTATATATATTACTTACTTTTTTGGCTTTTTCTGAGTCTTTGGACAAGTGATTTACTCAGATATACAAAAGAGCGCATATCACTTTGATCTCCGCTGGTGTCCTCGAAACCTAACACTATATCCTGAGCAGTAGGTCCTTCACTGATTATAGTCTCACTATTAATGGCTAATATACCATATAAAATAATTATATGAAATCAATGTCTCTTCATATACGAGCAAACACTCAGTTGGAAACCACAATACCACTCAAACCCACAATATGCGTACAGTACACAAACCAATATTATTAGCTGTGAATGATGGAATTTTGATAGATGATGACAAGCTAATGTACTCTTCTGCATAAGACAAGGCTACACTCTCAGACTGCATTAACAAATCTGCTGGTCCCAGCTTGGTTTCAAACTACAGAATTAATTATATACATCATTTGGTTAAACTACGTAAATATAATACCTATACGTACATATACTTAATAAGATAAACATTTTAGATTGTACAGTATAAGAAAATTACATCATTTAGGGAATCCCAAGCTGGTTTCTGGTTTGGATCCAGTACATTGCTTGCTATGGAAAAGGCATTCTATAAAAGATTATATTAAAAAGAACAACTATAATAATGTATTTATATTTTATACGTATGAATAATCTAAAACATTTTCCTAAGACATGATGACATCAGTAAGGTTAAGGAATTAGAATACATAGACTGTTTTCCTATTGATAATGTGGTAAACTTAGATTTAGAGAAGTATACCAATTTCTAATTTTATCACTGCAACATTTACATTAATTTCAAAAAATGAACTATGCTTAATTTAATACAAATTTGAATGTATAATATAATATAGTGGTACATACCTTAAGTTGCATAACAGCGTTTTCTGACTGGAGAAGATTTGATTTTTTTGATAAACTACATATAATAGTTAAACATTTAGAGTAGGTAGGTAGGTAGGTAGGTAGGTAGGTAGGTAGGTAGGTAGGTAGGTAGGTAGGTAGGTACGTAGGTAGATAAATATACGTACATATGTACATGTACCTGGAGAATAAATCCAAAAAAGACATTGTAGTATTGAGTTCTAATGGAAACACAACTCTGCCAGTTTGCTGAGTTCCATTCTTCAGACTCATACTGGTGTCCTCCAACAACAATAAATGATCATCATTTAAAGAAACAGTTCCCCCTTCTTGGACTAACACATTGGACATGATTGAATCTCTGATTCTTCCATTCTATATTGCATACATATACGTACGTATAACAATAATTGCATTACCTTTAATTGCTATGTGGTTAAGATCTAAATGAACATTTCCAAATCATTTTGTTTATACTCACTGTAAGTCTTGCATCTCTGAAAAGTTTGGATTCACACTGCAAAACATTTGCCTTTTCCCATACACCATCACCATTACAAAGTCTCTGTGCTAGGCCTAATAAGTATACAGTTCATAGATAAGATGACCATACAGTATGTACATCTGAATGCAAAATATAATATATTATGTAATAAGTGTCTTCAGGCTTAAGTTACTGTATATAGTCATTATCTGATAAATCTCAAAATTGCACATACCTGTTGTATTTCCAATTTCTTGTGTACATCTTTTTATATCATACGAGCACGGTTCAGTGAGAGACCATCTAATTCCATAAGATACTGACTCAGGGCAGGACTTGCTAGTTTTAGCTGAACAAAGTGGAAATTGCAAGAGAACCGATTGCAAGCTCTACGTATATAAGTAATGTTTGTACTTAAGATGTGTGTTTATATTTGCAGTACCTACGTACGTACCTATGCAAGCTGGACTGTTTGTGATACCATCATATTTAAGAGGTTGTGAATCCTACAATTAAAAGATGTATACCATGTTATATCAATAACAACTATTTAATGTTTAGGGTAGAGAAAAATGGATGAAAAAGAGTTTCTTTTTTTAAAAAGTACAAACGTACTTGAAAGTCTGCAATCTGATCTCCATCAGTGTCAAGGGAACATTTTAAAGTATAGGTACTCTCCAGAGTATTATCATATACAGCTATATAAGGGTCTGCACACTGTAAGTAATCAAATATTAATATTATATATACTACAGTACATGTTATACATTCAAGCTACATAGTAACTGGTCATGTACTTAAGTATAAGTCAATTAGATAAAAAAGACAAATTTTAATTAGCGTACATACTGGATATATATATACACAACTCCTCATAAATGACATTTGATGTGCTGTATACATTATATATGCTATTTGAGTCTCTTATCACAAAATATCAATGGCTTTACACCTTTATGTACGTAATTATAATGAGTACTAATCTCAGCATACTTTACATGTGTCTCTACTGCAGTCACATGGCGAAGAACCTTGTCCAAAACACAGAGTTATTAACTTCTTAGAATAGTCATTGTTTGAACAGGTACATATATCTGTAGTATTTATAAAAGAATATACGTACATACATGTAATACTCCCTTATAACATATCAACAAATGTAAGTGTCAGTATAATATTATTGTTACCTGAAGCTGTAAATCCTTGCATAAATGAAACACTTTCCAGTGGAACCTGATGGTATTCTAAGAGTTTTGATGAGTTGAGTTCTCCTATTACAGTATCAGGTACTTCTGGTGGAAGTGTAATAACAAGTGTGAGTATAGTCTTTTCAGGAGTTAGAGGAAAGTATTTGCTATCATAAGTTGAGATGTTGTAGCCCTCTAAACTGTTTTCAAACTACATTTATACGTAAATAAAAGCCAAATATACATTATATCATCTAATTGCTCAAAAAAGCACTACATTATCAAGCACTAATTTATTACAAGAGTATCTCGTATGTACTCTTGATAACATACATATGCATACCTCTTTTAGAAACTGTTTTTCATTTGACTTTACATCCATAACTGATGCATGAGTTATCACTTCAAGAACAACAATAGCAAAGTAATCTGCCTCAGAATTCACTGTACAGCCACTAGTGTCAACTGGGTCCCATCTACCCCTTGTGTTGCACAATCTGGTAATCTGTGAAAAACCACTCATTGATGGGTGAATGAAGGAGCAGGGGATGGAGACTTGTAATCCTTGTGATGTCCGGGGCCAATGAAAGCCATAATTGTAATGTGGAAGACAGCATCCACTACAGGTATCCTGCGTGTATAGTCACATATGGTAAGATGTGAATACACAAACACATTAATATTAATATCCATGAAATATAAACAAGTAATTTGATTTAAAAAAACTTATGGGGCTGATACCCCTGCACTCACTGAGTTATTTTAAAAATTTCCTAAATACCACCATTTGCAAACTAAATGTATGCATGTACACATATAATTAAAGAAATATAAAAATAAACAAGCAAAGCTACCACACTATACATAAGATACATAGTGGACTGAAGTAGGCATACATATATCTTACGTTTTTATGTGAAATGTATTATGTATACATATAGTTTTGACAAACCAATGAGTCAGGTATTCCATCTCCATCTTTATCTGTAGAACATTGCTCTCTAAAACTGGTAAATATACCAGTGCACTGCATAAGGTGAACATGGACAATATACTGTAAAACAGTAATTAATAATCATTTTTATACAGTGTGTATACATATTTATGTACGCACAGTCATGCTCTTTGGTGATATTATATTCCAGGCTTTATTTACTTGTTATCATAATACAGAGATCATAATACTGTCTATATACGTATATACTTCTTCCCTTAAGTACTGTACATACACACATCACCTTCCCTTTGATGTGGTTACAAGCAAATAACAGTATTTACTCTGATAATGACTTCCTAGCAAAAGCTTATAAAAGTTATCAAGTTGGGTAAAGTAATTGTTCTACTCTTATACCTGACAGTCTTCACTTGAATCACACCCACAAGCAATTGGAGAATGCTTTGGAGCTCTGCACAATGCTGCTTTAGCTATGGGACTTTCATGAAGTATGGGAGGCCTGACAACAAGTGGACAGTCACAGAATTCTAAAATGGAAAAATGTTAATGCTCATGCACAGTTAACATCATGTATATCTAGAAGAATGCATAATAAATAGACCACAACTACTTTTGGTGGCCATTGAACCTACAAATGTATAGTTACTAGCTATAGCCAACTGCAATTGAGCTTCACACATGAACATAGACTTACTATAACATATACGTATAATACAATGTCTTGTGATTCTAACCTGCAGGAGTTAGTAGGAGTTTGTGAACAATTTTAACTGGTATACTATTGAATTCATTGAGGATGTGTAAATCCCTGTTCTGTAACTCATGATCAATGTCCTCAAAACTTGCTTCTTCTAAATATATGTTAACTAATGTAGATCCCTGCCTTCCAGTATTTCCAGTTATATTGAGTAAAACAGACGTGCTAAAGAGAATACTAGCTATCCCTTGAAGATTATTGTGAATCTTTTAAAAAAGAAGCAAAGTAATTATAACTTGTAGAAATACATTTCTGATGACAGCCTTTACCAAATTTTCCAAATTCTCTCTTGATAATGAAGAATAGTCTTCCATAATTAATAAAGAGAGTAGGAGCACTTCGTTATTTGATGACTCATTTAAGGAACATGAAGAGAGATCCAGGTTCCACTGCAGGTTACTCTTGCAAGTCCATTTTGCTTCTCCACGTTGGTTCATTCCATCAAACACTTCAGTGCAAGGTATTGTGTAGCTGTCACCTATGGCTGCAGACTGAGGAAACAGTCCTGGCAGGCAGCCTATATGAAGAATACATAAACATATCTACATGTGTTGCTGTTTCATACGTATGTATATATGTATATCCTACAGATTCTTACTTTTTGTTGTGAATACAGATGCATAATTTTGTTCAAATTTTGTAAAGAAAATTCATTTTACCTGGTTGAATGTCAACAGTAGCACTTGCAGTCAGTTCAATATTGTCCAAAAGTGAACATGAATATTCTCCTGAAAAACTGAAGCTTGTTGTTCTAAATATTATCTGGGACGAGTTGGTAGTCTTATGAATGATGTAATTATTCATATCTAGGCTTGAGCCATTGACCAACCATTGTACAGAGAAGTCTTGTAAGTCTATTTCAGTGAAGGTACACATTAACATCATAGCCTCTCCTGTTGCTATGTTGCTTGTTTGAGGGGAAATTGTTACTGTTGAGGTATCTGGTAAGAGAACTTCACCTGTAAGTTAGATATTTCAGGAAATGGGAAGCAGTATATTAAATATAAATTTCAAGGTACAAACTCATTAATTATCATTAACTACAAAATATTTACATAAAGCAGTATGTCCACATATGTATGTACCTAACTGACAGGGTTAAAAACCACTTTCACTTTTTTTACAGATTTTGTCATTTGAATATATACATCCATTGTAAATCAATCATCACTCTCATTAATTTTAATAACCAATCAGAATTTATAATGCACACTACTTCCTCGGACAGAAACCTGTTTATATTATCCTTCCAGTGACTTGTAAACCCACCATGGGTTGGGTTATTCTTTACTGATCTTTTTCAATCTTTGTCACATTGATAAAAATCATTTTTATTAGGAATAATGGAATAAGTACAATGCAGCAGATTTGTATATATGTACATGTATTTATATGTGTAGACATTGCATACGTACTGTACACTAGTACATTTCCCCATATACAGTAACAGCTCACTTATACAAGTTATTGTGGCAGCTCTACAATAGGATGTTGCAACCCCCCAAGTCACTCCTGGACAATCCAGTAGTTCATCTTCTCTTCCAGAGCATTGTAGATTATAAAGCCAAAATCTTCCTGGCCAACTTGTGTAAGTGACTGTACTTTGTGTAGCCAAAGCTGATTTGTAACCAAGATGTCGACAAATGACGTTAGCTTCATACATTTCCCAATAGCTAGGGTAATGGTAGGTGCTCCATCTTCTATATTCACTTCTGTCATAGTAGCAAATGGCTCCCCAGGCATCATTTAGACCCACCAACACAGTACCCTGCAATTCAGAGTCTTCAGAATTTCTGAGAAGCTTCATCTGCAGGCCAGTACCATTTGCTAAAAACAAACCAATTAATTATTGCAATAAGGAGGGATTGCCCATACTACTAAGAGTGATGAATGCATTGTTCAAAGTGTAATTAATTCAACATCATGTTTATGTAACTTTCAAATTTACAAAATAAACTAATTAATTGTGATGCAGCACAAAATATGTTTCCAGTTTCAACATGCAAATCAGGTACTTGTTCTGTTCATGTTATTCATTATTTCCTACAAATGCAAAGCATACTGTTATACTATGCATATATAACATATGCAGTTAACAATGTGCACACATGTACTGTATATTTTTTGAAGGAACGCATATTTTGTGCTGCAAAGTGTAACTTTGTTATATGAGGTACTTGTGTACTCTTAATGAAATTACCAACCTTTTTTACAAATAACTCCTGCATCATTAGCATGATCACATGATGAAACACTAAAGCCCCAACCACTGTGGCTGCAGTTAAGCAAACCCCTTTCTCCTCCATTGCAGTTTACATTATAGAGCCATATTCTCCCTCTTCCATAACCAAATGATGAGTCATGTGTGGCAGCGAGGGCCTCATCAAAACCAAGCTGTCTGCAGACCACATTGGCATCTAGGATATCCCACCCATAGTCACATACTGTTCCCCAGGCTCCATTTAGACCAACTTCTACACGACCTTGAGAGGAATCTATCCCATCAACAAGTCTAATATCCACTACTGGTGCCTCATCTGTAATTGTATGTATATGTACAGTTATTAAAATACACAATAATATGGAATATAGAGAGCCAGACAGTCTGGACATTCAGGAGGACTACAGTATCCTTACCATACCCTACAGGCTTATACGTATGGTATCTTGTTATATATGAATATTTTCCTATAAAGAAGATATGTTATATATACGAATGCAAATGCAAGCCCACCACATGATCAATGGACCAAGGAACAATTAAACATTATTGCAGTATTATAGGTCTCGTTTCTGGTTGTACGTACAATTTAAGTATATAGAACTTTTGAACCTTTAATGTAGTGACTCATGGGCCAAGTCTGGCCTAGTGCTTCTATTTTATATACTGCATTGAATGATGTATGTAGGTACTATATACTACAGCCGGGAAACTTGACATCAATGCATTAAGGACATCATGATATTTGTGCATAGCTAGACCACGTGTTCCACTAATTATCATTTCACAACCAGGTAGTAGGCTGTAGGTCACATTCATGCTAATTTTTAAAAATACAGTTTTAAAGGAGTCTCAGTTAACAACGGCACCAGAATTAATGTACATATACACACATACACAAGCATACGAATGTAGAAATATCCTTGTGTAGACTAGACATACACAGTACTCTTACTTGAACAGACAACTCCAGCTCTTTGATCGGTGCTACATGCTACATTCCATCCAGTGTAAGGACAGTCCAATATGGTTCTTTCCTCTCCTCTACATGCCAGATCTGATATCCAAGCACGTGAATTCAAACTGCTCCCAAAAGTGTTATCATAGGTGGCTGCTAGTGCATAGACATAACCTAACTGCTTGCAGATAACAGTGGCATCTTGAATGTCCCACCCAGTCTGACATACACCTCCCCATACACCATCTATGCCAATTTCAACTTGTCCTTGACTTTCATCTTTCCCCCTCGTTAACCTGATCATTAAATCTGCTTTCTCATCTACAGTATTTTAATTAGAAAACAATAAAATCATGCTGTATCCTGGATAACTTTCAAAACATTTTATATAGTTATTAGTTATTATGCATATTATTGAAACTTCTTAATATGTATGCAAATTTTATGCAGCATACGTATATACACAATGTAAATATGCATATATTTTCCTACATTACAAGGCCATAGTAGTTTAATACAAAAATCCACACATGCAATTCTCACTAAAGCAGATTACACCAGCATCTGTTGAAGAAGTACAGCTACTGGAATAACTTCCCCAATCACTATGCTGGCAATCCTGAATATCGCTTTCTTCCCCATGACATCTGACATCATTAAGCCAAATTCTTCCAAATCCAACTTGAAAAGCAGAATTTAGAGTTGGTACTCCTCTGTTATATCCAAGCATTCCACAGATTACGTTAGCTTCATGAAAACTCCAACTACTCTGGCATATTCTCCCCCAGAGTCCCTTAATTGCAACTTCTACTTTACCATTTGAAGGAGAACTGCCATAAACCAGACGAACTTGTGTGCTTTCACGATAATTTGCTATATGTAGTTAAGGATATTAATTTCTCTCTCTCTCTCTCTCTCTCTCTCTCTCTCTCTCTCTATCTATCTATCTATCTATCTATCTATCTATCTATCTATCTACGTACATATCTACCTATACATTTCTCTATCTATATATATACCCTACAGTATGTACGTATGCTTAACCAAACTAACCCGAGCATATAGCAACAGCATATTCACCAGAAGAGCATGAATATTCATGCCATTTAAAACTGACACACTCCTGAATGTTTTTTTCATGTCCATTACAATTAACATTGGAAAGCCACACTCTCCCACTACCTCCTCCCCAAGCTGAACTTGCAGTTGCAGCCAAAGCTTTAGTAAACCCAAGTTGACGACAGACCACCTGGGCATCTGCAATATCCCAACCATCACTACACACACTCCCCCAAGCTCCTTTGAAGCCTATTTCAACACGACCATATGAGTTATTAAAACTATCCACCAATCTGATTTCAATATCATCAGTTTCATCTACATAGAATATATAAAAAACATGCATGCTGAGAAATAGTCAAGTATGTATACAATATAAATGTTTTATTATAAATGAATTGCAGATCTTATAGGACAGTACTAACAGCAACCTATAATTGAGTACCTCCACAAATAACTCCAAAATCATCGTTATGATTATTACAGGTAGAAGTGCTCACAATTCCCCATGTCCCAGAGCAGTCCAGAATTGATGATTCCTCACCATAGCAGTCAATGTTATTTGACCATACCCTACCATACCCACTGCCAAATGATGATTTGTAAGTAACAGCCAACGCTTTTCCATATCCAAGCTGTCTACAGATCACTGTTGCTTCAATAATGTTGATGTCAGATGCATAATGACATATGGTACCCCAGACACCGTCAAGGCCAATTTCTACTCTTCCTTGGGACTTATCTATTCCTCCAGCAAGTCTTATATTGACATCAACACCTAAATATGCACATTTCATGTACTACAATGAATATTACCTCTATATGTCTGCTTTGTCATAAAGTTAAATTCCTACATATTACATGTACATAATAGTCTCGACAGGAAGAACATTTCTCTCTCCTCCTATGTACATTTTAGTCTACTCAAAAATATAAAAATGTGACCCAGTTTTAATTAATTATCTACATACCTTCACAAACCACTCCAGCATCAGTGTAATGACTACAATACCTGGAATATGATCCAAAGGAAGAAAAGTGACAGTCAAGAATGTTTCCTTCTCCACCTCGACACTGTACTGAATCTGTCCATATTCTTCCTGAAACAGTACCTAAACTACTGTGAAGTGGGGCAGCTATGGCTCTGGGATAACCAAGCATTTTACATATCACATTTGCATCATGAATATCCCAGCTGTGGTGACATATAGTACCCCAAGCACCATAAAATCCAAGTTCAACTGTGCCACTTCTGTTAGAGCTTCCAGTCAATCTAATTTGCATTTTACTTGAAGTACCATCTGTAGACATGATTTTTATATGATATTCCATAAAATTTTACAGAAATATCATTTTTATATGCATGCATATTAGTATTATACCATATATCGGGATATGAATGCGAGAATATAAAATTATGAATTATGGGTTTAAGTAAACATTGTGGTTAAAGGAATGCAAGATAAAGCTTAGGTGTACAGGATGTGAATACGAAATTACTGAGGTGTCAAATCAATATGTGTCAAAAGATTGTGCATACAGTCAAAACTTGCAATTCGCATTCTTTTGACACACACATTCAATTCCCCATATATACGGTATATGTAGATAGATCCCTAGCTCTTCTCAGTATATTTTATTTCATATTAATGTACACTAACCATCACAAACGACTCCAGCATCAGTTAAGTGACTACAACTGCTGGAATAGGATCCAAAAGAAGACAATTGACAGTCAAGAATATTTGTTTCTCCACCACGACACTGTACTGAATCTGTCCATATTCTTCCTGAAACAGTAGCTAAACTACTGTGAAGAGGGGCAGCTATGGCTCTGGGATAACCAAGCATTTTACATATTACATTTGCATCTTGAATATCCCAGCTGTGGTGACATATGGTACCCCAAGCACCATAAAACCCAAGTTCAACTGTGCCACTACTGTTAGAGCCTCCAGTCAAACGAACTTGCAACCTACTTGAAGTACCATCTGCAAATATGTTTTTATATTATAGAGAAAATCATTCTTTTAAATTATAAACATATGAAATATATATACAACAAGAATAGGCTATTCTACTATACTGTACGTATATTATACTTAGGAAAAGCCTATCAGAGAGTACGGTAGTATATATACGTATATATATACTCTCTAAGTAGGGATTATATAGAGCATTGGACCAGGATGTAGTTTCATACCATCATTTTCTGGAAATTCCATCCTTCCTCAGTCACCCTGGGAGTTTAGTCATCTAGGCACCTTTTACATCCCTAGCTATCCTATGCTAAACCTTACATATGTATGTATTACACTGATTTGGTATAAACTAACCATCACAAACAACACCAGCATCAGTTAAGTGATTACAGCTGCTGGAATAGGATCCAAAGGAAGAGAATTGACAGTCAAGAATGCTTTTTTCTTCACCGTTACACTGTACTGAATCTGTCCATATTCTTCCTGAAACAATTGCTAAACTACTGTGAAGTGGGGCAGCTATGGCTCTGGGATAACCAAGCATTCTGCAAATCACATTTGCATCATGAATATCCCAGTTATGGTGACATATAGTACCCCAAGCACCGTAAAATCCAAGTTCAACTGTGCCACTACTGTTAGAATGCCCAGATAATCGTACTTTAATATCACTTGAGATACCATCTGCAGAATATTTGGATAGGTAGATACACAGACAGACAGAGAAATATAAAGGAGGAAATATAAATAGAATGACATACATGATCATAAAAGGGTACTCTATATGCTGATTAATCTTCAACTTAACACGCAAGCATTTTGATTATACATACAACACACCATAGCAAATCACACCAGCATCCTTGGAGTGAGCAGTACAAGATGAATGCCGGCTTCCTAATCCACTGTGTCTACAGTTCAGAATGCTCTGTTCCTCTCCATGGCATTGTACATTATAAACCCAAACTCTACCAGAACCGGCACCAAAGGAAGATGAAACAGTGGCAGCTAGTGCTTTGGGATGGCCAAGCATTCTGCATACAACATGAGCATCAAGTATGTCCCAGCCAACATCACACACAGATCCCCAAGAGGTGTTGAACCCAATCTCAACTCTTCCACTAAGATTACCTGCACCACCAATTAACCGAACTTTTGGATTATTATAATTGCCATCTGAGGATTAAAAAGGAAGGTACACAAGCAAGCACAATTGCACTTTTCAAATTCTGATCATGTTTTGAACAAAGACTTAAACATGCAAAACTACAAGAAATTTGTACTCACATACCAATGCAAATGACTCCAGCATATCCACTCCAGGAACTATCACTCAAACCCCAGCCTCCACTGACACAGCTCAGGAAACTTTGTTCCTGACCACTACAATGAGCATTTTGAAGCCATCTTCGCCGATAAACTGAACCAAATGCTCCTGAATATGTGGTAGCAAGAATTCCTTCAAATCCAAGCTCCCTACAGACAACCTCTCCATCTGGTCTATCCCAATAGTTATCGGCCACTGATCCCCAAGCATTTCTAAAGCCAATATCCACCAATCCCTGAGATTCACTTGCTCCATTCAAGAGTCGAATCTTATATGGGTTATCAGTAGCATTTCCTATATTTAAAAACATTAATAAGGTAATTGCTATATTAGGTAAATAATTTAAATAAGTGTAATTGATTTAAGGTAAAAAAACATGGGCCATCCCAGAGCAGCCTCACATGATGATGTGCCTAAACATACGTACATAGATGTGATGTGTATATTATAATTTTTAATTTCGATTCAGTATGCAACTTCTATATGGTCTTTATCACACGATTACTATACTTTCTCCAGACCTGCCATTCATCTGTCTTTACGTAAAATACATATATATAAGTGCAACAAAGCGGTCAGTGTGGGGGGCAGCAGCCTCATGAGGCTTTTTAACTCAAATTACTTGTTCTTAATTGTTTTTTTAGTGTACATATATTCCATTACGATATACATATGTAGGTATCTTTAAAATACAAGCTATGTATGTCTACATATAACATAATATGTGTATATAAGACAACAGCATACGTATGTTCCAATGACTTAAATGGTTGTTTAGTTATGTGAAGAATATATACCTGCACACACAACACCAGCATCTCTAGCATGGTCATCAGCACAGTTATATTTATCTCCCCAGGATCGGTGATAGCATTCTTCGACCGATAACTCATGTCCTCCACAACCCACTTGACTTAGCCAAATTTTGCCTGTCCCTCGTCCAAAACTTGATGACAGTGTAGCAGCAACTGCATGATCGTATCCCAATTGTCTACATACTACTTGAGCATCTAATATATCCCAGCTATAATCGCAGATGGTGCCCCAAATTCCATCGTGGAGTATCGCAACACGTCCCTGTGCTGGGTGACCACCATTGTTTAAGCGAATGGTTCTGTTAGAAGCTGAGAATGTAAAATTTAATTACATATAGACATAAGTGGATTCTTGAATTGAAAGAATGTAAAGTACAAGTTATAATTACAATGCTCTTGAGAGGGCCTTGTTAAGTAAATGTGCACATTGCAAGAATTTTAAGATTTTTAATTAAGCCTTCATTGATAGAGTGATAAAATACTATATATATATTGGAATGTATATTAAATGCATAGTGCAGAAGACTTACAAGGTGGACAAGCAGCCTGGCATGATCCTGCTAGAATGACTAGGATGAGAGTCAACCAAATAGTACAATTTCTTTTATTAGGATTCATTGTAATTCTTGCTCCTATATACAATACATTACATGAAGTAATAAGGAGTTTTTGTTGCATTCATTTGATAAATTGACTTATTGAGCATCAGCAACACTTATTAAATCAATAATCTGGACATTATGTTCACTAGTTGGATGCTTATAACTAATTACTAACTATATATAGCTACCAAAATACACTGCTACAACAATATATAGAATATTCAATACTCACACTTGACTTTCACCAGAAATCAGCCCATATGTACGTTGCAATGCAAGCAAAAATAGTAAGGAAATGACAGCTCACACTGCTGGCCCTTTTTTATAACCAATGGCCATGGGGTCTAAGTGCTATCTGAAAACTTAGAAATGCATGGATATAAAATTGCAGATATAGGTGTGTATTTATTATTGTTAGTCTAGCCATGGCCATAACTACATGTGCTGTTTGTGAAACATTAACTATTTGTTGCTATATGTGTGTATATGTTGGGTAGCTTATTGCCGAGCTGAAAAGCAAGGCAAGTAATCGTGATGCCCGGATCACTATGCATTTGTACATACAGTTCTTTTGGGTCGGTAATGACATTGCATCCAATTGTAATCATAAAAGGTTATCGCCGCATACATGGTGACATCATTCTATTGGGAAAGTTTGTTCAAATTACTTATAAATAATATTGTGCACGTTATACGTATATACATACAGTGGGGATTAAAAGTAATAAGCCATGTAACACGCGTTTACACGAGAGTACTCGAATGTACTCGCACGAGTAAAACGTTGAAGGTGCTAATTTCAACGAAATTCGTAGGCTCGTAATAATATATAACACCTCTCTACACACCTATAATGCGTTAATAGGCACGTTTAATTACACTTTAGAGTCAATTTGAGCGTTTACTTGTTTTTGAAAACAATTTAAATCGCTTGTCACGGTATTTGAGCGAGAGAATCGTTATAGTTATCATTATGCACCCTGCTTTCAAGCGAGGTGCTCTTGCATTCTAATGTATGACCTAGTATATTTACACCATTACCATGGTTGATAATGGGAGGGGCAACTACCATATACAGTACAGTGTGAAATACTGATATACACTGTGTAAAGTTACTACCCCTTACTCTTTCACATACATCATTGTCATGTCTACATATATAGGCATTATTATTATTATTATTATTTTACGAATAATCAATACACCTTTCTTCTTACATGCTACATCTTTAGAGTAAAGGCCTATAGGGAACTAATCCTAGTGAGAGCTCTGGGTGAGGATACAAGAGTTCTCTCCTTCTACTTCTCTTCTTCTCCATTGGGCCAGACAGCTATTTCAGGGAATTCTACCCTTCATCAATGACCCTGGGAATCTTTGTTTTCTTCTTGATCCTTGGAATCTTACCATACTATTATGTATATAAGTGTCTCACTTGTGGTGGATTAATTGAAGGTAGTAATCCAAATTTGTCATCAGAAGTACACCACACTGATGAGCCCTAATTAATTATAAAGCTGATCGGCGTAATATTTCCCAATGATTACCTAATTTCTTTAACATATATACATACTTGTACATTGGACACTATGATGATAAACAAATACACTGGAAGTTATTATGCCAAACCAGCCAAGTGACCGAAGTCTCATCTTGGCTGGGGGACCGAAGTCCTATTAAATTGGCAACCAGTGATCGCCTCCCAGTTATCCAAGATGGAAAAAATTCATCAAAGAACCACAGACAGCTGTTTCGCCCTCGACACTATATATACATATACCTACACATAGGTACATACATTTATGTAGTTCACTGTCAGAACACTGATGGTCAAATCCAGCTATCCTACAATCAATCCAGTAATCATTATAAACAAGAAAGTTGTACAAAAACACTGCAAATGTACTAATACCCACTTAATATACAGTAGATGAAATACAGAAGCCATATGTATAATAAACTATGGGTGATGAACAATAATTTGTAAGACTAGCACTTTAAAATTAAAGGCTTAATCATGTTATTCTTATTCCTGACTTGTTTGTGACATTCTATGATTGGAAACACTAGGGCCTCCCCAAACCTTTTGACCTGGATAGAAATAGTGTATTGACATAGCTTACAGTATATGCATATATAGTCTCCAGAAGTACTTGTTGATTAGCGTCCACTGTAGTGCTATGTAACCTGTTCAAATTCAAAATTAATTATACTAGTTTTTCTTAAACAGGAGAATCATGGAATATCTAATTGAAATCAACAGATATGAAATGCCTCCAACATCCTCCATTCTCAGAGATGCTGCAGCTGTTCACAACCAATATTTTTGTCACTTTTCCAGTCCAAATTATGTTCACATCCCCATGCATGAATAATTATATATGTATAATGTGTGGGTATGAAGGCCTCTATTGTGTATATAGCTGTACACATTAATGGCTTCTATAACAATATACTGGCCATGGTTCATTAGCAACAATTTCTGATTAATTTATTATGCTACCATATACTAATGAAAGTACTACATTATTAATCATGAATAGCCGTAGCCATGTAACTGAGAAGTCCTTGCACATGCATCACTGTAAAGTTGATCTATGTAGGTATAGCTTTATGGGTTTTTACTGGTTAAAGTAATAATCTATATACTATCTTCACCTCATATTGATGTCAACTATAATAGAATAAGGATTTCTTCTAACTGTGTTGAACTTACTGTATCTTTTGAAAGGACCATCTTTTGACTTTTAGAGTGTCAATAGAATAGATTTTTAGAGTGTCTTTCAAAATATGATGTCCACTATGTCCATATATATAGGAAAACAGTGATACATATTATACAGATTATATCCTAATACATAGAGAGTATATAAATATCCATGCCATATGTACATTAGCACTGTATATAGCAGGGGTGTTGAATTTTCATTTACCTGGGGACAGTGTGCTTTGGTGCCACAAGGTGCCCAGGTACCATGGACTTAACTAGTTCAGTTGCTTACAAATAAAATGTAAATATGGCTTAGATGTACTTCCATTTGAAATTATTATCATCTTATGGACATGGTAATTGGCACCACACCCCACATTTCTGACACCAACTCTGGTGCCATAGCATCAGATCTGTGCACCCCTGAGATAGGCAGTGTATAGATGCATACATACCCAATAGATAGGAAGCATATTATTATTATATATACAGTAGGTACCCTTGGCAAAAATCCTTCTTGTGAGCTTGTGGTATAGTCTAAAAGAAATGATATGTTTTTCATCAGCCAATAATCACTACAAAAAACAAATACAGGAACTACATGTGTTCCTTAACATTTACTAGCATCATAGGGTGGTGAACAATTGAAGAGAAACCATAATACAGTAATAAGCCATGGGTGGCTAACACATGCATGATAAGGTCAACACTTTTAGAAACTTGAGCTTTTGTATGTCATTGTTATTCCAAAACAATTACATCTTTCAACCACAACACAGTCCTTAGGTCCTATACATATTCAGTGCTGAAACTCTACCAAACGAACAGATATGAAGCACCTGCCAGCACTCATCCTTAACTAATATTCTGATGAATTTATATTTGCAATAACAGTAGAACACCTTTTTGATTGGACTATTCGTGCTGTATTGGCTGGCTTCGGTGCCATTTTATGTAGCCAATTTCTAAATATTTTTGTTTTATTTACTGCTTCAATAGATGTATAAGAACTACCGTGAATTTAAAAACAAACACTTTAGATGATATGGATTTCTTCATCATAATTAGCAATATACGTATCTATGGTATACCAACTGGAGGGATTCGTGCACAATCAGCAAGTCCGGATCAAGATCACATGATATAGGCGTAACCCCAATATACATAAATGGCGTCGATCAAAGGAGAACCAATCTCTTTGATAAGCCCATCTTCTCTGTTCTCAGCCATTTTGAGAAGCGAAAAGCGCCAGTGGGACGAGCACAAAGTGAACGTTGTCAGTAAAAGTGTGTCAGATGTAAAGGACCAGTTAAAAGACAATACATTGATCAGGTAGTCATATATTGAATTGAGTGCGATGTCACCATTTTTCCGTTTTATTTAAACAGGACATTCTTCTTTTTCAACTCTAGGCATGGGAGACTACTGGATACTGTCCACGGGTTCTTTTATATGTTAGAGTGAGTCCATTCATGTGAATATACATCATGCTGACAACTAGTATTAGCAATCTTGTGTTGGAAGTATTGCTTAATATTCCTTCAGTAGAGGATTGACTAGTCTGAGTGTAAGAAACGTTGAGTGTATTTCTCTCTATTACTTTCTCCCTCTCCCTCTCCCTCTCCCTCTCCCTCTCCCTCTCCCTCTCTCCCTCTCCCTCTCATTTCCTCTGGATAGAAAACAACATGCCTGTACACAGCTGTCTAGTCTGGGAAGGACTGAGAACCAAATTAGAGTAAGTCTGAAAGGAGTAGCATACTATCAAATAATTAGTACAGCAATAGAACAAAGTGTATTCAACTGTTGTCCCTTTTTTACTTTTAGTTTCTCCACCTTTGTTCTCATTTTTAGGTTAATCCTGAGGATTATTCAAATGAATCAGCAGCAGGTGAAGAGAGTCGAAGCAGTGGAAGAACAGTAATATTACAAGCGCAAGTACGATTTGTTGCCAAATTGTATGAGTATTGTATAATGAGTATTCTATACAGTTTTGAAGAGCTGGTGCTTGTCCTTTGTATTTGAGCATTACATACGTAGGTATAGATTCAACTTTTATTGTCTATCATAGCAGTTACGACCTGCTCTGTCATAGTAGGGCAGTTCTCAATCTGACAATATTATTTCTCACCCCTTGACTCTTGCAGGAGCAAGCTGTCTACAGGTGTGCCCTGATGTGTGCTCAGTTTCCTGTCCTGAGCGCCCCCTCCCCTCCTGAAGATGACACGCCTCTCCCCTCGCATACCTCCACTGCCTCTCCCACTCCTGTGGGGTCAGTCCACACTGAGCGAGGCACATTCACTGAACCAACTGTACCTGAGAAGATGCGAAGAGGAAACAAACTGTACTCCCAGTCCTACATTCAAGAAGTTAAGCCCATCCCATCAAGTGGACCAGGTGGCCATCCCAGATCTGAGTCGGGGATGGAGTCTCTGCTGCAGAGCCCTCCTCCACACGGTCATGAGATGTATGATCATCTCGTCAACAGGGACATGTTGTGCACTCTAGTTAGAAAGGCTTTCAAACAGTCAGAGGAAGAACACTTGCGACTTGAGCAGCAGCTCCTCCAAGAGCTGGGAGGAAAGAGCAAAGGAAAGGTGTGACATTGCTGTTTAAAGATGTAGAGGAGGAGGCTGATTGCGCAATGTATTATTTATATAGGTGCTGGTGAAGGAGCTTGTCAGCCAACTCATGGTGCTGGAAAACAATGGTCATCCATTTTATAGACCAAAGTTATTTCTAGTGAGCCACCATATTTGTGCAATACTAACTACATATTTAGCACTCCAGTGTCTTATGTACAGTACAGGATAGATATATATATGTATATGTATGTGTTGGTACTAGTGTCAGTTGACTTACCTTATATATACATACGTACATGTATATACTCAGCAATCAAGAAATGGCTATGAGCTGTGGCTTGGAAATGAAAAGAAGAGAATTAAACAGTTGATTGAAAAGTTCTGGCACTATTCCCTTCCTCCTCCATCAACCTGGGTTCAGTACAATCCAATAGACTTTCACAAGGCTTATGCACTTCTTGCAGAAAAGGTTTTACAGTAAGACATTTGCACCTTTAATATGGACAGCATCCATTTTGCGTGTCCTACTTGTCTTATAGATTTGATTTGGATACGCTATACCACACTGTATGTGGAAGTAGAGATGTTTTGACTCCGCAATCAAGAAGACTTCTAAGAGAATTCAGCCAGAGATATGGAGTGGTATGTTTGTAACAATGTCCGCTTTAGCTCTACCTTTCTGTACTTGACCCATTTGTAAAGTACAAGAGATAATGTAAGGTGTGGAGTAGGTCATTGATGGCTGTGTTTCTTAGAAATTACAAATATTAGTTCAATTAATTTGTTACAATGTTTATTATTATTTCTGGTCACATGTTTACATTTGTTGATAGACTGTGTTGTCATGTTTAATGGTTGAAATGTGTTTGTTTCTTTAGGGTATTCTCTACTGTCAGATAGTGTATATTGATCTTCTTTCCAGGTATGAACGATAGTCACCAGTGTAGCACTCGTTATTATTGTAATATTCCACATAGTCAAGTGGCAAGTGTAGCCATTAGTAGCTATGTACGTAGTTGAATGTCAATTAAGAAGATGTTAAATAGTTTCTCCACAACTGGATACAGACAAAGCAATACACATTCACTAACCTCTCATCTTTGGCTTCCATCACTGATATGTGTGTGTGTTTGGTTACAACTATTTGTGTATTGTTTTTCCAGGAAATTTGACTACAATATCCACTTCTTGCAACAGTTGATGGAAGCTATCATTGAGTTAAGGAAACTCATTCCATATGGTAGAAATAGACTGATGGTTCGGCAGGAAGTGAGTGAAGAAAATATAATCCACCATAAATATGATATCACAGAGGTTCCACCATATTTTATATCTAAAGTATCCTATATATATATATACATATGTACATTAGCACTATACGTACATGTACCCTATACATACAGGCATTGTACATGTACATGTACATATATAGATACTATACTATGGATGGTGCTTTTGAGTGTCTCATTGTGTTCTGTTGTAGTTTGATATTCTGAAAGGAGCCATCAGGTTGCTAAGAAACCATTGTGAATATTCCTTCACCAGAATTGAGAGACTGTTCTTGGATGCTGACCCTCAAGATGGTGTTGGTTAGTTCTGTATCCATATATAGTAACATTACATCATTACAACATTTAGCTCCATTTGCATTTCTTAGGTACTCTAATCAAACTGTATCAAGAAATTGTTAATGTTGAAAAGGAGATTCTAGGAAAACATCCAGACCCCTTGGAAAAGTCACTTAAAAAATATCTAAAAGTGGGTATAGTCGGCCATTTTTATGCTTGTAATGTGTAAATACGTATGTACCTACATGTGTATACTATATGTACAATTATATGTAAAGTTGGTATAGTCAGCCATTTTTGTATGTACATATATATATACATAGGGGTAACACTGGGCTGTGATATACGTACTAACTTTCATTATTGATTTTATGCAGAGTGGATTTCTCAATACTTATGAGAGGAAGAAAGTCTCATTGGAGCACTTGGCTCAGCAGAACCATTCCTACACTGACAGACTCTCTCCAGAACTGGTGCGTGGCCCTGTACCATTATTATTGTATTCTTCTCCTCCAACCAGTATTAAGCCTGTTCTGCCACCTGTTGCTTAGCAACTGTGTCTACTAATCACTGTCTTCCTCCTCAGATACATTCACTTATTGTCAGTTTAAAAGACGAACTAAAGCATTATAGAAAGTTTAAAGAACTATTCTTCAAGTTAGTGCTACTTGATACTAATTGGTACCTATTCCTATTAAAGTCACTTCTACTGTACCCTCAGTTCAGCAGGATTTGACATTGAATCAGTTGGGAAGGTGGAGTTTTACAAGAGACTCAACAAGGATGCTTCTGATCTCTCCATTAGAGTCATTTCTCAAAGGGTAAGCTCATTTATATACATACATACATGCATACACACATGTAAGATAGATCTAATATTATGTTGCTATTTCATGATGCTCCACTTGTACAGGAAAGTCGAGAAAGGGTCAGTCTTCCCATGTTAGCACTGATGTATCGGCTGAATGAACTGGACATGACCTGGAGACTCTACATATCCTCAGAGTGAGATTTGTACCCTAGCTATGTATGTACATATCCTCAGAGTGAGATTTGTACCCTAGCTATGTACATATCCTCAGAGTGAGATTTGTACCCTAGCTATGTACATATCCTCAGAGTGAGATTTGTACCCTAGCTATGTACATATCCTCAGAGTGAGATTTGTACCCTAGCTATGTATGTACATATCCTCAGAGTGAGATTTGTACCCTAGCTATGTACATATCCTCAGAGTGAGATTTGTACCCTAGCTATGTATGTACATATCCTCAGAGTGAGATTTGTACCCTAGCTATGTATGTACATATCCTCAGAGTGAGATTTGTACCTACGTACATAGCTATATGTACACTGGTATACATACGTACGTATTTTTATATTTTTGATACATGTATATCTCTTGTGACTAAAGGAATGTGTATCTGTGTCTATAGCTTACAAACGACCTGGAGAAAGCCTTTTACAGAATTAATCTTGATCTGGATGGATGTTATTAGTAAAAAATTTAATGAATGGGTTTTGCAGTCACTTGATATAGAAGAGGTACATATATTTATCTTTAAACATAATAGTGTATGTTGATATATGTACTGTCTCACTTGGAACTTATTAGTACCCTCAATTGATATAATTGCTATTTTCTTACTCCCTTATAGTGGACTATTCTGAAGATTGATTGTAAGGACAGTAATATGACGAATCATGTCCCTAGAGGTAGATCAGCCTCTGCCGTCTCCATGGTACCTTCTGAGAATTCGGCTTTCGCTGGTGTGTCACATGGTAACTTGGCATCCGCCTCGCTCTCTTCCATGTCATCCGCTAGTCCCAGGTTATCCTCAAGCTTGCCAAGAAACCTTCAAATTTCTTTGGAACATCACCCGGAAGTTAGGAAGGGAAAGGATCCTTCCTTTAACCCTCACCAAAGTGGGATTCAGTCTGACTCTTGTCTAGATTTTAGTCAAAGGAAGGTACCATTACACCCTCCCTCACAAGGAGTATTTTCCTCAGTGGAAAGAAGACTTCAGAATGGCAGACTTGGTGAAGGCAATAGTAACCAATCAGAGGCTGCTCTCCCTATTGAAAGTGCAAGTGGAACCACTCAAATCTCCCCTGTCCATGATATGGAAGTCTCTCCTTCTCCTGTTCCTAAATTGTCACCATATAGCCCTGTCATTCCTGTTTCTCCAGTTTCCATGCCCACCAGACCTCGAGCCTCTCCAGTTGCCATGCCCACCAGACCTCGAGCCTCTCCAGTTGCCATGCCCACCAGACCTCGAGCCTCTCCATTTGCCATGCCCACCAGACCTCGAGTCTCTCCAGTTGCCATGCCCACCAGACCTCGAGTCTCTCCAGTTGCCATGCCCACCAGACCTCGAGCCTCTCCAGTTGCCATGCCCACCAGACCTCAAGCCTCTCCAGCTGCCATGCCCACCAGACCTCAAGCCTCTCCAGCTGCCATGCCCACCAGACCTCAAGCCTCTCCAGTTGCCATGCCCACCAGACCTCAAGCCTCTCCAGCTGCCATGCCTCCTCCTATAGATGTCAATGTCATCCCCAAGATCAGTCCCTCCCCGTTTGAAACAGAAACAACAGATGCTTACCTACGTACTCAATCCTCCTTAGATTTGGAGAGTACAATTTCTGATAAGACAGATGTATCTCTCTTCCAGCACAGTGGCACTTGGCACTGCAACAAGTGCCCCGCTATACTACCAGTGTCAAACTCTGTCTTTGACCTTATAGTAATGTTTTCAAGGTTTGCCAGTTTCCTGTCAACATTACAGGGAAAAGTGGTGTCCTCCGTAGTAACTAGACCAGGTGCGTACGTGAACTGGAATGTGCATTTACACACTGTGTGAAGTGCTGTATTGTGTGTCAATATTTGATGTACATATGTAAAGACTTGACCCAGTGGAGAAGAAGATGAAAGAAGGGAAAAGAAGGAAGAAAAGACTCCTGTATCTTCATCCAAAGCTCTCTTCAGGTTTAGTTCCCCTATAGGCTCTTTTACAGAATTATAGGCATATATCATGTAGGAAAATGGTATCTTAGATTTTTCATATAAGTATGTACTTGAAATGATAAGGGGTGCTTGGTGGTGTGACCATGAGGTGGGCGGGGCATGCATCCTTGCAAAGTTATTTTAGAGTGTTGCTAATGAAGCTTTATTAACAATAACTGCTATTTAATCTCTGCAGATATTGAAGCAATCTCTTCACCAACAGAGCGTCAAAACAAAATACAATTTAGTAATTGGGTTATAGCAGCAAGGAAGAACCTGCATGGAAAATTTATTAAGGTTTAGTAGTTTACATGTGACAGCTTGTTGTGAGTCTTGAAAGTCACCATGTACCCCTCGATGTCCTTTCAGATAATGTGCCAAGCTATTAAACTGTACGCAGACAACTTGCTCTGCATGGACGTTTGTGGGTTCCCCTCGGAGGATGCTATGACTCTTCTCGGAGCAGAGGTACGTGTAAGGGGTCTGCAGCCCTTATCTGTATATCTGTACATAGTACCAAGTATACCAAGTACCAGGAATGCAAACTGTGTTTGTGTGCCAAGTAATGAAACAATTTTTATTTTTTATTAGCTGTTCTTCCATTTAAAGAACCGAAAGGAAGCCAATGAGATATGGGGATGTCGGCATGACAACGACCACAGAAGCATGAACAGTAGATGTGAGTCCCAACATCTCTTCAAACCCCATGGCTGTTCAGTTAACAAGTTCTTTTATTGTGTTGGGTGAAGAGGCACTTGTTAATGTTTACCATTGTAGTTTCTCTAAATACCATCCACTTTATGATACTTTCTCCTTCCCAGTAGCTGCCTGCTCAAAGTGTCAATCTCCTTCACAAAGTGAATATGAAATTCCAAGAGCCAATGTCAGTAAAGCATGCATCATGTCATATTTAATGGTATTTCTCCATTATACAAGCAGTTTAGTTCCTCAGGCCATGTTAGTATTATGTTGTTTACCATATGTTGTTTATAGACTTGTCTTCGCATGAACAATATTGCTATGTTTAAAGAGATTACACCAAGGCTAGCCGGTCACTTCAGTGATGCACTTTCCAAAGGTCTAAATGAGTCATTTGAGAGTCAGATACCTCCTTCAGAAACTCAAGAGATTCAACAACTGACATCTTACCTACTTAGGATCCAGACAGTGCAAATGCACCTGACTTGTGTGAAGGTATAAATATACTACATAATTCTCTCCTCTCTACAAACGTCACTACCCTCCCCCTCCCCACACTTCACTACCCTCCCCCTCCCCACACTTCACTACCCTCCCCCTCCCCACACTTCACTACCCTCCCCCTCCCCACACTTCACTACCCTCCCCTTCCCCACACTTCATTACTACTCTTTTATTGGTCAGTTTTTCTTCCTTTGACAGATGAACTACTTCACCAGTGAGGTTTTAGGCTTAGTGACAAAGCTGTCCCTCCCCAACTATTCAACAGAAAAGAGACTGAAGCCGTTGACTGATTTCATTAATATTCAGCAGAAGCTTTTCCACCAGTTCCTATTGCCTTCATTGGCAGAAGAAATGATATATATGATGTGGATATATATTGTGAAGGTATGTGGAGCTGAATAAGCAGGATAGCATGGATGAGAGTGTAAGATGGAGCAGTGGCAGTCATAGCTCAGTGGTAGATCATTGGTGGCTAATCTTTTTTCCCTCTTTGTGATATTAACTGTAATTACTTGTGGTTTGATTATCACATAGGCTACTATAACCAAAAGTAAAGTATCTAACATTATAAGTGTAACTATTGGTATTCAGTAGTTCAATTTAACCACTTTTTGGATATACAGAATAAAATGGAAGTATTTGCAACTCCATTTTTAGGATTTGGAAACTCAATCACTGAAACTTTTCAATTTTAGAAAATCTGACATTCAACATTCTTCTCTTCTACTTGATATATTACAAGTGAGCTACACAGTGCACTCACACTTCACCTACACAGTGCACTCACACTTCACCTACACAGTGCACTCACACTTCACCTACACAGTACACTCACCCTTCACCTACACAGTGCACTCACACTTCACCTACACAGTACACTCACACTTCACCTACACAGTGCACTCACACTTCACCTACACAGTACACTCACACTTCACCTACACAGTGCACTCACACTTCACCTACACAGTACACTCACACTTCACCTACACAGTACACTCACACTTCACCTACACAGTGCACTCACACTTCACCTACACAGTGCACTCACACTTCACCTACACAGTACACTCACACTACACCTACACAGTACACTCACACTACACCTACACAGTACACTCACACTACACCTACACAGTGCACTCACACTTCACCTACACAGTGCACTCACACTTCACCTACACAGTGCACTCACACTTCACCTACACAGTACACTCACACTACACCTACACAGTGCACTCACACTTCACCTACACAGTGCACTCACACTTCACCTACACAGTACACTCACACTACACCTACACAGTGCACTCACACTTCACCTACACAGTGCACTCACACTTCACCTACACAGTGCACTCACACTACACCTACACAGTGCACTCACACTTCACCTACACAGTGCACTCACACTTCACCTACACAGTACACTCACACTACACCTACACAGTGCACTCACCCTTCACCTACACAGTGCACTCACACTTCACCTACACAGTGCACTCACATGTAACCTTTATATTCTTTATTGACAGACTTTGATTAGATTTATGGAAAAGATTGGAAAAGTCAATGGAGAGAATTTAATTAAATCAACAGTAAGTCTCACATATTTTGTAGTGAACATGTAGTATTGCTTTCTTAATTAATTGACTTGTGTTAGACTTTTCTGCTGACCCTGTTAAACTACTATCAAAAACCACAAGCTAAATTACTTAACATGTTTCACATGTTAAATGTGAGTTGTTCATTGGTTATCTACAATAGCTACGTATGTAGACAGGTACTGTACATCTGCATATGTGTATTTCTTGTTGCAGACCAATAGAAATCATACAAGAACAGGCAATTTTCAAATATTAAAGGCAATCAAGTCAAGGTTATTGTCAGTTAAAAAATCTTTCAATGGAAAGGACTTCTTAGAAGCATACAGTCACTCAGCTTGCATTCCAGAGAGTAATTACTCAGACTCCCAGGATGTTGCTATTATTGATGTCATGACTACTGACCCAGATGCAGTCATCTTTGCTAAGTCACTGCTGGCACAGGAGGTTCTGTTGCCTATGAACCAAAATGGCTTTACAATCAGCACCGGATCAGACCAGCACTTTCATCTTGACAGGCTCTACAGGTTCATGGAAACTGATGAACTACTGGAACACAGACAGGTTGACCTCAGTCATTTCCAAGTTTGCCATTCCGCAAGCAGACTCCTGACAGGTACTGAGAGTATGCTTTCAAGCCATGATCACTCAGAGGATGACGTTCAGATGGCAAAATTACACACAATGTCATTTTTGATGGCCATCCTTGCACAAAGAGGCTTTAATACAAGTGAATTACATGATCAAGTAGGAGATCCCCTAGAAGATACAAATGCTCTAACAAGTCTTATATGTTTGTGAATTTCTAATTTGACATGTACAATAATTTTTACCTGTATAGTATTCCATACAAGCTTTTTGCAGCTGTTGATTTTTATATGACCTTGTATACCTCCAGACATGATTGCGTAATATTGAATGACGCCATTATTACGCAATATAGTACACTCAGCGTTTACGAAGGAAAATGGTGGGTTTGTTGCTTATGAATGGTAATTTTGATTTATTTGATTGTAGTTTATTGGCATTTGGTCTCGTTGTTTCCCACGGATAGGGTCAGCAGCAACCAGGAGGATTCAAGCCTGGCCAGGGTGGGCAGAACAACCAGGGAAAGAAGGAAGTAAGTTTGAATTTTATTCTATGACAATCAGTATTAAACTCTTGGATAAATCCATGTTTAGGAGAAAAAGAGGAAAATTGAGGCCCCAGTTCCGACAAGAGTAGGTAAACGTAAGAAAACGAAAGGACCTGATGCGGCCAACAAGCTTCCAACAGGTACTAGATCTAGTGCCCCTTCTCTATAGCTAAACAGTTGAAACTGCCCTAGTGCCCCTTCTCTATAGCTAAACAGCTGAAACTGCCCTATTCGAGTGAACATTTATGGGTGTACTCTGTTGTTAGTAGTGTTGCTAGGCTCATGTACAGGTCCATGCATGACTTGCATGGTGAGGTCAGCCTCACTAGTTGAATGATCCATCATGTACAGTTACCCCCTATACTCGTTGTCGATTGCGACTTCTACGATTGGAGAGAATTAAAGATTATCTGTTAATGGAGGAAGAGTTCATAAAGAACCAAGAAAGGCTAAAGCCACAGGAAGAGAGAAATGAGGTATGACCTATAATATATTGTCTGCCTTACACACTTCATATTAATCATTAGTCTCACATAGCCAGACCTTCTCTCGCCAACTGTGTTATGTCATCAAATGAATATGGAGGCAAGATAGTGGTCTGGCTATGGGAGACTAGTTGATCATGTTATCAAAGACTATTATATGTTACAGGAAGAGAGAACAAAAGTGGATGAATTGAGGGGGACTCCCATGGCAGTTGGGACACTTGAAGAGATTATTGATGACAATCATGCTATTGTGTCCACGTCTGTTGGCTCTGAATATTATGTAAACATAATGTCATTTGTTGACAAAGACCTCCTGGAGCCCGGCTGCACTGTTCTGCTCAACCACAAGGTCCACTCTGTAGTGGGAGTGCTCACCGATGACACTGATCCCATGGTGTCTGTGATGAAACTTGAGAAGGCCCCTAAGGAGACATATGCTGACATAGGCGGGTTGGATCAGCAAATCCAAGAGATTAAGGTAGAAATGAGAGATAGCTTTTAAAGGAGAATTTGTAGCTTTTTTATTTCATCAATTATTGTTGTAATACGTCCTTAGGAATCAGTGGAACTGCCCCTCACCCATCCAGAATACTACGAAGAGATGGGGATACGTCCTCCTAAGGGAGTTATCCTGTATGGATCACCTGGAACAGGTACACACAATGTACAACTCCTATATGGCTAGCCTACTGACCTACGTATCATTATAGTGATATGTTATAGTTACAGAGCATTACTGTGTGTTGGCACGTTTGAATATATTTTAGGTAAAACTTTGTTGGCTAAAGCTGTGGCAAATCAAACATCGGCCACTTTCCTGCGAGTCTGTGGATCAGAACTGATACAAAAATATCAGGTAAGTCTACTATACTTTAGCACAATGGTACTACATACTACTTGGTATAGGAGACTGCCAAATATTTCATGTATACTATTTAAGAGCTATTAAATGTTTCTAATTTGTGTCCTCTCTTTCAGGGAGAAGGTCCCAAACTGGTTCGTGAGCTCTTTAGAGTGGCCGAGGAGCATGCTCCCTCCATTGTGTTTATTGATGAAATAGATGCCATTGGGACGAAGAGGTATGGTGACTTTACAAGGGGGACAAGTAGAGTATAAAGTTTGAGGGGCAGCCAGTTCAATGTTTGTTTCCTATTAAAATTTGGCACCTTCTTCAAAGGAAGGGGAGAGGGGCAAGATATTTTTAAGAGGGAGCAAATGCCCCCCCTGCCCCCCTGAAAAACCTTAACTTCTCCCAGTACTGTAGTCTCTCATTTTTTGTCAATTTTTAACTGTCAGAATTTCTCCTTAGCAACCATGGTACATGTACATAATGAATTCTTATTTATTATCTCATTTTAGATATCACAGCACATCAAGTGGAGAACGTGAAATTCAGAGGACAATGTTGGAGCTCTTAAATCAGTTGGATGGCTTTGATTCAAGAGGAGATGTAAAGGTGAGAAGCCTGTCATACTTTCCAGTTGACCCCTCCCTGTGAGCCTGGGGTTGACCCCTCCCTGTGTGCCTGGGGTTGACCCCTCCCTGTGTGCCTGGGGTTGACCCCTCCCTGTGTGCCTGGAGTTGACCCCTCCCTGTGTGCCTGGGGTTGACCCCTCCCTGTGTGCCTGGGGTTGACCCCTCCCTGTGTGTCTGGGGTTGACCCCTCCCTGTGTGCCTGGAGTTGACCCCTCCCTGTGTGCCTGGGGTTGACCCCTCCCTGTGTGTCTGGGGTTGACCCCTCCCTGTGTGTCTGGGGTTGACCCCTCCCTGTGTGCCTGGAGTTGACCCCTCCCTGTGTGCCTGGGGTTGACCCCTCCCTGTGTGTCTGGGGTTGACCCCTCCCTGTGTGCCTGGGGTTGACCCCTCCCTGTGTGCCTGGGGTTGACCCCTCCCTGTGTGCCTGGGGTTGACCCCTCCCTGTGTGCCTGGGGTTGACCCCTCCCTGTGTGCCAGGGGTTGACCCCTCCCTGTGAGCCTGGGGTTGACCCCTCCCTGTGTGCCTGGGGTTTATTTAAGTTCTATATTTTTTATTTGCAGGTAGTAATGGCCACAAACAGAATTGATTCACTTGATCCAGCCCTAATCAGACCTGGTATGTAGTTCAATAGAGTTAATAGATGCTATTACTGTTGAACACCACAGTGCATTTGTACATATGCATGTATGTATCTATGAATGTAGAAGACATTATTATTGTATGACATTGTGGATGTACTGTACTTATGTTTGTAGGTCGTATTGACAGGAAGATTGAATTCCCCCTGCCTGATGAAAAGACTAGAAGACGAATCTTTCAGATACACACAAATAAAATGACATTAGCAGAAGATGTTAGTCTGGAGGAGTATATAGCAGCTAGAGATGAGCTGTCGGGAGCAGACATCAAGGTATGTACTTACAGCGGCTGCTTGATGTGCTAAAAGGAGATATGATACCACATCTTGTGGCTAGTTTTTAGCTGACTAATTTTATTCTATTTGCATGGTTATCCACCAACTATTTGGCTACCACTAGCCTATCAATATAGTTAAACTGTATATACTGTATATACGTACATGAAGCTGTTTCAGTTAGTAGTAGCTTCTTGCACACACTGTACTTACATACATGCACATGTGAATCCTTTGGTCTGAAAACACCTCTTGACATGTACGTATATGTGTTCACTGACGTGTTTCAACTTACAATTGTACACACTTAACTAGGCAATCTGCACTGAGGCTGGTATGTTGGCTTTAAGAGAAAGAAGAATGAAAGTGACTAGTGAAGACTTCAAGAAGGCCAAAGAGTCAGTGCTGTACCAGAAAAATGAAGGAACGCCAGAGGGGCTTTATATCTGATTGAGACACAATTATGTTAACTATAGTGCATGAAACACCATATGTATGCGTGTACATGTATTAATATTTCTATATACAGTACATAGACAGTACATTTGTAATTTACGTATAATTAGGTTTTATAGTCTATTCTTTGTGTTTCCTTAGCTTCGTAGGCATGATAACTATATATAGTTTTTGGAATAAGGTATTTTTGATAATTCATGCAGCATAAGTGGAGGTTTTAGGTTTGAAATATACAAAAACTACACAAGTGTTACCTAGGTTACCATGCAAATGTGTCAAGTGGACCATGTGATCTATACACAGTAACTCTGCAATTGATTTGTTATATAACTTTATTTGATACAAAAAAACAAAAATACAATATATTCTTTATATACTTATACATAACTACTGTATGAATAACAAATATTTTCTAGTCATCAAGATAGAGACTGCCAGCAAACACAATGTCTCTTCTGATAAGCGTGGAAGCCTGCTCCATGGTGTCATGCAAAGTGACATCGCCAATAACGCGAGCAGCCTTCCTTATGTCCTTACACATCTCATCAAGTCTGTGAATGCACCTCACTATCACACCTAAATTACCCGGGTAGGTATAACCAGTTACACGTAGTCCATTTAATTATAATATACCTTATACATACATACTTTATTATGTACATGTAACAATAGACCACAGACTAGGGGCCTTATATGATGCAGTAACATACGTACCTTCTTGAACATCAGTCAGTTTCATAATTTCAGAAAATGGCTGCAATTGCAAACGTATAGCAACAATACACATGGTGCCTTGTACAGTATGCTATTGTATTTATCTAATTTTAACAAACCATTTTAAGGGCCCATTTGTAAACAACTTCAGTTAGTCCCCAGTGAAACTCCCTTAAATATTCATCAACTGTTATACTGATACCACAGTCCACTTCAATGGTGGCCAGTTTTGTGGCTAACTTTTGCATTTTCTCTTTACCCTACAATCAAGAAGATTGATCCAGTTACTGAGACTGAGTTGTAAAATGATTTAATGGTTAGATTATAGTTACTGAACGGCAAAGAAACTTCACAATTGAATAGTCTTTAAGAATTCCTTTTTCCTAAAGAGCTACATATAGATTGTATATGATTAGTATTTCACATTATATACCTGCTCCAAATTGTTAGTTAGAGACGGTTCACTTGTCTGAGCCTAAAATAAAGCAAAGGAATGCGTAGAGGTGATTTGTTAAGAAATCGATTATAGTTTAACATTTGTACGTAGGTGCACAGGTGAAGGAGTGCTCCACAGACCTGCTGAAAGACTAAGGATGCCAACAGAGCAATAGTTTCTTCAACTGTGAAACTTCTGAGTGTGTTTTCATGAAGCAGCTCTGTCAGAAACACCTCATGATTATTTAGATTGCAGGCCACCTTTCCTTTGTGTAGGATTACATTCCTCTTACTCAGATAACCAAGTCTCTTTAAAACCTACAGTTGACATCAAATGTACAAATAATCAATACACCTTTTTTCTTACATGCTATATCTATTTTAGAGTAAAGGCCTATAGGGAACTAAACCTAGTGAGAGTTTTGGATGAGAATACTCCTTTTCCTTCTCTTCTCCTCCACTGGGCCAGAAGGCTGTTTCTAACCTTCATCAGTGACCCTGGGAATCTTTTTTCTTGATCTTTTGTGAATCCCTAGCCCTTATGCATATGCATTTGGTATACGAGTCATATTTACAAATACTAATCTTAGACCACAGACATTCTAGGAGTACTATGATTCACTGTATATACGTACGTATAATATACTAGTCACCAACTGGCAGTCTATTTTAAGCTGAAGAACTTATGTACTTTCTCTCTTTGCTGAAAATCAGGAGACAGTTGTAGGCTTGACTCAGAAAGTTGATAGTTGAGGTTGGCAATGGATTCCTCCAGTTGAGCTTTCTTCTTTGCACTTTCAAACTATCAAAGATACCATTCATCACAAATGAGGTTATGTAAGTGGATCATTCTCTTTCAAGCCCTTGACTTCAAACAACACTCCACTAACCTGAATACTGAAATCTTTATCAGCTTTACCTGCAAAGGATGACACCCTCAGTTTGAGACTCTCCATTACTTGATACATTTGAACATCTTCATATTTGTTGAGCTTTAAATCTTGCACAGGATTGAGTAGCAAAGATCTGATGTCAATATCATCCACAAAGGAAACTAATCTTTCTACTACCTTGGTAACTGAGGAGTGTGGGGGATTTTCCCTTCAGAAGGTGATAAATTGGAATTGTAGATTACTATATACAATGAAACTGTAGACAAAACAAGTACCTAAATCGTGGCAACTGTCTTTGCTTAAAATCTTGTATGATGCTCTTCTCATCAATGGAGAATACTTCTCTCAGCAGACCAGCAACATTCTCTGTGTGCACCTCTACCAGAGTGTGGCTCAGCGGGTCAGGTCTCTCAACAGCAACGTCAGGTAGCCACTGTGTGTCTGCGGCTAGAACAGGAGCTGGTAGTTGAGAGTAAGCAGACTTCTCTAGACCTTCACTGCCCTTCTCACAGAGCAATAATACCAGAAACTTCTTTAGAGACTTTATGAATGACTGCAACAACACTCCAACATGCCACTTGTTTGAACTAGTGGTGATAAGTAAAATGCGTCCAGGACTCATTGCCTTCCAAACACTTTGGTAATCAAGAACTCTTGCCTAAAGGAAGAAAAATAGGTAAGTCCAAGTATTCCCACACCTACCAGGACTGGTATTTCCTTTGCTTAGATGGACAAAGGAGGTGACTGAGGTACACAAGTACGTAGGTAAGTAACACGTATATAGGAAGTGACCACTGCATACTAGTACGTAGGTAAGTAACACGTACATAGGAAGTGGCCACTGCATACTGACCTGCAATTCCAGTGTCATCTCAAAGAGTCTTGATAACGAACTGTAATGCTCGTCAATGTAAGCAGGATAGTTGGTATTTTTGGTCAATTCATTCAATTGTCTTGTCATTTCTGTCAGTTCTACCTTTCGCTGAGGAATCTGTCTCACGGAGTCTACCTCTGCATAGCTCCTTTTCAACATGTCCTCCACTCTAATGGTGTCAACTCGGGACAAACTTAGGATCATACCATATGTGACTCGGAACTTGGATTCAAGCTTTATAGGTTTCCCCTACAGTATGTAAGTCAGGTGAATATAAGAATCGGAAACTCTTAAAATTTAGCTGTCTAAAGAAATCTTACCAGAATCATTCTATTTAGTTCACTTGATTCAGGGACTTCCCCTTTGCACATGATGATAACAGTTCCTGTGGGGTCCAGGCCACGCCTCCCTGCCCTGCCAGCCATCTGGATGTACTCTCCAGGTAGGAGGTTCCGTTTCTGCTGGCCATCATGTTTGGAAATGGAATCAAACACAACAGTTCTGGCAGGCATGTTGACACCCATTGCGAATGTCTCGGTAGCAAACAACAGCTGGGCAAGAGAAATGTAGAGAGGAAGAGAACGTCAATAATTGGGAGAAAGAACACATGTACAGTACAATAGATCACTGTTCCATTGTGATATTCTCCTTAAAGAGGATCCCACTTAATTTTCAATTCATTCATCATTCCCATTTTCAACCAAGTGTAGGACACTCACTTTGACTTTGCCTTTCTGGAACAGTAACTCAACTATCTACACATACGTACATAGAACATAGAACAGTACAATATATATGTATATATACATTAGTTGTCAACTAATCCATGTTGAAGTACTTGCTCACCTCTTTCAGCAGAGGGAGTATTCCACTGTGGTGAACTGCTATTCCACGCTTTAACAACTCCAGCATGTTACAAATCTGAAAATTAATGTATACTGTATATAAGCAATGTCCCCACTGCGTGTTCACTTGTGTAATACCTGAGGCAGCTTGTTATCCTCCAGTTTGAGTTTCCGGGTAGATTTCACAAAAAATGAATGAATAAAGCTCTTCTCTGCACCATTTGTCAAGTCCAAACTGGTTAGGCTTGCGCTGGTGCTATCACACCTCTTGCGAGAAAATGTAAACACCACTACAGGGAGGTTCTCCATCTTCTGCAGCTTCCGCACGAGAGAGAGCCAAATATTCTGTTCCTACAAGACAGTATTGGGGGAAGGTATAATATGGAGAAATGTACTAGTCGGTTCAGAGTGGGAAGAGAGCACCACAGATAACGAGAGTAGACCGTCTGCTTACTTTATAGGAGACCCTATAAGGCCACAATGGGAGTATCTCATCTTCAAAAAGGAGGCGTGTATGGGGAGGTGTGTATGGGGAGGGGTGTATGGGGAGGGGTGTATGGGGAGGGGTGTATGGGGAGGGGTGTATGGGGAGGGGTGTATGGGGAGGGGTGTATGGGGTGGTGTGTATGGGGAGGGGTGTATGGGGAGGGTAACTGAGACTGAATATATGTACACATGCTGTATTGAGTACCTCTTTTGGGTTAGCAGCTCTGTGGGAACCTTTAGCTCCAAAGGATGCAGCAAACTTTGATGTTCTCTCCTTCTTGGCTTCCAAGGCTGACCGATATCTAGTGACAGAATAGACAATCAGTTCACTGTGTTCACCGCTGTATGTCCCACCAGACACTTACGCAGGCAAGCAAAACTGTCCCCTTTCATCAATAATTTGAAACAGTTCATCTGAGGTCTTTTGACTGTTTCCTGTGTATAGGAAGTGCTCCAGTGGCACCGGTCTCTTTAGCGTGCTCACAACATAAATGGGCTTTTTCTTAGTACATCTAAACACACAAATTAAGTGGTATGGAGTATTTCCAGTTGCGTTCATATTGTAGAGATTAATCTTCAGTTGAGCAATTTTAGCTGAAGAAGACCTACGGGTCAAAACATTCTGTTAATTGAATTTTTGTTGCTGATTGCTCAACTGAAGATTAATCTCTATAAATGTACCACATGGTGCGACAGTGAATCCACCCACACCCAATTAACTCACCCGACCCAGTCAGCAAAGTCCAGAGCATTGGGGACAGTAGCTGAGAGCATGACCACTCCAACATGGTCGGGCAGCATTATAAGTGTCTCCTCCCACACCACACCCCTCTAGTGTACGGGCACATACAAGAGGTAGACGTTATCATACATTTACATACGTACGTATATGTACTGTACTTTGAAATGGGGGTCAATTTCATAATATACCAGTGCAAAGGCTATGATGTATATACTGTGGATAAACACTGGACTACGTATATTACAACACACGCACCAGCCAAGGTCTTATCTTGGTTGGGTATAACTGTATTTTATACAATAATCAGTACTCTAGTGTTGTATATCAACCAACCTCTGCATCGTTGATATAATGCACTTCATCAAATATTACCCACTCCACATCTCGTATTACATCAGATCCATTGTACAACATAGATCTACAGTTTAGAAATGCATGCACACTTGCATAGAAGATCTAAACAGTGTTATAAGAATGATGCAATAGACCTCAGAATTTCTGTTGTCATAATTAAACAAGGCGCATTGGTCCTGATCTGAACATCACCAGTCAACAAGCCAATCTTCTCCTTGTCAAATGTTTCTCTGAAATCTCTGAATTTCTGATTAGATAAAGCTTTTAATGGTGATGTGTAAAGGGCCCTAAAGTATGCAATAGTTACAGAACAGTGATTAGATATCCACAATAAAATACCATAAATCAACTATACTCAAGTCAGCATAGTGTGTGTGTGTGTGTGTGAGTGTGTGTGTGTGTGTGCATGCATGTGTGTGTGCGTGTGTGTGTGTGTGTGTGCGTGAGAGAGAGAGAGAGAGAGAGAGAGAGAGAGAGAAACTCACTTGGTGTGGTGTGCCATGCAGAGTGCAATGGCATATTCCGCCACTACTGTCTTCCCTGCTGAAGTGTGAGCTGCCACAAACACATTCTCTTGTTTCTCAATGTGCATGATTGCTTGCTTCTGAAAGGTGTCCAACTCGAATGGCCACTGTATACATCATTCAGACTTGAAGTAAATATTAAGCTACACCAAAAGATACTTAAATGTTCCAGTAGTAAGGTACCATTTTGGCTGGATTTGGCACTTCCTTTTTGAACTCCTTGTTAACTGTTGAGGTATTATCCAGAACAGCCCACTTGTATGATTTAGAGTCGACAGATACCTTTCCACGATTCTCTACATTCTATAATTGAACATGATTCACACAGTCACGTAAAATGTTACCTTGGGATGTATGTAAGTTGCATGTGCATTGTATACGTACATTCATATGTACATAATACATTCACAATGTATACGTACATTCATATGTACATAATACATTCACAATGTATACGTGCAGGCTAACTTTCGATTTTGAAGTTAAAACTGGAAATGTTTCCACTTTATTGACTCCAGTGGATCCATCAACACTTCCATCTGGTTCAATCTTAGCTGCTAAATCATCACCCTCAGCTTTAGAGACACCAATAAAATCAAATGAAGGACCTTTAGAGGAAAAGAACATACTATTAAAGCTGTAAGAGAGTCATGCAGTAACAGAAAATGAATCCATTTATCACCTTCCAAAAGTTCCTCCTCAGTTCTTAAAGGTTTCAAGAGTTCTGATTCATTGAATACTATATAATTATTTTAATAACATATACGTAGATATACTATATACAATTTATAGGTATACACAGCACATATACTTACGTATGCTATAATAGACTTAATTACACACTAATACAAGTACATATGGCACTACCTTTTCCAGGAAGATCATCAAATGGAAATGCTTGACCACTCTCTATGGGTTTGCTCTGTTCATCAAATCCTCCTACAGTGAGGTTAAGGTACAGACATAATGAGACATCTTCATCTCCTGTAAACACTTATTATTCTGTGTATGGTCAGTACAAGTTGCACACCTGGCCAAAAGGGAATGTTTGCAGCGTCTCGAGCAGCGCAGTTCAGGAGGCCCAATGGTGCCCTTTGTAAGGAAAGGGAATTCTTTGAAGTTAGTCCTCCCTCCTTGTCAACCTAGAGCAACGAGACCGCTCATCTGGTGGCACCTCTGTGCATCAGGCAGTGTACTCACCTCGAGATAAGAGACTGTGTCACCACTTCTCTTGAAAGTGAGGTCCCTGTAGGGGCTGGCAGGCTCCACCGACATGACATCAGTTGGTCTCATCTCCACATTAAAACTATACATATACAATAATGTACATATACAATAATGTACATACACACACATAGGAAAAAATATATATCACTATCATATATATGCACACAGCATGCAATACTCAAGTATAAAATGGAAAGGTTTAACTCGGCGTCCTACCTCTGCCCTCCATCTTGTCTTATTAGAGGTATCAGATGGGTTGGCATCGAAAGGAAGTGATTCAGCTGTTTGCTTACAGCCTCCTGGCAGTCCACCTGAACGTAGAGATATATCATATAATGTAGGTCTACGAGTGTAATCCTGACGCCTCACTGATTGACTGCTAATACATTACATCTACGAGACACAGTTTATGCTCCCATATGCATACCTCAAAGTTTGTGTCCATCACCTCGGCCGAGTGTAGGGACTTTCCCTTCTATTTCTCAACATGGCGTCCGGCATAGAAGCTTTGGATGAAGCGATAAAGGAATATCTCTTGTTTAGAGGGTTTACAGAATCTCTGAAATGGTTCGAGAATGAAAGAAAATCCGCTATTGATAAAAGTTACAGAGTAAGCGATGAAGGTTCTCTAGCAGGACATTAACGTAGTTCGTATGTTCCGGAACCCCTAAGTAATGTAATCTAATTATGGTGAATCTATTTGTCTGTATTAGGCTAATCGTATAGTGACCCATTTATTTTCCTGCGTTGAGCGATCTAATCTGCAAGAACTTCAAGGCTTTTGGAAAGTTCTCTCTCAAAGACTGTTTTCACGACTTTCCAGTGATTTTAGGCAGACTTTGTTTAAGCTCGAATCCAATCTGCTCAAACTCTTTCTAATACACGCAAAGAGAAATGATCGAGTGGATGTAATCAAGCAATTCTTTGAGAGGATGGGGGAAACCCTGGGAAAGAAAAAGGAATGGAAGGAGTGGTTTGGTATGTTGTAGTAATGTTACCAGTAGACTTTAGCTGGACTCTCCCAAAGTTTGGCTATTTTCTGTTTTGTAGTGTTTCCATTTTGCCAAAATCCTGAGAATTTCCCCACCTTTTCAACCTACTTTACCAGAGAATGGCTTTCTACTTTTAGAATTGCTTTGATGAACTTCTTTGACACTGTGTTTACATACATGGATATCCTCCCATTTGTATAAATGCATACATGGACATACTAAACATCCATTTCCTCCATGAAGAGTAGTGCTGCACATAATAATACGTATGTTAAAACACCATTTTCCTACTGATGTTTGACAACAATCTGAGGCTAAAGAAAAACAACCAAAATTGACTGTTTACCTAGTCTTATTGCTTACAAACTTATATTTATTTGTTTGTATTGTTTTGTCTCAATGTGACTTACCTTTGAGCTCCTTAACTCCCTACCACCCAAACCTGCTCTCATGAAGTTTGACTCAGAGTATGCTAAGGTGCAATCACTTACCACCGAGAACCACATGCTCCACGAGCAGCTGGCCGCTGTGAAGATTTCTCTAAACTTAGCAGAGAAGAAAAACCAAGAGCTGGAAGGACGGCTTAGTAGCATGCTGCATACAATGTCAGCTAATATTGTCCCAACCAAGAAGGTGTCTAGGTACAGGGCATGCATAACCCGCCTGGTTCCTCCGTCTGCCTGCAAGTGTAATATTATGCTGTGCCTAAACTGAATACACCTTACTCCATCTCTAGATCAACTGGCAAAGGGCAGGACGATGCTTCTCCTGCAGAAAAGGTACAAGACCACTCTAAGAAGAATGACGTTAGTCCAACAGATATAAAACGGACCTATTCACTGGGGAGTGGTACCCCCAGCAAGAAACAGTTGGACAAACCCACTCCCTCAAAGGGGTTCAAGCATCAGACTGGTGCAACGGCAGATGGCACTGAAGACAAGACATCTCGTAAGCCATTAATAATTTCATTTTCTTGAGAAATGAGCTACTCGTACAGTAAATGTATTATGTTTAAGTGATTACAATGGTGCACATATAACTACATACGTATATTATATTATTCTTATATAACTATGTATACACTATATTATTATTCTTATATAACTATGTATACACTATATTATTATTATTATATAACTATGTATATTATTCTTATATAACTATGTGTATACTGTATGTTTTGTGCACTTTAGTGAATGTTGTTTCTGAAGGACATAGAAATGTGAAGATACATTCTCTTGGACATGGCAAAGATGATCCTTTCTTTGTGATGGAGCAAGTGAGTATTGGGACTCAAGGGAAGTAGACAAGTGTAGCCTGCTGTATCCTATAGGACCTATATTCATACAAGTGTCTCCTCTGTCATACAGGACTTATACAAGGGGCACTCTTCTTGTGTAACAAACTGTAGCATTTCTCCAAGTGGCCAGAATGTGGCTTCTATAGACAAGTCCAATGTGGTCAAGTGAGATAGCCTAACTGTTTATTCTGTACAACTTTGTGCATACGTATATGTACCTGGTTATACTCTGCAATTGGTAGAATATGGCACACTAAAGTTCCCTATGGCACAAAAGCTGCAACACAGCTTAAGACTAGTATTACCTCGCTGGAGTGGATGCCAGTGCATCAGGACAATACTGTGAGACTCTCTGTATACCTCATCTGTCTGTATACCAGTCCATATAAGCACAGTTGGTGCCTTATATCTGTCTGTATACCAGTCCATATAAGCACAGTTGGTGCCTTATATCTGTCTGTATACCAATCCATATAAGCACAGTTGGTGCCTTATACCGCTAATGATCTCCATCTTATAGTTGCTTCTTGGTCTTGATGATGGAAGAGTAAAGCTTTTTGATGTCCGCAATCAAAGATTCACCTTTGAAATGACATGTGGAATGGAATATCAAAGGTATGGTTCCATTCTGTTGATCTGGCGTTCCCTGCTATATTGCTGCAACTGTCTGTGTTCATTTGACATGTAGAGTTACATGCATCTGTTGCCGTCCTGGTTCTGCCAAGTTTGCATGCTCAGCTCATGGAAGTACTGGCAATAGAATGAAGTCAAATTTTGGAATTACATCACCTGATCTGCCATCAGCTAGGACCATTGAAATGCAGTCATCTCAATCTACCACCAAATTAGGTGTGCTTCGTGTATGTGACTTGGCAACAAGATCTCAAGAGGTACAATTTTGTGTGTTTAAACCTATACGTATATAAGTATGTACCCTTTTTATGATGGACCTGTATGTAAGTATGTATTTGGTTTTGACTCAATTGTTACGTAGGTGTTTGACACTGTCCAGAGCCCTCTCAATTCTCTTTCCTTCAATCACAATGGAAACCTAATTGTGACTGGAGGCTTGGACGGAACAATAAGTGTCCTTGGTGAGTTGAAAGATTGAACTTCTTAATGACTGGATAAAGCAAATAATAGAAGTACCATTTTAGTTATAATCTTAATACCTTATTAACATATACCTATCCATTATTGGGATACTCTGTAGATATAAGCTACACATGGTCACTTGCTCCTTATTCTAGATGTTAACGCTAAGGAATTGCTTCATCAGTGGAAGGGACACGATGGAGAGGTTTACCAAGTGAGCTACAGTGCTGATGAGAGCAGCATATTCAGCTTTGGAGAAGATCAAAAGGTACGTATGTAGGTGTTGAGCTTGTTCACAATCTCTGTGTACTCTTCTTGCGCACCATACGTATGTATCTCTTGTTGTATGATAGCAATGCCAAATTATATTACAGTAATACCTTTGAGTGTCATGTACCATACTCACCTCAGCTGATGCAGTGGAGTATTGTTAAGATTGGGGAGAGCCTTTCAGAGGTGAATGTGGCTGACTTGTCACAGTATTCAGACCAAGGGATCAATCATGGCAAATCCTTTGCATTAGATGTAGAAGGAAGACATCTTCTTCTTCGTGGAAAGGGAGCTGCTTTGGTTTACTCAGTGAGTTTGGCATTGTTCAGCTGAATGTAATATCATTCCTGTGTTGTATTTTCTGCATAATTGTACAGCCAATAGATGTATTAACTATATTTATTAATTTCTCTTGCTTGGCAATAGGGTTAATTTTTTTGAATTTTGCTGAAACACTTTACCGTATGCAACTTCTCTATTGTTTTCCTAATATGACAATATGCTTAATATACGTACGTATATATGTGTGTGTGTTTCCTGTACATGTCTTGCTAACTAACTGGTTGACCCCTGAGTATATTTTCTTTCTGTGTACAGATGATGCCTGACAAGAATTTAGGCTTGACAGTAGAAATAGGTGGCCATTCTGATCTTCTGACTTGTGTTGATTGGACTCACATTAGAAACATATACACATGTTTGACTGGATCACTTGATAGCACTTTCCGCATCACAAAGTTTCTTAAGCAATAAGATTTACACTTGGAGTGTTTTCAGTGAAAGATCTCAGACTTAATTACAAATGCACAAGTAACTGTTTTCCTCACAGCACATTATTAATCAGTAATGCATAACCAGGTATACACAGCAGCTGTACGTGTATTTTATTTTTATAAATCTGTTTTGAAAAGGAGTGTTCATTTTGTTACATAACATATTTTTGACAATTATAATGATAATTCATGCAAAGGTGATACTCCAGTAACCCCAACAGAACCATTTTCAAAATCCTTCAGTTGAATTTAATGTATGGAGTCTAACAGTCTAATATTCTTTGTCATCAAATTCTCAAAAACTCACTTCATATACTCATTGATATATGTATGTAAAGTAACCAAGTAGTAGCTGGTACAAAGTGGATATATATTTTGAAGAGATAAATGTACAGTTAAGGTGCAAATGATAATATAACATGACCTCACACACATGCACCTCCCGATCCTCATTGCCTGTTTGTGCTCCCCAAGCCTCACCTTAAGACATAATGTTTTCTTTTTCTTATTCGTTTCGTTTTTCTTTTCGCTTCCTCCTTTTTCCCTTTTTTCTTTTCGCTTACTTTTTCCTCTTTTTTCCCTTTTCCTTTTTTCTTTTCGCTTACTTTTTCCTCCTTTTTCCCTTTTCCTTTTTTCTTTTCGCTTACTTTTTCCTCATTTTTTCCCTTTTCTTTTTTCTTTTCGCTTACATTTTCCTCCTTTTTTCCCTTTTTTCGTTTTAATTCCCACCTTTTTCCCTTTTTTCCTTTTCGCCTACTTTCCTCCTTTTTTTCCCTTTTTCTTTTCGTTTATAACACGAATAACATTTACGATACATGCAACATTGCCGCAATCTAATTTTGGATTTTATAATACTTGTTATGCAATAATTTCCAAGAGTATACTGAATGCTTACGCATTTTGCGATGAGCTGCATGGGTTATGAATTCATCATTATCGACAATTGGAATTGTATATAACCACTGCACAATGATCATTTTGGTTTGATAATTATGAAATATACATGTACATGGTTTTAAATTAAAAAAATGTTTAAACAATGTAGTTTTTAAACAAGTTCTTCATGCATGGTTGCTGTTTCTTCTCCTGCTACTGGAACGGTGCTGCAGTACTTCGTTTCGCATCACTTTACTGAGTGTAAAGGTGATCCCAGGGCACACCACGTGGAGGTAGAAGTACTTCGTGCCCCAAAAGGCCTCCGGTTTCTCAACTCTGTTTGACACTTCCACTACTTGCGTCGTAAGAGAAGTTGCACGGGAGCGATCCGGCGTACCTGACCGACCTATGACCAGTTACTAGTATTGCTCTGCCACGCTACGAACAGAACAAGCCCGACCCTGGCGGACCACAAACTCCCACCAATGAGAATCATCATGTGCACACAACGTAGCTTGGGAACACTGCACACAGACTTTAGCTCATTGGGATCGGCCAGGCGCTTTAGAGTAGGGACCCATCAGTTCAATGAACTACAATTAAGAAAAGAATTGAAAATACATGATATACAATGAAATACTGCTTTGATGCATGGATACGAAAACTGAATACAAATTCAAATGCAAATGTCTTCCAAACCAACCTGAAGCTGCAGCCTACAACAGGGGTTCCTGACCGACTACGTAGTGGCACTGGACCCACGCTCCTCCAGGTACGGGTCGTATAGCAAGAATCCGCAAGTGCCAATTTAACACACAAGCAGGATTAATAGTGAGATACATCTCCAGGCACTAACCCATAGGTAGAGAGACCACCCCACTATACGAACACCGATGACCCTTTGTCGCATGGTACCATGGTCGTGCTCCTACCACGGTTTTCACATCGATCCACACCAAAGTAGACCTCCAGAGTTGATAGCCCGGAGGCCAAAGACTGAAAATTTCCTCGACTATTTATTAGAAATTGTCGGCGGGAAACATCGTGAACTTGGCGGAACATCGTGGAATTAAAATTTTGCTAATTGTTTTCGAGGTCCTATTCAAGAACAATAGACAACATGCATAACATGACCCAAGAACAATAGACAACATGCATAACATGACCCGGCCTATTCAGCAAGTTGTTATTGTTATTGATTTTCGACTAGAAATCATTCAATGCTATCCAGCGAAGCAAATCATAAAATGTACAGTGACCCCATGAATAGAAGTGCTTAATTAATAAACAAGCTTAATGAACCTCTGATTATTTGCTTTTGCAAGCGCATGAATGGACAAGTCAATCGGCACGTTACATGCACAACACCGTCACAAGGACTTATCTTCTTTTAGGCTATTTTGCGCTATTGTTTCTTTAGTGGGATACATCTCTTGCTGTTGCTCAATCAGTTTGAGAATCCAGGCTGCCATAATCCAAAATGGCCGTTGCTCAAATTGCAATTGCCTAATTTGAGGAACTTCGGCGTTGTCAATGCGTAAACTACACTCATTGGTAGGTCATCTTGTTTAGAGAATCAGACAAACTATAAAGATACTTTAAATGAAGTCTATAATGATATACGTATTAGCAACATCTTCACCTCATGTAAATACTTTTTTTACTTTTTCGAAATGTAATTTGTACTTAACGTTTATACATACTATCATTAAATTTTGATTAGACAAGTATTGTGATTGATTTGTTGTATATTTATCTATTTATAAAATTGTCATGCAAGTCTATTATCAGTTACCTAGCAACATGTCCAATTAAGGAACAAGGATCAAGGAGGAGGGAGTGATAGTTACATGGGAATTATTCATGCTCTTAATGAAGTTCATTTGTACTTTATAAAGTTTAAATTAAGACATTGTGTTACCAGCTAAGTTAATGTTCTAATTGTGGTCCAGGCCAATACATTTTTATCATGTTTAATCCCAGGTTCATACTACTCTGAGGTTGTATTGTTGATTTTTTGTATTTGTACTAATCTTAATCTTATTCTATACTTTTATCAATTATTTTCAGTAGACCGTTATAGGCAGGGAAGATCGAGTGAGTGTAAGGGTCATGATAAAGGAGATTTAGTCTGTTTGTCTGTTGTGACTGTTCAGTTGTAACAGCTCCTAACAGCAGTTGATAGAACAACATGCTTTTGATAATTAATGTATGGGGAGGGAGCTAATTGATTATTTGAATTTTCCACATAAGTTTCTAAGCATATGAGGACCAATTAAGTCTAGAACTAACTGATGATTAACAGTTCTTAGAACTCTCTCTCTATATATACCTACATTCTTGTATCAATTCCTAGCAACATGTTCAACCAATAGGAGCGACCCAACCCATTCAAGTGGGAAATTGGAAGTAGAACCTTGAGCCAATTGAAATTTGGAATCAGCAGGGAGCTAGTACAACACTGGCTCTTTGTTGGCAATAATAAAATATGTACAGTACATGGCCACAAGGATAATGTCTATGTCTTAGTTACTTATAGACTACACCAAATGAATTTGTATATTAAAAGTTAATGCAAGTATAAAATGAACTATATACGTATATATAAATCATAATACAAGGACACCCATTTCAAACATTATATACTACAAGTCAGTAGGCTGTTATTAAGAAAGAAAAGAAGTGTTTCACAACTTATAAATCAGTATCATCCTCTTCAATTTGTTCAACAATCTAACAAGTGGACATGGAGAAAAGGGAAAGTTTATATAACATATAATTACCTTGGTATGTCACTTGCATACATACAGATGAAGATTAATATATACTAATAGAAGACTACATAGAAGGTATGTTACAGTATATTGAAATAGGACAGTTAGGAGACCAATACTGCAGCATTAATGTCATCAAACAAAGCACTTCTGTTGTACGTATGTGTATAAAATGTGTAAATGGTGTAACCAGGTTTTCCTTATAAAGTGGTAATTGCAATGTTAGAAGGGAGAACTCACTTCCATTTTCTGGTTACTTATTGGAGGGGCTCCATTAAGTTCTTTAGAGGATGGTGCTGTAACTACCAGAAAGGAGGTGTCTTAGATAATAATTACCTTTTTAAACCCTTCACTAGTTTGAATACTTACATACATATGTCATAATTAAAACTTTATTAAATCATAACAATTAGGTCATCAAACATCTATGAGCATAACACTAAATGATGACAATGTAGTTAGTCAGACACACTTTCCAAACTCATTCCAAAAGTGGAAAATGGTGTCTGGATAGTCAGACTAATGACAAGTAGCCTTGAAACAATGCAATACATGCATAAAATGTAAAACCTCATTTAAGGACTAGATTATTACACTTACTGGAATTCTGTCTTTGTGTTTGCATACTACTACTGATGCTCCCCTATAGAATAAACAGGATTAATGAATAATACGCTATGTCATGAGGCAGTGAGTGTCAAATACCAATGAGTGTGTCTCTGGCATAGAGTTTTGATGATAAACTGTGGGGCTAATGCTGCTTTGTGCTCTATCTCTTATTGTCGGCCGCTGCTTCTTGGGGACAGGGGGAGGTACTGATACTGGTTCCCCTTGAAACTGGTCTTCCACCATTGATTGTGGCCTGCTGGATACATTTCCACTATGACGGGATGTTGGGCGGTCAGCAGGTAGCTGAGGAGGGGGAGGATCTGCTGCTCCAGGTTTTGGCTTTAGTGGCTCATAAGGGTCCTCCTACAATAGAACATATATGGTAACTAAGCACATTGATACTGTAGCAAGGACAACAAGACACTTACATCATCAGGGTTTCCATACTGCTTTCTAAACTCTCTGTATTTTTTCTCCATGTGTTCATGAAGTCCTCTCATGTTGTCTGAACATACTTGTGAGTGTAATTTTAAGGCTTCACCACACACCTTGCACTGGAAGACATAGGAAGCAAGCTTTGTCATTGTAAGTGAAAGGTCACCAGGGAAAAATAACAATGGAGGGCTAAGTATAAGTTTACCAAAGCAATCATGTGTGATTTCAGCTCTTCAGTTTGTTGCCAACAGTCTGGGTTTGCTTTTCTGTATGCTTCAGAGAAGAAGGTCTGAAGGAGAGAGGTAGCAAAAGACACCTGCATATCTTGTTACTCTAGCCAACTTAATACAGTATACATGGACAATGTGACAACACTTGACCAGATTGCATAGCTGGCAACTGCTTGCCTCACAACATTTCATCCAAACTTACATTATAATTTTTCAATCCTCCAGCAACTGCAGCATCAATAATTCCCTGCAGCTTCATTGTCAGAGGGTTGCAGCTTCCTCCAGATTCATTGTTGAAACGTCTAATGAGAGTTTGTAGCACAGAGATGTTCTCCTTCACAGTCTCAATACCATTCTGAACCGGGTTCAGTTCATACTACAGGGAGAAAGAAGGTCAATTAATCAAACCCACTCTGTTATCAGCCAACCAATACTTAACATTAAACATGTACCTAAAATGTGCTTGGATTTATTGTATAGTCACGTGTACTTACAGAATCTGTCTTACTGACTTCAAACCACCTCATGACACCAGGAAACGCTTCAGTTGTATGATGTACAGTACATTCAATGAAAAGTGTCTGTAATGGAGATACAATAGAATACAAGTACACAAGTACAATACAATAAAACGAATCACAAAGTACAATACAATAAAACGAATCACAAAGTACAATACAATAAAACGAATCACAAAGTACAATACAATAAAACGAATCACAAAGTACAATACAATAAAACGAATCACAAAGTACATACGCATGTATATTATTATACATAGCTACAGTAGTTGTAAAAGCCTAGAGTTGAGACATTCCTTGACACACGTACCACAAATTCATTTTCTTTATCTTTTTTTCCTTTGTGAAAGGGACGTTTCAAGATGAACTCTCTAACGTTATTACTTCGATAGAACCTGAATTCAAATACATACAAGGTATAGGCTGTAACTATATATACATATGTGTGTATGTATGCATGCATTTTATGGCAGAAATATTACTAATAGCAATGCATATACACAGTACAGTGAGATAAACTATTATACTACGTACTGTATGACTGTCTCATTGACAGATTTGTTAGGTAGCTTATCCAAGCCATCAGATAAAGGCATTACTGTACAGGATTGAATGTCTGGAACAGCTAAGGATTGTGCAACTTCAAAGTGCAAACTAAAACTATGACTATTACACCACATACACCAAATATACATTCTGAATTTTAAAACACAAGTTGGATACGTTGCTGCAAGGAATTCCTAATTTCTGCTCCAGGCTGAGTCAGAGAAGTCATATACTAAAAAGGGAACAACAAGTGGATTAGTATCTCAAACAATTACCAAAAAAACAAAAAGTATTTTTTGGATGGTTCATCTTTTGACTCGTTAAGTTGATAAGTTTGAACCATCCAAAAGATAAGTTCAATGCAGTTTTAGAAGAAATCCTTATTCTATTACCAAAAATCACTTGACTACTGCATGTACTGTACAAATATAAGTACCTTTGCTCTGGGGAAGATTCGTGAGAGCCGTTCATTAAAGCTAGTCAATTTCTCGTACTCAAGGCCACGGAATATAAAGGTCCTGTCCTAAAAGTACAGAAAGAGATATATATTTATACCCATGGACTTCACACAAATCTTTCATATAGACAAGATTTACAAGTCAGTAAATTGTAACTTTTGAATTGTAATGTAAACTTACCTTAAAGTATGGAGGGAAGGCCCCATAAAATGACACACGGAAATATTGTGAATCAGCTCTAACTTCTGTCAAAATCTTGTCATAGTACTTTGAGACAGTCAACTATACAGTGCAGATAAAAATATCCTTAATGCATGTGATACAGGTTCAGTAGTATCTCCATAGTGACATGGTCTCCATAGTGACATGGTCACACCACTTACATAAAGCTCTGCCAGTCTCTGATAATTGTAGGATGTGCTTTCATGATGCTTTATCAACTCCTTACACTGCTCAATCCCAACCTCCCATAGCTAACAGATAAGAGATACACGTATATATAGTGTCCAGTCTCTCAACTATAATTACTTAATACATTCGTATAGATGCCAATGACATAACTCAGTGATTCAGTGAAGTTTGGAAGATTTAAAGGGAATACATGTGATATTCCTAGACACCAACTCTTTGACCACAGTAAGAGAATGCAAAGATGAATAAGATATACTGTATGTACATATAGGGTCACTGGTGTGGGAGTACAAAAATGGCCGCTCATCATTCTCTGCATAACTATAATGGTATAGTACCTTTCCTTTGCTGAAGAGGTCAATGATATCTTTATAAAGGGCCTCCTTCCTCTCTGCACAGGTCTGAGCAGGATACTGTCCTTCTGCCCCCATCAGCTCATTGGACCACTAACAAGAACAAAGGCCAAGCTGTAATTGCGCAATAAGATGGATGCAACACTCTTTATGAACTAACTTCAAGCAGCTGTGCATGCAGTAATAGAGTAAAAGCAGCTTCATTGTAGCTCCCAGCTGATTTATGCATTTCGGTCAATCGGTAAATGTACCTAAGGGAGGCAGTAATTGTACAAGCGCAAACTTAAGTTGGAAAGATAAATGACTAAATCACAGCTGAAGAAATATATTGCCAGGAGCAGCTGTTTTGCAACATAAATACACAAAGAATAACCTCTTCAACCTAACTTGCAGAAGAGACTCCAGTCAGGTCAGCTATTTAGACATATAAACTCAAGTACTGCACGCACTAACTATTACACAATCAATGTATTCTCAGACGGCACTGAGAGACTTGCTCACCCACCTGATGTACATTTCCTTTCTTCCCATTTCTTTGTAAAAGTTCTAGAAATGACAGAAACACCTGAACACATTGCTGACAATTAAAGCTCACCTAGCTCACCAGAAGGTTGTACATGACATGCATTTTGAGGTCTTGCGATGCCTCTCCAGTGTTATCAGTCACATTTCGGAAATCAAACAGTCTGTCCAGTAACTTTACAAGTGTTGAAACAAAGTCCATTCCTCCTTGAGAGATAACTTGAGAGTTGTCCTTACACTTGCGATTGAGCCTATAGAGCATGAGAATAAACAGTATAGGGCAGGCATTTAGGAGTAAAACCCTATTCATATAATATTTAAATATCATTACTTACACATCTTTCAAAGATTTCTTAAATTCAATGTCACCCATTCCTTGAATGACATAGGTATCAAGTTTCTCAATCATCTCCACTTGAAGCTGTATTCAGAATATACATACGTTCATACGAATAAGCTATTGTGTCCTAAAGTAATCTTCAAACTAGTGATAGATACTCACATCTTGAAATCCATCCTTGACCTTCACCTCCATCATATCATAGAACAGTGGTATTGTCCTCTGACGAAGAGCTACAACACCACAAGAGGTACAGACTTTTGAAGCAGTTCAGAGAGGAACAGCCCTCATCAAGTGGAGGAGGAACAAGCACTCACCCGGCTGTGGCAGGAGACTGACCCTTAGAAAGGGACCAACCATGGCAGGGATGAAGCGAACCCTCAGAATACCTGCATACACAATGCAATGATACGTAATGATATGCCGGTAGGATCAAAGAGAAAAAAAACATGTATATGAAAGTATAGAAGGACATTGCTGTAGTTACTGATTAGCTAAGAGTGTTGTACATACGTATGTATAATATACATACAGACACACACACTCATAAAACCATATATACTATATATGGACCTGTAATGAAAAGTATCATCTTATCAGACTAACCTAGCTGTCTCCAGTAGGTGACCATGAGATCGTTCATTTTGACTCTCATGTCACCACACCTAAACATATCAACATAAACACATTCATCAAGGTCATCAAACAAACAAATCTAGTACTCAATAATTAAAGCAGTTCTAAATTCTGTGCACTAACCAATCTAATATTCTAATACGTTTGGCCTCAGAAAACTGTTCCAGCTGTAGTGCCTCTTGGACTGAAAAGGAAACTGAATATAAGAAGAAGTTATTCCAGAGCTACAGTGGGGACAGAAGACCTGGGGATTAACCACAAAAGTATGCAGACTGTCACTCCACTCCACCCCACCCCACTCCACCCCACCCCACTCCACCCCACCCCACCCCACCCCACCCCACTCCACCCCACCCCACCCCACCCCACCCCACCCCACTCCACCCCACCCCACCCCACTCCACCCCACCCCCCACCCCACCTCACTCCACCCCACCCCACTCCACTTACACTGTGTTCAAAGGAGACAGAGCCCTGACTGTCCCCAGAGCCCAGCATGTCACTGGATATCAGCTCCATCAGCTGCTCAGTTGATGTCATCAGGATGCTACACATCATTTAGACATACGTGTATATAGCACAAGTGTAAACATACGTATGTATAGTATACATAAATATGTACATAAGAAAAGACTGGAATTGAGTGTCTTGATAAATGTATAAGTAAGGATAAATAGAGGAAGAGGCGACGTTGGAAAATGTAAAAAATGAGTACAATTAACTAATACGTACGTACTTCAACTCAATCAACAGCAACCAATACTTGTGGAGTGATACATATTACATTATTCTTACTTGTTCATAAGCAGCAACATGACACTCCATTCGGAAGGGAAAAGGGTCTTTCTGTCTGTCATATCATGAAATATGAAAAAGCTTTGGTTGATAAAGTTCTACAAAAGAATAAACTTTCACAATGAGGTACATACTGTTCTAGAGCATTGCTACATGACAATGCTTCATCTGAATGCCTGGACCTTTATATACCCAATAGAGCCAGATCTCCATATAAGGAAATGTTTGCTCCCCATACGTATGTAATGACACATTCATTGTTTCCATACAGAAACTCCTCTTCCTTAACTATTTTCTCCTTACAAAAGGTCTTAATAAGGAAAGATGGTACTTCTATCAAGAGATTAGTAACTTTCACATGGAGCAGAGGCTAGAAAGGTAATGTGTGCATGCCAATATGGCAGCATCTCTTACTGCAAAATTCTGCCCAGATGAAATAGTCTGTCCTTCATCAATACCAATGCACCACTTGTAGTGGGTCTTCCGCATGATTTGAAGAATTCCAAGCTGACACACAACTACTGATGCCTGCACAATGAGAGAAATTATGTGAGATGAGAGACACATAGTCCCAATTGATTACGTATCTCCTTGACTATTCATGTATGTAAATAAAATGGCTGGTTATCAGATCATAGAGACCAAACAGGTCAGGGCAAGCAAGCTTGTTGGTATGGTACATGTACAATGTACACAGGAGCTCTCACGAGTCTAAATGGAGACTTCTGTCCATCAGCCTGCTGCTCAATTTCATATTTGATCTGCTTGTACGACTGGTACAGCACTGGAAGACTCTTGGACACAAACAGTTGAACTTCCTTGTCTGCTGTACTCTGTTACAGTAAACATACGTGGAAGAGGGGAAGCAATGAAGAGGGAATTAAGAGAACCCTCAGTTTAAGCTTACAGTGTCTTGCTGGTAAATGACTGATATGACATCTTGCAGCACATCAAGACACAACCTGAACTGGTCATCCATTCCAGCAATGTGGTGGTTCAGTTGGAGAAGAAAGGCAGGTAGAAGAGTCAGTCTAGATTCTAAGGATGATAAATAGCAGTCCATTCATTACATCTTCCCTAGTGCACTCAAATAACAATAAAGCACAAACAGATAGGATTTATGGCCCAGTGGAGAAATAAAGACAATATGAAATAAGTGCTATAGGCTTTGTTTTAGTTTTATTCTATTTATATGCATTCCTTAGCCTAATATACGTATATATATCAACTGTATCTACAAAAAAATGCTTTTGTATACCTCTTAATTTGAAGAGCTCAGAGGCCACAAGAGACTGAAGAAAGGTTGTTTTGAAACCAGACAACCTCTGAGGGTTCAGCTTAAACAAGAAGTCTGCAATAATTTCACTATAGAGTTTAATAAAAAGGAATAAATGAGTATGTATACACAAAATGGAACATTACAACCTGGAGATCTTGGTAGCCATTTTATTATTTAGTATAAGATGTATGGAGATTCTTATACTGTACATACAGAGATGAAATTAATTATTAAAGCTTACCTTAGAAGCTGACGACTAACAACTGTGAGGAAATCGCCAAGTGTGGTTGGAAAGAATTGGAGAGCCAGAGCTTGCTATATGACAATGGAGGAGAATGGATAAGTCCGTAGCTAATGGTAACAACAAGAAGGTTAAAGGTCAAACTCACACATCTTGGGGCCACATGATCATCTTGTGGAAAACTGTACTTTATCATTTCAAAAAATGTGGTTAACATGTTCCGTAGCTCCTTGTTGAAGACATCACGTCCCTTGCCTCTGGTGTTCCTAGGTGCAGCAGACAGCATTTACGTAGAACATCAATCAGCTAAAATAGGTACGTACAGTAGGTGTACGCTCTTACTCGTCATACTGCTTCCTTGAGTGCACAATGAACTTCACTAAATATTCAGCAGCCTACAGAATGATATTATGCAACATGCTACTACTGTTGGCACATACATACGTACATACTGTATCAAGAGGTCATTGCTGGGTATAATTAGGTCTATTAGTAACCTTTGAACTTATACATGGACAAAAATGTACTCTTTATTGTAAACTGCTATGGATAAGCTGAAGGACTACCAATAGACATACATACATATAGTACATACAGTATGTGTACAGTCTGTTGAGAAGGGTAACATTCACAGTCACAGCTACTGGGCGTGTGTGATGCCTGTTCTAAGCATTCCCAAGGTGTTCACTTTCATAATTTAGTTCAATAAAATAAAAGTGTATTAAAGTACTTTCCAAGTGTTTTGCCATCCGTGTCATATGATTATAAAACTATTTTCAACATATTAACGTACACAGTCACACAGAATAAACATTCTAAACAGTTTTTGTACCTTCATTGTCTTCACTAGAGTGTCATCCTCAAGTATCCTCTGCTTTGTGGGAATAATGACTTCATGGAAAGCAACTTTCAACTTTTCCATCAACCTTCTGACATTTCACACACAAAACACAATATGGTATATCAATTTCAGTATTGCGATAGAGAAAAAATAGTATACTGAGCATTTAAAAGAAATCCTAGGCATTGGTAACTATGGTAAATATGTAGGTTATCTGAAGGCATCACAGCACCATGTGCATATACACTTGACATACTGATACACTTGGGGTCTTTCAAAGCTGTTCTCTAAAAACTGATCCAAAAGGAACTTGTATTGAGCATATCTTCTTTCAAGAACTGTACTCAGGACAAACACCTATAACAGGAAGTGAAGGAATAGGAAGTAACTGAGAAACACTGTGTGCTCAGTATAACAGTAAGTGAAGGAATAGGAAGTAACTGAGAAACACTGTGTGCTCAGTATAACAGTAAGTGAAGGAATAGGAAGTAACTGAGAAACACTGTGTGCTCAGTATAACAGGATGTGAAGGAATAGGAAGTGAAGGAATAGGAAGTAACTGAGAAACACTGTGTGCTCAGTATAACAGGATGTGAAGGAATAGGAAGTGAAGGAATAGGATGTGAAGGAATAGGAAGTGACTGAGAAACACTGTATGCTCAGTATAACAGGATGTGAAGGAATAGGAAGTAACTGAGAAACACTGTGTGAGTATAACAGGATGTGAAGGAATAGGAAGTGAAGGAATAGGAAGTAACTAAGCACATACACTTGGCTTCTAATTAGGGTTGCTTGAGATGTCCAGAAAATCGCATCAAAAATAAAAGGTGGACAACATGCAACTAACCAAAGACTGGAATGCAAGTATGCTATCGTCTGAGCCGTCTTCAACGATATCAAACACAGCATCTAGCGACACCTTTAGGAACTGCATGTACAAACATGACATGAGTACATACATTAGACCGGACCTGGCTATTCAAGCACTAAAAGACTAAGAGTCTGCACAAGAGGTACACATACCTTCAGAAGCTCATCTCCTGGTATGTTCTTTACACCCAGCATCACCTGTTTCAAGTGGTGTTTATGATTGCTCCACCTCAACAGGCGAAGTAGGTCAACTAGAAGTATATAGTTACATATTATGAAGAAACAGAACTGCAACTAAATCACACAGCTACAGGTTCTGTTATTTATACGTACAGAGTTTCTAATGTCTATGTATGTATATAAATTGTAGAATCTATGTAAAGTGTTCAAAGCATCTGACTTGAAACAGACAATCCTTTGACAGTTTCACCTTGGCAACAAGGAAACACTCAACTTGTAGACCCACCATTTTGTGTCAAATCTGTTGAACAAATAACTGTTCTGACTTTGAAGCTGTCTTTAAGGACCAAAGGAAGACTAGGTTGTCCATCTCCTACCTCCCATGGTTCCTTAAGGTAGTCCTTGGTTAGAACTGCATCCTAAAAGGGAAGTATTATTATCATTACAGTTCCTACATATCTACTACTACGGCAGTACACACAAGCATGAGATGTCATAGAATTAATTCAAAATGTCACCAATTATAATACAATAGTCTCTTAATAAGAACAAATAATGAAGAAACAGATTATTTCCTTTGAGTGTAAGAATAAGACCCTTTCATAAAGCAACACGCAGAAAGAAGAGGCACTGGCCAGCTAATATACAGTACATATATGGCACTGCCAATGTGTAGTGTTGTAAGGCTCACAGGGAACAGATTCAGTTCATGGATGCCATCAGGTATGGCTGTGCCCTCTTTGGTGACCAGCTTCAGGAAAGCTACTGCATGTTGATCATAGCGCGGCCGGTTCCCCGCAGACATGTGACCAAATATGAATCGCACAGAGTACTGGTCCATATGGTTAGCAGGAACAGAAACCTTTGAAAACAAGCAAAATAGCACTTTTTCAGTATACGTAGAAACAGTATAGACTTGTACATACACTATAGGGACCCCTTACACTTTATACACATATATGTACATACAGTATGTACGTACATGTTTTACCTACTTCCTGTGGAAATTAGGAAATAAAACTGATAAAGGCTACAAAGGTGATGGCTAAATAGCTTAATTCAGTTGCTAAGAAAGACCCCTGGTAAGTACGTCTGAATAAAAATTCACCAACTTCACTGCCTCAAATGCTTAATACATAATATATAGAGGTGAATTATTATAAGACAGTTACCAATATCTATTAACCTCACTAATCTGACTTGCCTACTTACTCGAACTGTATCCACAAACTGACACTGAGCAGTGTGGTAGAACATCACTGTCCGATACATGCCTATAGTCTCGGTGCCCTGCCCACAGCTGACCAGATTCTACACAGAGGTGCAACAGAAAGCTGTCTACTGTTCTCTCACAAACCATATTCTGTACATGTATACATATACACATATATACATATACAATGTATACATATACCTGAATATTCTAAAACACCATTTTCCTAAAGTACGTTGTACATGGCCGACATCAATATTACATGTATAGACGGTTATTCCTAGACTTTCAGTAGGGAAAACTATAGAGGTTTGTCAGTAAGTACTTGTATTCCAAATATGCACCTCCTGACATACTTAACATAAGTAAGCTAACAAACAATAGACATGTACAGTATATGTATTTATAAAAGGCTTCAAAAATTACCTAAAATAGGATACGTAGATTAGACTTTAGTAAAAATTGCAAAAATGGCTTACACAATGTCATGCACTAATCATGGCTGTACATAACACATACAAGTGAATTTACATACTTCTATCACTCTGCCAGTCTTATCAACAACACAAATATGAATTTCTACATTTTTGTTTGACTTCTTCGGTCCTTTGTCAAAATATCCTGAAACCAGTTCAATAAATATGTCGTGGCGATCTTCTCCTGTAGGAATGGAATAGATATGCAGACTATGTACGTACATATGGAAAGTGTCGATATGTACAAAGTTACAGTTAACTAGTGTAATCTTTAGGAATAAGTGAATTTAGAGACATTTTCTCAGAATATGTACCTGATTTTGCAATTGTGTCCGAGAACCCCAATTTCCTGCATATAGCTGTGTTCTTCCTGATTTTCAAGGGGTATTCCTCCTGCACCTGTATGTGAACAGCGGTCTGGTCAGTGAGCTCAGTTCATACTACACAGGACGTACCTTCTCCAGTGATCCATACATGCACTTCAGTGAACCAAACAAGCCTAAAGCAAAATAAATCTCTTCAAATTTGGGCTATATAAATACAGTACATATATATACGTAGGGTAGGGAAAGGTAGATACTATGTACGTATATGTAGGGTAGGGATAGGTAGATACTATGTATATGTAGGGTAGGGATAGGTAGATACTATGTATATTTAGGGTAGGGATAGGTAGATACTATGTATATGTAGGGTAGGGATAGGTAGATACTATGTATATGTAGGGTAGGGATAGGTAGATACTATGTATATGTAGGGTAGGGATAGGTAGATACTATGTACGTATATGTAGGGTAGGGATAGGTAGATACTATGTATATGTAGGGTAGGGATAGGTAGATACTATGTATATGTAGGGTAGGGATAGGTAGATACTATGTACGTATATGTACGTAGGGTAGGGATAGGTAGATATAATATGTAAGGTTAGATAGGTAGATATAATATGTAAGGTTAGATAGGTAGATATAATATGTAAGGTTAGATAGGTAGATATAATATGTAAGGTTAGATAGGTAGATATAATATGTAAGGTTAGATAGGTAGATATAATATGTAAGGTTAGATACGTAGGTAGATATACTGTACGTAATATGTAGGGTAGGGATAGATACATTACAGAGGGATAGATAGGTAGATACAATGCATGTAGGATTTCTCCTACCATTTCCCTTTTCTGGAGGAGGAAGAAAGTTTGTTCTATCCCCAGCAATAACATAGTCTTGCAATTTAGCAAAATCGTTTGCATATTGAGTAGCTGACCTTTAAATGTTCGCAAAAAGAGAAGTAGAAGAATAGACTGTTATAAGATATATAGGTCTAATCTCTGGAGGGAAAGACATACGAATATATCTCCATATGAAAATTCTTTCCATCTTCTAGTTCATCATAAATTGAACTTAAAATTTCTTGCAAAGAATAAACTAAAAGAAATATTTGTAATCAATCAAAGTGGGAGCACAACTTTGGCAAACCAATTACTTACAACAATTTTATAATGCAACTAAGCTTTCCTACTAATTAAGTAATTATATTTCCTACAAGTGAACACATATACAGAGTCCATAACAACTCTAAAAGAAACCATTTTACAAGGTACAGTGAGAATTACAGGGGTTTCCCTCTTCAGGGGGCAGGTTCTGGAATGTACAATATCTCTTTGGTGTGGCTCCATATTTATACACACTTCAGCAATGCATACCATACAATGTAAATTGATACCTAGTAAGTAAGTAATTGCTGTGTGATGACAGACCTGCTATACCAAGGGGTCTCCTGACAATTGAACATGACTTTTTGTTCTCTATTTCATTACCTGGTTGAACATCAAGTAAAACTTAGTTTACTGTACATATTCTATATTAAATAATGTACATTATATAGATACATGTATTAGTATAAATGATACACTAACATAGTCTTATAACTCTGCATACTAGATACAGCTCCTTTGTGTTTCTGTCCGTTTGGTCAAGATCCTAAAGTGTCATATGTAGTACATGTACGTACAAGTGGAAAATTTTCAGCAAGATACAGAGATGCTTGGTAAATTAAAATTAAATGACTTGTTAATTTCTTACAGTGAATACTGCAAAGGTGCAGCCAATCTTCTCAACATCATTCGGTAACCCTTTCTCTGACAGCACCTCTCTGTATGGCTCTCTAAGGCAACAGTAATATACCACACATAAGAAGTCTTGGAACAGGATGGAATATAACAGTAATTGTATGTATGTTCACAGAGACAGAGTCTACACATTTCAGAGAGTACTCAAAAACAAATATCTGATTACACATGCAAAAAGAAGAGCTCAGTAGCAATTAAGGAGAGGGAGAAAGGGAGAGAGGGAGAGGGAGGGAGAGGGAGAGAGGGAGAGAGGGAGAGAGGGAGAGAGGGAGAGAGGGAGAGAGGGAGAGAGGGAGAGAGGGAGAGAGAGGGAGAGAGGGAGAGAGGGAGAGAGGGAGAGAGGGAGAGAGAGGGAGGGAGAGAGAGGGAGAGCAAGACTCCGACCTAACCTCCTAGAGTGACAACTGTCAGGCTTCCTGTTTGACTATACATTATGTACAACCACAGTAAGACTTACGACACTTCACGTCCAGTTTTCTTGTCATAGAGAAAGAATATCACTTCTACTGGGTTCTTTAGCTGCAACTTCAATAAATCAAGCTTCAACCAGATATTGAAGGAAGTGGATGGAGACTTTAAGGACTGCACTAAACTACCACCTGTTGATCTGGCTGATTTCGACACCTCTTGATTTTTTATCTGAGGAAGAAGAAAGAAGTCTTAAAACCAATAGTTGTAAATCTCTTTTCAGTGTTCATGCTCAGATTCTGAACCTACCACTTTGAAAAGATGAACAATGCTGACATCTTTAGGATTTACAATCTCTCCATTTTCCTCCCTTGGAATAAGATCCAAATGTAACTGCCTATGTGCGTAAAGAACAACAATTTACACTCATTACAAAATGGACAAGACACTGAGGAGAAACAATAGACAAATGAATAGCATTTGAAAGAGACAATACAATTATCAGTGTTTTCCATTTGATACGTACATACTGTATACACGTATTGTGTTAGACTTTACTAAAAACATGACTCATATATGTACGTATGCATATACTCACTTGTTTACAATATCAATCTTTGAAGTTATCTTCAGTTTCAACTCTTTCATTTCATCCTAAGAATAGGAACAAGTTAGTAAACCATGTTACATATAACTACCGTTAATATGTATGTTTATAATGTTTCTGAATTAGATAGGTGTTATTAAGAGAGATAAGATAAATATGGTAAATGGTTTGGATTGTTTAAATAGATAGAATCAGTTGTATACATTCAATAAGTCCATTCAGTCTGCAGTCACCACTTAAGCTACGACTGGAACCCACCCTGGTGAGAGACTGGGTAAGTATCTGCCTTCTCCAGTCAAGCAAGTCTGTCATGTGTTTCACTAGCTCCTCAAACTCAGCTGTTTGGCCAGTCTACAGAATGAGTGGCAGATCACCAATAGCCTCCATCACATAGAATGTACATTGATCACTAGAACAGGGAATGAGATAGCAACAACCAGACACTGTAACCAAAGGCAGTACCATAAAGAGTCTTCTCCAACTGTTGTTCCATTCCAGTAGAGCACTGGCAATTTCTCTGACAACAGGATCTTCCTGTGGTAGAACAACCTCTCTAGGTCTAGAGTTAGAAAGACACTCAGTTAAACTAGAGTACGAGTGACTGAAGGACAAATTACACAAGGAGGATGGTGAGGCAGCATTTTAGTGCAAATTTGACTGAGACAGCGGAGAATATAATAAGCTATCTGTTAACCTACATACTTACCCTGCATTTAGAATGTCACATTTCTTCAAATGTATATGAGAAGCAGGAAATATGCCCTACGAATGAGAACATACATGAGTAGTCACTCAGCTGAAAGTGAAATTTGTGCACTCTTTAGAACATAGGTTGCTCATTATGGCATGCATTTGGGGCTTACAGAAGGTGTTCTAACCCAACCCAAAGAGGTGTTGCTTGAAACACATAATATAGACAGAATATAGACAACCAACACCTTCTGAGGTTTCATTACCATTGTCACCTGCATCATTGTGACAATGCCATCAGTTGAAACTATTTACACATAATATTTATATATCTGAGAGTTATTTTGACTAAACAGAGGAAAAGTGAAGATGATTGTAATTGACATTCTCAACACAAAATTACTTCATTTTCAACTACCATCCAAACAAGATGAATTATGAGAAATTTAGACAATTCCTTGAAAAGCTAGTTTTCTAAAGATTATCTAAAAACAAACACAAAACTGAATAGACACAACCACAAACCTTTTTGGCTTTGCCCCGCAAAGAAAACCCTCTGTACCAGCCTAAGGAGCAAAAGAGTGTATGATCATCTGTGGCTGGCAGCTCACTTTGAACATTTTAAACAGTCATTCAACAAATAACTTGCATAATCACACCTACCAGAGTTTTCCTCCAATATCTGCACTACATCACCCAATTTCAGTGGAAGAAAAGGGTATCCTCGATCAAAGTTGCAAATTACTACAAGGAAAATATTTTAGCAGTTATAAAATAACTCTACACTGCCTTTACTATACAGTGAACCGGTTTGCGCTAATTGACACTAACCAACTCCAAACTTTGCATTTGCTGTTGGTAGCCACTTCCGTTCTTTGCTCATCCTAACAATTTGAACATTTGAATAAGTTATACACCTTCAAAATACAGAGAAACAACATCTGTGTTGTATCGTAGTGAACACACGGGTACCACAAAGCGAACACGGTACGATAAATTCTTATAAAACGAGATATGGTTACAGCAAGACTTTTAACACACGACAAAGCACATTCTTTAAACTTGCATGGTACGGAACGGACACACATACAATGACGTTATAATGAATGACACTTGGTATCTGCTATGGCAAGCGAATCTTTCGCTTTTAAGCCATCGCTAACGATACGCAAAGGTTCATTATGGCGAAAATAGAACAGTGTTTATTTCATACCATCTGGTAACAGAAAATATAACGAACAGGATGCGCTAACAGACGTTACTCTCTATCTACAACACACATTTCGTGCTTGCTTAAAAAGTTAGTGGTAGACATGTTCCGTAATAGTTCTGAAAACTTTGACAATTAAAAGTGGCAGTGAGTAGGAGCATAAAGAGATGGATCAACGGGAGAAACATAACAAACTAACAGTACTTGTAGAAGCTCTAAATAAGGAAGCGGAAACCTTAGAGATCGGACACGAACCGTGGCTAGGCGATACTAGATTTGCTCACCAGGGAATATTTATTGAAATACCGACTAATAGCAGTTAATTGTAAAAACGATCCTGAATTTTTGAAACAGTACAGGCTTAGAAAAAATCAACCTACCTCTGTACTTTCTTCTGGGACCACCCCTAGGAAGCACGTGACGAATCGATTGGGGAAGTTCCCCAAGAGACGACTATAATACGCCGTCATACGAGCTATGATCACAACTTAGATCCCATAGATATGCACTCAACGACTGCAACTGGTCACGTCATACAAAATATTCATAGTCTATCTTCAAATTGAAGTACTGTACATGCATGGGGACATATAGCTACATTTTATTTACAAAACCAGCAATTTACAACAATGTGTAAAGCTTTAAATGAAAGTAAATGTTAAGTTAATCTTTTAATATATAGCATCAATCTAGGCCCAACCTGCTATTGGAATAGGAAGTGAATTTCACAGCAATCTTCAAATTAAAAGACTAGTTTTTGTGGTATTTGGTGTACTCTTTTTCCAAGTGCTGGAAGGCCAGAAGTCCAAGCTGGTGTGGAGAGGCTTCTGAGACAGCTTTGCTCCCCAGACACATGATGTACTGGTCATGTGACAGGTCCAAGTCACATGACTTTGGATGGTACAAGTGGAATATACCTACAGAGACAAACACATGAAATATATTTAAATTTGAATAAGTTTCATTCTTAATCAACAATAGTGTATTCAATGAATGTTATTAGGAAGCCATATAGACACTTAATAAACTTAATGAAGACATCTTGTTGTTAAAAGAATTAGCCTGTGCAAGGATTCAATCTATATACGTACATGTACATATAATTAAAAGATTTGATAAGGTCTGGGCTATTGTGACAAATGGTACAGTATAGGTATGTACATGTATACCTCGATCTGGTGCCCGAACAACTTCAAAATTACTGGCTACAATTTTTCTGAATAATTTGACATCTTCCAAACCCCAGCCAACAATATTCATGTCAAACCCTTTCATGTATAGGAAATCAGAGCGATAAATACAAGTCATTCCAAACCCAAAGTCCCTCCAGTAGCCATTGTTTTTGCCAATCACACGTTGTTCACTCAATGGAGGGATGGTCTTCCCTCTATACACCATTTCTGGATTATACAGGCTGAACACTATGGGATAGTACACTTTTCTTCCTGGCTCAGCGTTCATTCTACACCTGTTGATAAAGTACCTATCAAAGTAGATGTCAACATCGCAGAAAAACATTAACACATTTCCACCATTCCAAGCCGCTGCTCCTGCATGCAATCCCTGGCCTCTGGAGAATTCCTCATTCTTAGCAATAAATTTATAGTCTGTAAAATTGTGTGCCATCATCTTTTCATTCAGTACATTCTGAGTATCTTGAAGGCCTTCCTCTCCGAAATACACGATTGTGAGGAAAATTAGCTGATCATTTTGAATACAAGTTTCAGTAAATGTTTCTAAAAATTGTTTAAACGTCTCCAATCTAATGAAGAGCATATATATCAGGAATGTACTGTACAATTATTATATAAGAACATTTACCAACCTTCCTTTCAGTGGTATTATAATGTTCATCCATTCTTTCTGTTTGAATATCACTTGCTTACGAACACTCTGAAGCGATCCAAAAGGCCTGAATATTTCAAGATGGCGGTACTCTTGGTCAACCGGGGATTTAAAGAAGAGCTCATACTGGGTGCCCATAGTAGAGTCTGTTCTCATCAGTCCATCAACAAAGTGGTCTATGCTAAATCCTGTCTCATCACTGCCCTCGTTAAGCAGTTTAACTGCTGAATCTAATACCTGTAGCATGTATTTCAGATACAGACATATGACAGTGCACAAATGCATGTAATATCTGTTTGCAAATTTCTCTAAGAAATGCAGCTGCATGCAGTCTCACTTCTTGTACTTCCTTCTTACGGTCTCCTTTGGGTGCATCTTCTGGTCTGTGGGTGAGACCTGGCTCCAGCTGGTACAGACGGTCCTTGGTGAAACTAATGAATGGAATAAGCTCAAATTCGTTTTTCTGTCGAATGTTCATAGTCCTGACGACATCTGGTGACACTAGAGGAATGCCAGCTTCCGGCGAATGTTCCAAATCTCTTTCATTGGCCTGCAGCTGGTGCATAAGGTACCTATTTCTCTTTTCTAGGTCATTTAGCAAAATTCTTTGAGCGTTTAAGCGTTCCTGCAATTCCTTAATATGCCTCTTGCTTTCCAGGTCGAGCTCAGAAGTACTTTCGGAGGTTCCACGCAGCAGGAATGACCGTAGTAATCGGTCTTCTTCGGAATATCTTTGTAGGCAACCCGCCTCATTGGAATTGCCAATAAAGGTCCAACTGTGACCTCTATTGTACAAGGTAAGGGCAAGTGTGACGACCAGGATGACAAGCACGATTGGTAAGACCCCAGCAAATCTCCCAGTTGCCCCGGCCATTTAGAACATGCATGCGCAGCGTGGAGCCAGCATACTGCGAAATTAATTAAGAGTGTCAGTACTTTACGCAATCCTACACAATCGTTAAGGGCATTGAATAAGACGTGTAATAAAAAGTTTTACTCAGACGGGATTAGAATTAAAAAGCATGTTAAATTCAAATCACACATACGCATACACACACTCGCTGCCTGAAATAAAAATCAGTGATCACTGCCGGCTTTTCCAATGGAATTAATTAAGTCTACAGTATCTTCGTCTAAAAATGCTGGAAGAAATGAATTGGCCTGCAGAGAATGAGGAAATGTTTCAAAGAGATGCACTTCACCATGAAGAAGACATACCAGATGTTTTCCTTGACTTCCCTCCTGGGTAGATGGCTACAGAAAGGAAATAGGTAACTGTCAAAAAGCAAAATTAACTCGGTAAATTGTGCAAAAGGCAATTACTTACTAGTCCCAAGGAAATATCATCCTTGCAGTTGGAGTTCCTTTGAGGTGACTCAATCAGTGCTGGAAGATATACGAATTATATATTTCAATATGTATTGCAACAAACATAGATATACTACACACAGCCTCTATAGGTATGATTACATATACCTACCCATTAAGTTTTCAAAACTGAGATCAGGCCTCTAAAGGACAAAGAGCAAACAGTAATATTAACCAATAATTAAAAAGTAGTTTCATTTACATCAAGTTTTCCTAATGAAACATATGTTTAGATAACACAACACAATGCTTTATATCTTGGTCTACAAGAAATGTTCCAGTCACGTATAGTTTAGGGGTTCTCACCTCAGACAATTCAGACTTCAGAGGGGCCTCCTTGGCTGGGGAGACAGCCTTCAGCTGCGTGAGCATGTCCATCAGACTGTGATTGTCTATTGTTTCTGGGATCCTAAGCAGTTCACTACAAGAGAGACTGTGGGCCACATCCTGCAGTTCTCCAGTTGGGGGGGCTGATTCATCAGACACTGGTGGTTGGCCATTGGGGAAGAGCCCAGAAAACCCAGCCAATGCAATACTGTCTTGAGTGACGCTGCCACTCGGAAATGTAGTAGTGAGGTTTGTAGAGTGAGGTGGAGGTTGAACCGGTATGCTCACAGCTGGAACCTCCGCTGCTCCTAAATCGTCTGTGTGCCTTTTACCTTTGTGATTCACATGAAGACTGGACTGGGAGGAATTCAACTGCACCGGCTGCTGGTAGATGTCAGTTGGCGGGGTTGGACTGGCCATAAAGGGCACCTCAGGCTGCTGTTGAGCTTGTTTATTTTGTAAAGAATAAGTTGAACCAAAATCAACAAGTTTAAGCTGCTGTTGCCGTAGTAACGCCTGGATTAGTACTTTAACCTTTAACTGTGACACCAGATTATCCAAGAGCAAAGAGGAATTGTTCAGATTGGCAGGTGTGTTAATGCCTGCTGGCAACACTCTCAGTGCCGAGTGAGAATTTGGCCTTTGTAGAATCTAAAGAATGCATTAAGATACTCGACTATATGTGAGTAAATCTCTATCCACTCTTACATTAGGTCCTCCTCTCTGTAGCAACTTTATGTTTCCCTTTCTCCTCCTTGAGCTCAATCCCCTGATCTCCTCGAGAGCTTTCTTCACTGATTCTTCTTTGGGCCTTAGAAAGCTAAGTTGAGGGTGCAAGGTACGTCATAGAGCTGATATAAATGGACGACACAAATCTAAACTAAGCATATTCATTAGAGGAATATTTTGAGGAGGGCAGCTCTGGAATATTTCCAACAAGAGTATAGTAGTCTAAATTTGTACTAGATGCTACTAACTTTGTTTCCTTAATAGGTTGGTGAGTAGCTGCCTTCTTTACACTCTCTTCGGGCTAAATGAAAAACAATTTTCAATTTCATATTGCAAGTAACACTTTGAACTTTAAACTAACTGGAAACAATTATAGTTGTACAGCTATTAATAATAATTGTGATCTATATGGCATCACTCTAGTTTGAACTAACCACCTGACTATCTGGAGAAGAGGCAGTGATTGAAGTGTCTGTCTCCTTGTCAGCCTTGGCAGGAGTGCTGTTCAGATCAATGACCGTGTTCACCTGGCCAGCAGGGGCATGTGGGCTGGCTGTGGGCTTGGGAGGAGTGCTACCAATCTTCTTTTGAAGATTCTGAAAAATGTCTTGAACATTTAGGTGTGAAAAATTCTGTTCCTTGATGTCATCTTTATGAAATGAGATGAGGTTGACGCTTCCTTGAGACCCTTCAGACATAGTACTACAGTTAGCTGAAGTACATTTAGAGTTACCTAGCACCTTCCCCTTGCCCTGGGGCTCCAAGTCCAGCTTGCGACGAGCAGAGTAACAACTATTTTTCAAATGTGAGAGCTTCCGAAAAGGTGATGCAGAGCTCGGTATGGGCTTGCGCTGACTTAGTGTAGCCCTGGTAGGAGACTGCTTGGACTGCAGAGAAAGAATCTAATTGGTGCACACCCAAAGAAAGGTTTGTAAGGAAGGGCTCACAGATCCAGCAGACACTTGTTCCATTGTGTTCATCATCTCTGCGATTCGCAGCATGGCCAGTAATGATTTGTGATGGGCACCGCAGAGATAGCCCTGAAATTGGAAACGTTCATTTTAAAGTTAAGAGGCACATCTGTATGTAATTCCCCACATAATAATGATGTACATAATTATATAATCAGTTACTGTTCATGCTGTGGTACTCACATTTCCTTGACTACTTGCCACTTCTATTTTATAAAACAAGGAAACTGTATCTGTGCTTGATCCTTTCTACGATACAAAACATACAATAATACACAGGTATACGGGCAGCACACAGGTATACGGGCAGCACACAGGTATACGGGCAGCACACAGGTATACGGGCAGCACACAGGTATACGGGCAGCACACAGGTATACGGGCAGCACACAGGTATACGGACAGCACACAGGTATACGGGCAGCACACAGGTATACAGGCAGCACACAGGTATACAAGTACCAGATTGGAAATTAACCTTTAGCTAATTATGACAAAAGGACAGGCTTGCTATTCACTTAGAAGCTCACCTCTTGAGTCAATAGTTTACTAATTGTTTCCTCTCCTGGGAGTGATACTGTGGGGATGGGAGTGGCATGACACTCCTCCTTCTGGCTCATCATCAGGAGGCGATGATGGGTAGACTATTGCTAGATAAGGACTCTAAAGCTGGTTTGGATTAATGGATGGAACCACAAGTACATATAGGATACAATTTTCCATTTTCTTGTTAGAAATTCTATAACCTCTGCAACTGTGACATGACTTGGCAGTGTCATTCTAGTCAAAGGTATAATGTAAGTCAAATGGTTAATAGAAAGTCTAAATTTACAAACTTACTGAATTCTGGGGTTTTGTGCTAGACTGTGGACATGACACCAGCTCTCTGAGGTAGCAGGCCTCAGATTCAGCAGTACAGGAACGCCAACCTCACACAATCCTGGCACCTGGTCACTATGGAAACACACACTCAAACCTTCACAAAAATGGAGTACATGTTTGCACATGGTCAGCACCTCACAGTTTGTCCTCTGAGTGCTCGAACATTGGGAAACTTGAGACTAATACAAAAGTCGCCATGACTATCATCAGTACGTCACTTTACACAAAACAAATGAAAAACTGACTTTATTTTCATTTTTTTCCGATGCCGACCTCTTGGATGAACCTCCACATTTGCAAACCTTGGGAAGAACCATGCCATATAGTGTATATATGTAACCATGGTAACACATATGTTCAACGTACCCATTATATACAAGACTGTATAAAATGTTTCCTAAAGCCGCTTTGGGGATTTCAGCTAGAAAATTATATCAACAATAAAGTATCACTTCAACACAATTACAATGATAGACTGTAGCCTAGAAACTTTGCATAATAAAAATGGAGGCAAGATGGGCAGTCCGGCTACATCAGACTATCATAGCAGTGAGAGGAAACGGCAAAATACACACCTCCAAAGTAACGTCTGTTCTTGCCATAACAAATCAGTGCTACAAGATCCAAGGGGAATTTCTTTCCATTCACTAATACAGTCTCCTTGATCAAATCTTTGGACAACACTGCTGGTTGGGCGACACTCTGCGACTCCATAGAGGAGCCAATACCTTCGGCAGGGACATTGGTGCCCCTCTGACCATCCTGCTCAGTGTTCTTTTGACTAGTGGCTACAGCAGTATCAGATTTTGTTTCTACATCCGAGCAAGGTTTAGCTACCTTTCTCTGCTTCTCATCTAAATCACAACTAGACACCATAACACTCCTGGCACACCGTAAACACTCCAGGTGGTACTATTATGTACATGTAGTACTAATGTAACATACCTTGAGTGTGGGTGGACAGCCCTTGAGTACTTTGAGCACAAGCTAGATAGTCGGAGACCTTCTTCCACATTTGATAGTAATAAAAACGAACCTTTACATGCAAGACAGGAGAAAGTGAAAGTTATACTTGGAAACACATTTATACACCTATACATATATCTATATATATAGACCATTTAATATACAGTGACATACCATCAAAACTTACTTGAGTGTTAGTCAATGTTGCAATCAGTGGATCAGTCATCCTTCTATATTTGGTGGCCATAAAATTATAAATTCTTTCAAAATCTTTTCCATGCTATAGAAGTTAATTAACATTTATACAAGCATTACACAGTAGTATTGTACTCATATATCAAATTCTACTTCAACTCACTCTATATAAACCTTCAAAGAATGTATTTGTTGCAGCTTCTGTCCATTGTTTCTTCCTGTAGTTTACTGATGATCGAAGTGTTCTCTTTCCTAAAATAGAGTAAAACCCTACTGGTTAGGCTAGATATTAACAAGTAAAGCTAGAATACAAGTCTATATATTAGCCTACACGAATAAAAATGGTTCCCCATACAGGCAACACTCAACATCACAAAGTACCTAATTCCTACCTTCGTGCACTTTTTCTTGTGTTGAAGAGATATCATTCCCACAGCGTTTCTTTAGAGGAGGTTTAGTCTGACTGGACCCATTGACGTCTTGATCTAGAGATGAACTGCTTCTTTTATTTTTAGGTTTACAAAAACTATCGACACACGGTTTTCTTTTTGCCAGAGGATCGTCATAAGATTCACCCGCCATTGTCGCGCCAAAATAATTTCGAGTTTCGACGCGTTCCGTTAGCAGCGTGTACGTATTTCTATTAACGGGAGCGACACTGTACCATGTACCAGTAGGCCAGGAGCAGTACGTACTGCGCGATGGATTGGGACGCAATTGTTTGTACTTGTCAGAACAGGGAAAGTGCAAATGCAATCTACAAAGGTAGATTTCGCAGATTTTAGACTGTCCACTTTATCAATTATTAAAATCCTATTTAATACTTTGTGTTATATCTTTCAGAACTCCTAGTCAGACAGAATCTGAAGATTATTAGCCCGAAAACCCTCCTATTAACAGTCGACGACCCGCAGACAAACATTGGTAGCGGAAGTGCTGCCCTTAATGCACTTCTCTGTACGGCTGAAAGGATATCGGCACAAACTGGTTATACGGTAACGGGACGAGTGTGCCATTCTTCTTGGCTTGTAATCTGTGTCATCGTGTTGTCTTCTTGCGTGTGTAGTCCATCGACAACAATGCTCTATCCAATTCAAGAATATTAATATTGCTTCTCGTAAGATATCGTTAATATCATGTCTTGCAATGTTAGAATGTATGTAGGTTATTGTAATACTGTTCCTATAACTCTTTGAAGAATTGTCCTTTTCCCAGGGAACCACGTTTCCGGTTAGTGCCTGTGGCCATGCCTTTATGCCACATCCCGATACTCAGTCCTCAAGTGATGACTTTAAACACAACTTGATGTACACCAACATGGACAATCTACTGGATCTGCTGAAGAAGCTGGTGAGATATCCCACTGTCTGAATGTCCGTCATCTTACAATCAAACTGCATCTTTTTGATGAGGTTGTATGATAATTGAAGGGGAGATGGTATTATGGGACTTAGCTACACTAAACAACTTCTCATTGTGTCACTCAAGGAATGGCAGTCGAGCCACTGCTAAATACTTAAAATATTATCCAGTATTCCAAATAGCCAGTTTATTAAGCCCTAACTTAATCTGTAAGACGATATGTCTTTTGGAACAGCCAACATTGTTCATCTACATATTGTATCTCGTAGCTATAATCTATGGTAACTGACCTTACCAATATTCCACTTCAGATTCCATCTAATTCCCCAAATGGAGTGTGGATTTGCAACACAGACATGTTACTGATGCCACAAGCTAAACTTGGTACGTGATCTCTGTTAAGGATATACTGTATGCATTGCCATATAAGGCATGTATGTACATGGATGTTACACTTGTGTGCACATGAAGTACCCTCATTTTTAAATGTACTACAGTGGTATGCGCTGCATGTAACAGCATTTGATACCTTTGGTGTGGTGATATACAATAATGCAATCAGTATCAGTAACTAATGAGGAAGACATATAGCACTGTATACTAGACTTTTGGGGCCTCACTATATGAAGAAGTGAAGTTAATGTATTTAGTCTAAATATCATACATATTGTGTAATAGCCATTAAATAAGAATTATCAATTGTATTGAAAAAGGTGTTGTATAATTATGTTGCAGATCCTCTGGATATATCAGATGTGGTTGGTCACAAGATTGGAGTACTAACTGTGAAGGCTACGCCTCAGCATGCCACTCACCATGGAACCTGCCAACTGACAGCTGGAGTACGTAGGTCCCAGTCATCATGCCTTCTCGCTCATCATACTGCCTGCTGTCACACCTACATACCTACGTACCTTAGGGAGATTTCAAGTCCATCATGTACAAGGGAGCCTTGGAGGAGGTTAAGAAAATGGCCGATGATAACGGCCAAGTGGACATGGTATGATGATGTAATACTGCATTCTGATGATGCAATGTTAATAATATGTAATGAAGCAATATTTATTTTGTGTAGATTGCAGGTATAGCATACCTGACTCCTGAAGTTGCTGAAGTCTTTGTGTCCTTCCACATATTCCCACCTCTTGATTCTTGCACTTACATTGCTCTGGATAGTGGAGCAAAGCCTGTTTCAGTGAGTTCCTTATACCAGTACCTTTAAGCGGTCCATAAAGGCTCTCCTGATTCTGTTAGGTGTCCCTCTTCTATGACATTCTCATGTGTCTCACCACGGACATGACACTGCCGGACTACGAAGAGGGGAAGTACATAAGTAGCACAACATTGCAGATGCACACAACTGGCGAAGCTGTTCTGCTGCGGAAGCTGAGACGGACCCTTTGGAAGCACATGGTACAGTCACGCAAGATATCCATGAAAGCAAGTGAGTATATGTACATGGAGTGCAATATAGGGATACTGCCCATTTACTACAGTAGTAAAGTAAAATTTTGAACAGACTATTGTTTGAAGTGCAGATTAGTTCTGTAATATCAGAGAGTACGGTAGTACTCTCTATGCATATAGTAGTCATGGCATAACTTACAGAAGGGGGTGTTCCTGCCAGATTAGCAATAAACAGACGAACCATTGCTCTTCCATTAGTCCCCCTTCACAATGTGGAACACTCGTACCTGAAATACAATGCCCAAGATGTGATCCATCGTTACTTCTCATTCAAGAGGAGTCAAAATGATGTAAGTAAATCAAAATGGCTGCTAGATTAAGACTTCTACAGCACTGCATTGTTCATATTTAGATATACATACATATGTATATATTTGTGTATATTATGTATTCACACATATTTCCCTTGACTTATGTAGAAGTATGTAGTTCTTAACAGCCGTCTTCCAAAGGGTATAGACATTGGTGATGGGTCCCTGCTCATTGGATGTGACTTTGTAGTGAGTACATCTACCTCACTCAAGTATTTGAGGAATGCTTCTAATTATGTTTTAACTATTTTGTTGCCTAGCAACCTTATATCAAAATTGGACAAAATTGTTTTGTTTCTGGTGTGAGTGGATCCCTGTTAATTCCGGTTCAATCCTTGGGTTCCTATCATTGCCTGATACCCGATAACATTGCACTGCAAGAGTTGAGAGTTTCTGTTGGTTTTGGCAAGAAAAGGCACAAGATGACTGTAATGACCATCTGTGGCATTCAAGATGATCTCAAGGTCAGCAAGCTAATTCATTACTAAAAGTATAAATGGCAAATAAAATGGCCGCAAGGAGTATGTACATGTACATATGTTTGGGGTCATTACTGATACCTGCTGTGACTTTCTCGTATACGTATATGTACTTTACTTTATGTACTGCATCCAGCTGTCTACCCAATCACCTGGGATGACATTTTGTAATGAGCCATGGAAGGCCTTCCTTGAGAGAACAGGCATTGTGGATACAGACTTGTGGCCCAGTGATTTTGTGAGTGAGGATGCCACTGTTTGCTAATCTGCTGCTAGTCTGCCCCCTCTCCCTTCTTATCTTGCTTGCCTTCACTAGCCGGAGAGCAAGAAGACACTGATGAGTGCTCGCTTATTCCCAGCTGCCCACCCCAATGTGGAGGTTGGAATAGCTGAAGTGTTTTGGCTGATAGGAAATGTGAAAGATCCACTCAAGTTGATCCTTGCAAGGTAAGCCTATAATGTGTCATGTACACCAGGACTCACAAAAGATCAAAAAGAAGACAAAGATTCTCAGGGTCACTGATGAAGAGTGGAATTTCCAGAAACAGCTCTCTGGCCCAGTGGAGAAGAAGAGAAGTAGAAGGAGAAGGGAAAATTCTTGTATCCTCATCCAAAGCTCTCTCACTAGGTTTAGTTCCAAATAGGGCTTTACTCTAAAGTACGTAGATGTAACATGTAAGAAGAATGGTGTGTTAGATTATTCATGTACATGGAATAGTGGAGACATTTTGTATTTGTTGGTTACAGGTGGAGATCTTCCTGGCGTCTGTCTTTGAAGGAAGTGCTGCAATGTGTTGACACTGAAGCGGAGCTGGCAAGACAGAGGTATGTACAATATCTATGAGGATTGTGTATAGATGATTGCACAACCAGTCATCTGTATTGTGCAATATATCACTCTGCAGAAGACTATTCTATGAGTTGCAAGTTACTAAGATGATGGACGTGTTGGTTCAAGGTACAGATGTGTGTCTGACCGATCTCTTTCAGACTGCAGTAGCCATGAACTACCAGGACCATCTCTTGGAGAGCCTGGACAAAGGTCAGTCCAATGCCACATCTTCGCCTTCTCCTACAAGCAGCAGCGAACAGCAGTGCTGCAAACTGACCGGTTGACACATCTCTACATCATCTACTAGTTTATACTGAGATATATTTTGAGCTATCTGCAACTGAATGTTTTGACCATGTTTGTTGCAGTTTGCTCTAATAAATAATCAACTAGATTGATAAATGCAGTGAGAACTACATCTCCATCTTTATTAGCTGTTGAGTTGGCCCAGGAGAAGAATGCATCTCCTGGTGGTAGCTTCTCTCTGGCCTGCAGAATATACTCTTGCATTGCTGATGTGATGAGTTACACAGCAGGTAGCACTGTGATCCGATCTGGCCCGGCGTCTAATGCCTCGTGGAGGGAAGCATTTGCTCTCCTTGATGCAGCTGAACTGGTAAATATAACAGGGCACAGTCAAAGATATTTCTACAAGTGAATGTGAAGAGTAAGTTTTGACCTTTTTGTTCCTTAGACTGGCAATCTGATTCCAGCAACTCGGGCTCTTGCTACTGAGAGAAAAAAATGGATGAATAAGTACAGTTATTAATTTTCTTATTGTATATGCACTAATGTGCATTATATATGTATGTATTTTCCATCCAAAACAATTGTTCATTTTGAAAATCAATCATACAAAAATGGCTGCTTTTCAATGCACTTTCTAGAATGCACTACTACAGAATCAGTTGTTAATGTAACTTAACTTATAGTATATGTATTGTAATTGTATTGTGTGTTGCATAATTCTACAATTGCAGTGGTATGGACACTATCGTGAGAGCTGCAAGGCATTACGAGAAGGCAGCTCAAACTATAACTCTCATCATTGTGAACACAGTCACCAAAGTTAGTAACTGAATGTTGGCATTTATAATTTGTTTATTTGTTATAAGAGAATGTTGCATTATTTACCTGACCCTATTTGTGTAGCATATGAAGGTCACTCCACTGCTGAACCCATCACTGGCTGCTAAAACCGTTGTGACAGCCCCAGGTGAGTTAGGTGCTTGCCCTGGGTTGGTACTGTCTTGTTTGATACACTCTCTGTCACCTCCATCCGTCTAGTGCGTATTGATATAGCTGGAGGCTGGTCTGACACGCCTCCCCAGGCCTATGAGCATGGCGGGAAGGTGTGCACACTAGCTATAAAGCTAAAGGGAGAGGTGGGTTGTGGACTTGTTAGCGTCACTTGCATTCCTTATTTGGAGATGTGTGTATATATTCAATTTCCATGTTGGATGTAGAGACCAGTTAGATCAACTGTCAAGAGGATACCAGAGTAAGGCTAGCTATTTTATTTGAAGAATGTGACTGTGAGCTTGCTTCTTGCACTGATGAAAGATTTTGTTGCACTTTTAGAATGAAAATAGTTGTAATTTGGGGAGATGGATGGACTGATGTTCTGTCGGAATTATCCGATTTTTCAGACTACTCACAACCCCGAGCATCAGGTAATGTACTTACATATGTACAGCTAGATCTGTCTTGTGTAAATATTTGCTAGTTGTCATGACTATCACTATAATAGTATTATAGCATTATGTTTGTGTGCAGTAGAGGTGAGGTGTATGTAAGTGTGTCTTCTCCACTTTGTAGCTGCTCTACTGAAGTGTGCCCTCATTTGCTCGGGTATAGTAGACTACCCCTCTAATGATTCCTTGGAAAAGCAACTTAAAGAAAAATTTGGTTGCGGTTTTGAATTAAAATCTTCAGCAAATGTTCCCCTAGGATCAGGTTAGGTAGTCTCTGCTTGTTACAGTTCCCAGCTTGCCAATCCTGACCCCTACACCACAACTGTCTTCACTGATTGCAGGTCTTGGCACAAGTGGTATCCTCAGTTCTTGTGTGCTTGCCTCACTGTACCACGCTACTGGAAGACAGTGTGACCGTTCCTCACTTGTCCATGCAGTAAGATTTGTACTGTCACTATCTTGTACTCTATGCTTGTAATAAGCTATTTATCTACCCTCACCATTTAACTCTGGATTTTACCCTACCTGGTAAAATCTAGAGTTACTGTAAATAATTGGGATATCAAAGCTTTAAGATTGGCATCAGATCTTAAAGTCCCCCTATTTTCTATATTAGTGGTCAGCCACACTTTGGCTGTACCCCTTATCTGCTGATTAAGAAACCACAAGCTTTTTAGCTTTTAGGAGTATGCTTATTAGCGGACTAGCACTCAACTTCCATCCTATTCCATACTGATGGGTCATAAGAAGGATTAAACAGCATTCTAAAAGCTTTAAGATTATAGAGTCCCATATGTTTCCAAGTTAATTGCTGTTTAGCATAGCTTTCAATCGGATACATGTGTTTCATTACTGTATGGGTGTGTCATCATAGACCTTGAAGGTGGAGCAGATGCTTACATCAGGGGGTGGATGGCAGGACCAGATTGGAGGGTTATACCCTGGGGCAAAAATCAGTGAATCCCCCAGAAACCCTAGTCAGCTAGTGGTAAAGACTGATGAGATTAGTGAGTTGAAAGCTGGTGCATTCAGAGAAGTAGCTGTGCAGTATACATGTATATACATCAATCTGGCATCTCACCTCTCAATGTGATGGGGTATAGGTGTTCCTGATGGGTTTATGGCAAAGCTGAACAGACACTTGCATCTTGTGTATACCGGTCGGACAAGACTAGCCAAGAACCTGTTACAGGTGCAGTGCAACAGATATAGAGTGTAATATTAGGTATTAGAGGATGTTGCCTAATAACTAGTATATTACAGGGGGCGTGGCCTATTTTGACTGCTGTGAGGCTGTGCCAGGTAATAACTTGTTCATCGTATTAGGATGTTTTGAGAAGGTGGCACTCCAGAGAAAGCACAGTTGTCACGACCATGCGTGGACTTGTAGAAAATGCAGAACATGCAAAGACAGCCTTTGAAAAAGGTAGTTTTCCATTCCTACTCCCGCTTGTGTTATGATTACCAGCTTATTTATGGCTTTGCATCACCTACAGGTGACCTGTGTGGACTGGGGGCTTCTTTGGCCAATGCTCAGAGACACAAACTAGTAATGGCCCCAGGTACATACATGTATTATTATTATACACACTTTATTGACACGTGCTCTCTTCATCAATTGCAATATATACACATTAGTGAAACTTTAGTCGCTTCTCTTCTTCCAATCTTTCTGATGATCTGGTTATTTAAAGAGTTGTGGTTGTTATTGTGTATTGATAAGAATATTACACACACATAATATGTTTACAAATTATGGGTCCCATACATTCTTCCCTAGGTTCACTCCCTACCTCTGTACAGAGTTTGGTTGAGAGGATTAAGAATGACATCTATGGTAACTAATATTCTCCGTCTGAATAGTAACTATGCAATCACGTGATGGTTCTCACTATGTAGGTTACATGTTAGCTGGGGCTGGAGGGGGAGGATTTCTGGCTATCATTGCTAAGAAAGAAGGTTTTGGTTCCAAGTTGCAAGTAATCATTGCTGGATCACTTGTAAGCAGAGTGAGGCAACACTGATTAGCTGCACTTGTGTTATTGTGTTTGTGTCATTTTGTTTAAGGATTTTGAACAGTTTGAAATCTTCCCAACTGAAGTGGACCTGGAGGGTCTGGCTTATCAAAATGAATGACATTAGAAACATTTTTCACTCGATCAATTCTAGAGCAATAACTGTCCTTTAGTAATAGTGCATGTATGTACTCTAATGTAGTTTAAGAACTGAAAGCATCTATTGTCATCTACGTAGCTGATTTTGTTTCAATCAATTTTAAACAGTACATTACAAGTGCTCGTAAATATATACATGATTACTTGAATGTCCGGCACACATAATAATTCAGTTCATACATTACATTCATGATTTGAAACAACGTAGTTGCATGGCTGAAGTCTTTTTAAACTTCTCAATTAATTGTTTCACAAACCTGAAATAGAAATACAGACATCAAAATGATTAAACTTGAATCTATTTAAACATTACTGCACATATTCAGGTTCCAAAGACGACACATCACATACATATATAACACTTTTAGTATACATATTATGTAAGTTGGAGATTAACAAACTCACTCTATCTCTTTTGTTTCTTGTGTCATGCCAATCTGCTTCACAGCATTGGAAAAGTACTTCCTATAATACAAAAATAATCTTGTATGATAAATGCAAATCTGGTATATGTAGCACTACTTACTCTGCAGCATCTGTAATAAATGGATCTGCAGTCTCTTTCAGTGTAGTCAGCTCTGCATAGGCCTAAGAGTAAGGAGAAATGGAACAAGGGGCCAATGAATACACTTAAACAGGGACACCAACCATCGTCATCAATGAATGACATATGTCAAATGTCAAATTTCTATCCATGAAAATATCCCACTAGATGGTATACGTATATATAGGTTAAAGCTATTAAACGCACATGCAAGGATCCATTTCTGCTAAATACTTCAATTTCCATCAACAAGACTAACATCTCGTGAGCAGTAATTTCCACCAGTTTTGATATAACACGACTCACAAATAAAGGTGATATCAGGTGGACCTGCATGTTATTGTAGCAAACTACATGCACATATTCACATGGTCAGAGGGAATACATTTACGTACGTACATAGCAACTAGAGCATTCCAGATTCATTTAATAAATATCTTAAAGTCATCAAACCTGTATCTTTATTATACACTATCTTACTCATACAAAAACTAGTTAAAAACTTTACACAAGTGCTTCCTTTACCTCGTTGTGTATAAACACAAGTGTCATTAACAACTCCCTGATGTAAGACCTTATCTCTACAAGGATATACGTATAATACATTATCAGATGTACACATTATCAGGTACACATCACTGCAATATACACTCTCTTAAGTAATTGCTTTGAAAACGTATATTGATGTGATTTGGATAACTAGCATATTACGTAGACTACATATATACTACTAAACAATATTATCCTGGCTAGGTTAGTTGAAATTGAAAAGCCTATGTACAAGAACTTTGGATGGGGATACAGTTTTATGTTATGTACCTACGTACCTATAGCTTAATAGATCACCTTTACTGATTGTATATAGTACTAATACCTTCCACAAAACTTTTTACATTCAAGCACATGTACCAACATTCTCTTTAACGACTTTTGAATATCATGTTATATTTTGGTGTGTGTACATACAGAACTAACCTCTCAAGGACCCACAGTCCTCCCAGTCAAATGAGGATCTTGAAAACATGCCAGTTTCTAGTATTGCCAACAATGGCTGCTGCTTCCTCTCAATGTATGCATCAAACAGCTTCCTATCAAGCTGTGACAACTGCTCTAAAATGGACTGGAGAGATGGAGAGGAATGTGTGGCTGTGAGTACCAGACAAGAGGAAGAGGAGAATGGAACATACTCCTACCTCCCCACCCCCCCTCTATGCAGCCCCCACATACACATGTATCTTCTATATAATAATTTGCAGCATCTAGCTGAACAGGAAGTACCACTCCCGTAGGGCCGGGTTCTCTTTATCTTGTAATTAGATAAGTGTAGCATGTATACAAAGAAGATCTAGAATTGCTTGTATGCAAGTTCATTAGACTAACTAGTTCTGTTTTCTTGGCTGTTGGATATCCGTGGGCTCTGAAGCAGTCAAACACTCTAGGAATAACTTGAGTTGTGATGTAGTGGCAGTTACTTAAGATTATAATCAACCTAACATCCTAGATGAGAAGAGATCGACAGCAACAGGAATGGAAAGGAACAATGCTTCAGTGTCAATGTGTGTTCTCACAGAATTTGGTAGCGAGTCTTCTGCCATTTCTCCCAAGGAGCCAACAATGTCCATTGAACCACTTTGAGTAGCAATCTTCAATCTTAAAGGAACCATGAGGCAAAATGTGGTTAACATATGCTTCACATATAAATGTTTAAATTATGTAGTTATAATGTGCGTGTTCTAGACTATCATGCAAGGATCAATTATCACTAAACTTTACTCCATACTTAAAAGGATTATCTTACAAAGCTTCTTCGTGCAAATCTTCCTCTTGCTCAAATGCTAGGTAAGATAGGCAATCTATTGTTTTCTACAGAAGTGGGAAAGATTAAACTTCACCACACAGCCACTATGAGTACACATACATACTGACATCATGTTTTACATTGTATGCATTGTAAGAGTACTCACTTCCAACATTTTACCAAAGAGTACTTCAGAATCGTCTCTCAATGGCTACACACAGAAATAATGACAAAATGGTCAATCACTTGAGTGAGGGGAGGGGTCCCATGTACCACACCCCTGGCCAGGCCACCCACATCTTTCATGTCCTCTGGATGCCCGGTAACGACTTGTTCCAAAGTGAGTATCAGCTCCACAGCTATGTTCTCTACCAACAGAGGCTGCAGTAGTTGAGAAGCATAGTCACTGTGTGTACAAGTGAGGTCAATAGCAGCAAAACACATTACACCAGTTAGGCTATGCATATTAGTGGAAAGGTTTAATTTTTAGGAGACTATAAGATATAAAGCCAAAACTTAAGCTTTGATTATCATCATTTGGCTCTGTTGGGGTAAAATACAGAGTCAAGCGATATGTTACTTTCCTTACCAGACTTGTGATGCATCCACTGTCTTCACTCTGCACCTTCCAGTCCTCTCTGGCATGAAGGGACTGGATTTCTAAAGACAAATCAATCAAATCACTATCAATTCACTTGAACCATCTGAGCACTCTTACCTCTCGTGGCATGTGTAAAGAGTGTTTCCATGCTATGTTCTCTAACATTCCTTAACAACATCTTCATGACCTTTGTGACTTGCAGAGGAAGGCCAGCTTCTTGAAAGATGCTCAAGGCAGACCTGTGGAGGGAAATGTGACAAACAAGACTTGTGGTTTCCAGATAAGAGAACAGCCATTTTGTGGCAGAGACTGTCACACATCCCATACAAGGCACAAGGGAGGCTCACTCTATTTCCCTGACACACGAGGTCAGCCAAGGTCTGGCCATTTCCAGTGACTCGGGAAACTTGCCCCAATCTTTTAGAATGTCCTTTTGTCCCTCTGGCATTCTTGACCAGTGATCGGGGAAGAAGGAGAGATGGACCATATCAGAGTAAACCTCACATATCTCATTCACCATTGCCTGCATTGACATAACATGAAGATTATATACTGTACATACGTAGGTGAAGGTCTGTATCTAGCAATATGTACATATCTAGCAAATTTAAAAAGATCTAGACTTACTTGAAAGGCATCCTTGTTGAGCTCAATGCTACCCACTGCCTTTATCTGCTCATCACTGAGGTTCACACCCTGCACACCACAGACACACACATACCACCAGCACGCTCCCTCATGTAACTGACATGTGACCCTCATGTGACTGACATGTGACCCTCATGTGACCCACAAGCATGCACTGGCTATGATGGAAGACTCACAACATCCTGGTAGAGGCTCTTGGACAGGTAGACCAGCCCTAGGTTCCACAGATCTGGTAGAGTATCACTCACCAGAGCAGTCAACTCTTCCACAAACAGAATTCTGTTTGGTTTCTCCACATCACCACCTTCAGCGTTGACTATGTGGGAGAGTCGGAGGAGAGTAAAGGGGGTGGGGTGGGGGGCATGGAGTAAGAGCTGTTAGTATGACCTACACATTGATCCAGTGTCTTCACTATTTTCATTGGGTGCCTCAGACTTGCTATCCTCCTCATTTACCTCCTCTGGTACTTCTAACAGAAGATAGACAACAATAAATCATATTAACAACATACACTAAAACAATCAGCATTGAGAAACACTTTTGAACTACACAATTGAAGGAGAAGAACAAAGGGATTGAAACATCCAACAAACGATTGTCTTTAGATGCTCAAAAGGTTGAACAATCAAAAGATGTAGCTAGAATTAGAAGAAATTCTTATTCTAATACACAACTGCTAATGAGAACAAGTAAACTTCTTCAAGCCAAGTGCATGCTCCCAGAATCACGTGATCACATGATTACTACCACCCAGGAGCTAGCATGGGGTCTCACACATACAATTATCAACAAAGCAGTTTTACGTTAAGACATGGAGGGACATGCCTAGTGTGGCATCTAATGTGTCGTGGCCACACACCTGTGGTCACATGTACAACTGTCTGGTAAGACCGCATTGCACTGTGGAGTAGTCTGATGATCCACTGGTGCATATTTGTGATGCACTCCCAAGCTGGGTCCCCTCCGCAGTCTAGCTCAAGAAGATACCTGAACACACGAGACAGAAGTGTACTAGCTGCAGTATTTCCACAAGTATACAAACATACTATATGAATGATCAAGTGATAATCAAACCACAAGTAATTATAATTAGTCTCGATTAAGAAGGAAAAACACAGAAGAAGTAATTACTGGGAATAGAACACAGAACAGCTGGTTATGACCACCAGTGCTCTACCACTGAGCTACAATTGCCACAGCAATGCCTCCCTCAAGTATACTACAATGCTATAGTAATCTCGTGCATAATTATGTACGTATAATAGACATTATACATATACAGTATGTATACTTGATCAGTTTCTTTTGAATGTCTAGTTTGGCTGGTAGCTCTGTTAATTTCTTCTTTAATTTCTTCCTAAATTCATTTATTTGCTCTTCAACTTGCTCAAGCACTACAGCATGTAAAACACAGCTGGTACTACAGGATAGTCACATTCTCTCCCCGTAACATTGCATAACCATTCCCTTTGTGTCAACATGGACACATGCAGGATTCTATACCTCGCTTGAAGACGTTGACTTTAGTCCCTGTAAACAGCTGCTTGGCTCTCTCGTAGTCATTAGCAACATATTCATAATCACCCTAGCAACAGAGCAGTAATGTACCTTAAGATATGAAGCTCCAGAGGGAGTACCAAATGGGCTCACATTGCTGATGTTCTTTTCAATGCTCTTGGGAAGATTAAAGAGAAACCTGTATCTCTGTAGGACAGCCAGAGCATTCCTGATTGTCTCCGCTTTGGACCTGTAGCTCAGAATATCACTGTAGACTTTCTGAGCAAGAGAGTCAGCACCTGAGAGAGAGAGAGAGAGGAAGTAGAGAAAGGAAGTGAGCCAGGAAGGAACCTTCTGTTGGAATGCATGAGAAACCAAAAACACCATTTCCTACATACGTACTACACACATGTGTCTACAATGTGCAACACCACATTAGTGTGACTGACCACCCTAGAGATAGACACCACTTACTTTTAAGACAGTCCTCTGCTCTGTCTGTGAGGTTGCCTCCTTCGCTCTTGGTAGCATTCGTCAACATTTCCTCATTCACAGGTAAACAAAGAGTTAAGGGAAACACAAGCATAGTAATACTTAGGATCTCAGTATACACTTGAATGAGAAGTAACCCACGTAATGAATACTCCTTCCTAACCTTCTATGTAAGTACATGTATTATACTGCACTTAAAAAAGTACTGGAAATTTATATATGAACTTAATTTATGCAAACCTTAATTTAGTAACAAACATTTAGTGATTACTAAAAATGCCCAATTGACATAATACTACACTTGTATAAATTTCCAGTACTATGTATCAAACATTGACACACATGTACACAGGTAGACATCTTTGATGATCTGGAGGGTCTGTCTGATGAAGGATATCAGTTAGTACATCATAGCACTGAATAAAGCTGCCAATGTGGTCTTTGATGAAGAATGAGGTACCTGCTGATCTCTTGTCCAATTCATCTTGCAAGTGAGTAAGACCGGCCTTTAGGTCCTCAAAGGTGACATTTCTGTACTTCTCAATCAGCAGCCACTCGGGAACAAAGTTATCAGATAGAAGACTGCTACTGCCTGCAGCAACAATGTTGGGAAATGGTACACGTCCTCAAAATAATCTTACAAACAGGATTATCAATTGTGTCCATGTTATTGTGTTCAGTCCACCATAGTGTAATATATACAGTACGGCAGCTAACACACCACAGCTAAAACATATTGTTACCACTATGGCCATGCACAGTGAAACCTAGATTGTGGGTGGGGTGGGGCTACGATACTGATAGGCTCCATAACACATGTGGTGAAGTACTACACGTGTCTGTACCTTCAGGGAACACGGCCTTGAGGTCAGCTTGCAAGGGTTTGGAGCGTCCACTTTGCGCTTCATCTATAGACAACCCCAGGGGGTTATAGAGGTAGCGACCCATAGCAGGAACAGGTGATGCTAAGCTGGCGCTAGGCTCAATAATGTCATCTGGTTCGTCCACCCAGTGGTCCATCTCTAAGAGGGGATCTATTGCTATAGTAACGGGTTGAGCAATAGTTTACTATCATGTGACAGGAAGTAATTAGAGGGCTTACCATCACGTAATGGTGATATGCCTCTAAAGTGAACAGTACAGGTCCCTCTTCCTCCACTTCTGGTTGTCACAATCACCTCTCCCCAACCACCCTCCACACCAGTCTGACAAGTTATCTTTGTGCTAGTCACCCAAGTGGCCCATTTTGTGCAATCCTCTCCACATATGGTAACACCTATCACATATTAGTTAATAAAAGTAGCTGTAGTTGTAATTAACATGAACACTTGAAATTAAAGGGGCAGGTTTCGTTAAATTCTACTCTTCGGGAGCTGTACATATACAGTACTAAGACGTATGCACTCGGGTATGTATTAATTACTACTAGGGGATATCTACAGATCCAACACAGATATGACTTACTGACTAAGTCACTCTCATTCTGACCGAGATTTTCCCCTCTAATCACAATCTTTGTCTTAGGAGGTCCTTCTTTCGGAGAAATCCCAGTGACGGCGGGAGTGCCAGACATTTTTGGTAGTCAATCTGCGTGGGCGGAATCCTTCCTTTAAAGTTTCGAATTCCCTGCAATTAGCTAGCATATCGAAGTGATCTGCATGTTCCAGCTGACTAGTCTACCCTAAAATTAGTAGCTCCACAACAGAGTCCGCCGAGATTTATTTCAGCTAGGATTCTAGCATCTTGCCAGCAACCTAGTAATTCTAGCAGCTAATACTCTGGGTCTCCCTTTACTGCTTTGGCTAGACAACCGTTGGAATTTACACATGCCCCCCAAAAGGAATACGTTGACAAGCTACTTCCAAATGTCTCCTAACGGAGGCGAGGCTAAGCGGCGCGCACCTGAAAACGATGACCTTCCACCGGGAAAGAAGCGGGATACAGAAGGGAGACATTTACCAGAACAAGCTGAGAGGATGCAACTTAACAGGTTATCTGCTGAGGCGAAGCTGTGGAGTAAAAGGCTAGACGCTGGTACAATTGGAGCCACGTGGATGGCAATTCTGCCTGACGTATTTAAGCAACCTTTCTTTGACGAGGTACACGTGGACACCTGCATTACAGTCGGGTGTAGAGTTTCATAAGAGATTAACATATTGATTTGTGTGACTGTGCAGCTTGTAAAGTTTTTGACTTCAGAAAGGTCACAGCACACAATCTATCCGCCTTGTGAGTTATCACCCCCTCCTAATGTAGTTGTTGATTGGAAGTTAACATAGACATATAGACCTTGCTTTATTTTACTTCAGCTGGGGAAGTATTCAGTTGGACAAATGCATGTGTTCTGGAAGATGTGAGCCCATAATATATTATGCCACACAACACTGCACTAACACCTTTGCACTTCACACCTGTGACCACTTAACCATATCAACTGTACATGTAGGTCAAGGTAGTGATCCTCGGACAAGATCCCTACCATGGACCAAATCAGGCACATGGTATGTTTCACATCAGCTCAGACATGAGTATTTGCATGTTGACTATCCTTCATGTACACAGGACTCTGTTTCAGTGTTAAGCCCGGAGTGCCTCCTCCACCTAGGTATGTCACATCCATCTACCTCCTCCAGACCTATCTACCTCCTCCAGACCTATCTACCTCCTGCAGACCTATCTACCTCCTGCAGACCTATCTACCTCCTCCAGACCTATCTACCTCCTCCAGACCTATCTACCTCCTGCAGACCTATCTACCTCCTGCAGACTTATCTACCTCCTGCAGACCTATCTACCTCCTGCAGACTTATCTACCTCCTGCAGACCTATCTACCTCCTGCAGACCTATCTACCTCCTCCAGACCTATCTACCTCCTCCAGACCTATCTACCTCCTGCAGACCTATCTACCTCCTGCAGACTTATCTACCTCCTGCAGACCTATCTACCTCCTGCAGACCTATCTACCTCCTCCAGACCTATCTACCTCCTCCAGACCTATCTACCTCCTGCAGACCTATCTACCTCCTGCAGACTTATCTACCTCCTGCAGACTTATCTACCTCCTCCAGACCTATCTACCTCCTGCAGACTTATCTACCTCCTGCAGACCTATCTACCTCCTGCAGACCTATCTACCTCCTCCAGACCTATCTACCTCCTCCAGACCTATCTACCTCCTGCAGACTTATCTACCTCCTGCAGACCTATCTACCTCCTGCAGACTTATCTACCTCCTGCAGACCTATCTACCTCCTGCAGACCTATCTACCTCCTGCAGACCTATCTACCTCCTCCAGACCTATCTACCTCCTGCAGACCTATCTACCTCCCGCAGACCTATCTACCTCCTGCAGACCTATCTACCTCCTGCAGACCTATCTACCTCCCGCAGACCTATCTACCTCCTGTAGACCTATCTACCTCCTGCAGACCTATCTACCTCCTGCAGACCTATCTACCTCCTGCAGACCTATCTACCTCCTCCAGACCTATCTACCTCCTCCAGACCAGTATATATAGTACCTACTTGTGATGTAACACTTCTAAATGCAATCTTCCTTACAGTTTGATTAACATGTATAAAGAACTGGAGAATGACATCGATGGCTTCAAAAGACCAAATCATGGCTGTTTGATGGGATGGGCCAAGCAAGGTACAGTAGTTCAAATGGTAGAACACTCAGAAAGATATGTCTCTGTGACTACTTAATAATCTGGTTGAAAATATTTCATGTATATACGTACCTACTGTTCACATTTGGTCCTCCAGGGGGGGAGGGACAATTTGTTTGTGTTATATGAATGTGTATAGTCTAGGCTACTCAGAGGACATACTACAGAGAGGTTATGTCTCTGCAGGAGTCTTGCTGCTGAATGCCTGCTTGACTGTACGGCAGCAACAAGCCAACTCCCACCAGGGGAAGGGCTGGGAGAAGGTCACTGATGCCGTTATTAGATGGTTGAATAACAAGATGAAGAATGTAGTCTTCATATTGTGGGGATCCTACGCTCAGAAAAAGGGAGCCTTCATTGATAAGGTAGAGAAAAAACTTGGAGATATGTACATTTAAATTTCTAGATTACTTGTGTATTCTTATAGGAATAGCCAAACACCTTCCTTGAAATGAGTCCAATATCATTACGTTATATAAGTAAAGAAAACAAGAGATTTTTTTATTTCATTTGCAGAAGCGACACTGTGTGTTGAAGGGTGTCCATCCTTCTCCTTTGTCGGCTTCAAGAGGTTTCTTTGGTTGCAAGCACTTTTCACAAGCAAACAAGTATTTAACAGAAAATGGAAGAGAAGAGATTGACTGGGCACATCTTCCTAGATCCATAGATTTGTGAAGACTAATTCTGAACAGTCTTCTGTAGAACATGAACATCCACAGCTATTTTGAAAACAGATTTGAATGAATAAGGATATATATGTTGTTCGCAAGTGGTAAACATCGACAGTTATAGTATGACGTCATCGATGGACAATCCTTCGTTTTCTAGGAATCAATTAAAATGTTGCTTTGATAATTCTTAGTAAACCAGTCATGCTTCTCTATAATCTGCTCGATAGCCACATTTGTAATACTTGTACACAACTGATTTTACATTTAAGCGAAGAAACGAGTTGCTTCTACTAAAGGTGCGATGTCATTGTAATTATGGCCGAATATCAACCAGAGATTATGAGAAAGGAAGCTAGTTGTCAAATGCGACGAAGTGGAAGTCGACCGATACCGTTTACAGAATTCAGTCGATATAGCAAAGCGGTGGTAAAAATCACACGACTTCACGAACACAAACAAAGGTTAGTCGCATGCACGAATATACCAAAAGTTCATGGGCCTTGGCGGATTAACGGGATGTATTTTATATATATACATGCAGAATGCACTATGCATCTGGATCCATAATAAAGTTACCAGAATTCTACTGCCAGAATAAAGAAATTCGTGTCTATCTGTTAACTTGTCACCATTTCATCAAGGACAGGGAAATGGCTAAAATCAGTCAAATACATTTCCAGTCAGCTGAATCACAGTCAAATAGCTCTGAAGTCAAAAATGGAAGCGATATATTTCACCTTTCTAAAGAAAGTTTTAGCTTCTTCACAGATAATGTAAGAATCAGCATCAAATATGCAATCATATATATGCCAGACTGAGAGTCATTGATCATGACTCAGATAGATAGTTAAAAAAATCTTTTATTTCTGCTCTCCCAGAAATTAGACTGTACACTCATCTCTATAAATGAAGAGGAGCTTCAGACACTTAAAGAGCCAATAGAGCCCCTGGAAATCCTCCACCCTTGCACAGACGCTTTTCCTGATGATACTGCATATATTCTACACCATCCGAACCTCCCTCCCCAAGTTAAAGGCACAGCTGACCATAAACAGGAATCACGAATACTTTCTTCAAGCAGCCTCCAGTGTCACAATAGTTCCAAAATACTAGAAGTTGAATGTTAGTGTGAAATAAATACTCTTTATTAGTAAGTATAGGAATGCCATGGGATAATGTCATGGGATGAAAAAAATAGTTAATAGTTGTGGTTGATTAAAATATGGAGTGAAAAAATACCTAGGTGTCCATTTACAATGAATAAAATTTTGAAGAACATACCTACACACACATCTATATCTCAGTTTTGTTAGCATGTCACAATAAATTATAATTGTGCATGTTAATACAAACATACATTATGAATAAATATGAATATTGAATGTAAGTCTTAGCATGAACATGTTGTCAGTTTCAATGTTTTAACACGTCTTAGATCCTGTCTTGGCTCATATGCTAGACACAAGTGAAGGATCTTCAGGGTCACCTTTACTGAAGGAATCTGATCATAAGCTGCAACTTCTAGGTCTACACATTGGGACTTATCCAGCAACACAGCCTCTCTTCAATGTGGGGATTCACATTAAAAAAATACTGGATCATTTCAAATCAAATAAGGTATCACAATTAGGTGAGTACAGTATTACATGTATACATGTATTTGTACATAGCTTTAGAAACAACTATTATTCACCATTTAATTTAATGTAACCACCTACCACTAACTTTTGTGACTAATAAGCCAATTTGGCTGGTCAGTTTATTGATTGTCACACTAATATTCATTATTTATATTATGTACATATACTGTAGATGTTGATCTAATTAACGAATTAATCTGTCAGAAGCATTTTAACAAGGAAGAGGTAAGCATTTGAACAAGCTTAACGATAATTCTTAAATGCTTTTATAACTAAACAGTTAATAACTTTAAACTCTTTATACTTCTAGATGAATGATGTCCATGTCAAAGTAGATGGAATACCAAGCTTTTGGACAAAATCTCACTTGAACATGGTATTTGATTGTGACGAAGGCGGTGACATTAAGAGAGTAGTTCTAGTGGATGACAGAAAGGGTTCCTCCAAGTCACACTCAGCTTTAATTGTTTTCAGAAGAGACCAAGGTATTACAAAGTGTATGTATTTATCAGAGAGTACTGTACTGTAAATGTTAAACCCATATGCATGTATGTACATGTATACATGCAGGGTCATACAGCTACATATGTATATATATACAACATATAGGTGCTTGCTTAAATCACTATGTACCTATATACATATAGTTGCAAGAGAGATATGCAAGAAAAGTGAATGGGTTGCTAGCTCAATCAGTGGTGAAGATGATGTAGTCTTACAACTCACATTAATTGAAGCTCCCATAGACCTTGAAGCTCAAACTATCCGAGATAAGGATGACTACAGCCCAAAGACCACTCTTCTACTATGTAACATTCCAGTTAACACAAATGAGGATCATCTAAGGTGCTACATAGGCTGGGTGACAAATTTAAATTCAGGAGAATTTGAATTTTCTATTAGGAATCAAAAAGCAGTTCTGGTTGTTCCTAGAGGTATACATGTGTACATATAATGTATTATTACTTGCCATTGATAAGTTCAATATATATGTATGTACTGTGATCAATAGACAGATTTTGCCATTGTCCTATAGGAAAGCTTGAAGATGTGTATGATGCTTTTCAGAAGACTGATAAGGAAATATGTGGGGGCAAGCAGTTGATGGTTAAAAGACTCCAAAAAGCTGACACCATTATCATAAAAAATCTTCCTAGTGAGATGAATAATCAGTCACAGCTAACTTTTATAGGACAGTATTTTGGAAACAAAAAGAAATCAGGTGGTGGTTCAGTGAAAATGGTAGAACCAATGGAATCAGGAGATATTTTGGTCTCTTTCAAATCAGAATTTGCCTGTGAGTTCAAATATATATAACAACAATATACGTATATACATCTGCAAGTACCTATGAAGGTTTATTTATTAGGTTCAATTCCTTGTTTTTAGCAGCATGTGTTGAAAATGTAATGTCAAGGGACCATTCATTGTTTGGAGAAGACGTTAAGTTGCACAGATATTATAGTGTGCTCTCAGAGTGGCTGCTAACCTCAGAAGATTCCTGCTTCAGAACAGTACCAAAATTTGAGATTATTAAAAAATCAAAGTTGAGTACAATGGTTAGTTAGAAGTACTAGTCTATAAGGAGGATAAGGATTTTAATGTATGTGCATACGTATTGGGTTAAGTATTCTATTTCTATATTATAGTCTGCCGAAATTCAAATATATTTTGATGATAAATTCCAAGCCAACAACACTGTTGGAACTACAACTGCTTGTAAAACTCAAAGAGATTTTGAAGTAGTTTTCCGTCCAATTAAAAGTGAGGAATCTCCTTGCAAATATGTTGTAACAGCACAATTGAGCAGTCAAAAGATGAAAAAATTATCCAAACAAGCACTTGAAAAAGTAAATCCTTGTCACACCATATATGTTGCAACAGTTAAAATCTATACGTATATATCTCTCTATGTATATTGTTTAGTATTTTAAAGATTGTGTTGCAGAGATAATGGAGACTGTGAAAAAGCTTCATAGCAGTTCAACATTTGTTAGCCTTGCTCTCCTTACGAATGGATCTTGGTTGAATCTTTTGCCCCAAAAAATAGCTCCCTCTGTTATTGCTTCAACATTGTGTGATGCTATTGTGTCAGATCTTCAACAGACTTGTATGATACACAGAGTCTTTATTATGGATCATTCTAAAGAGATTTACGATGAATTATTAAAGTATGCAAAAAATAATTACAAATAGCAATTATATATAACATCATTATATGCAGGTATGCATATACTTATTTGTACATATTATTGTTATATTTTAATAATATTATTATGCATCAGTGGGAAGCTACTGTGTGTCCTCGGACTCAGGGTTATGTTCTTGCATCATGATGAATCTGATCCTGCATGACAAGCATGTTGCATGGAATAATAATAATAAAATAATAGCTATATAGCTATAGCTCTGTTAAAAGGATCAATGAAACAAGTTATCACAATGGCTATTTGTACATAACATATAGGTTGCAATATATAAATTTAGTACATGGACACAATCTTCATGTAATAGGGCTGCATGTTGGATCCTATCCTCAAAAACAGCCATTGTTCAATGTTGGAATCTGTACTTCAGCAATAATTAGTCACTTTCATGGAAAGCAAGACTCTACAGGTATACGTATATTTGACTTTTGATCATGGTATTGCATGTCTTAAATTACATATGTTTTGCTAAATATTCAGTTGATATTGTTAATGTACTTAAATCAATCAAGCAGAAGTATGATGATACAAAAGAAGTGAGTCCATGCATGCATATTCTTAGAATACCTTTGCAACATTGCTGTATTCAAATTGATATGATTGCAAGTGTATGTATTTATAGTGTATGTATACAGATATATAATTGTATGTAACTTGCAATATATACTTCTTAGACCAATGAGGTCTACGTCCAGGTGGAAGGTATCCCTAGCACTTGGACAAAGGAAAGCTTGTTCCTGATCTTTGATTGTGACAGGGGTGGTGAAATTAAACAGATAATTCTGGATAAAGAAAATGGATCTCATGATACAACTCAAAGAGCTTTCATTTTATTTAGAAATGATGAAGGTACTGTACATGCAGTGGTATATATATTTTCCTACAACAAAAATTCTTTACATTTTTATATATGTACGTATATGCTGTAAATTATATGTAGTTGCAAGAAGTGTATGTCAGCAAGACAAATGGATGACAAAGACCAGAAATGGTGGAAGTGTAGAATTGAAATTAACTCTCTTTCACATGCCTGTGTCCCGCCACCTAAAATCATGTCAGCTAAGGGAGGCAGGCTACAGCTCAGAAACCACTTTGTTGATTACAGGTATTCCAGGAATGGTTAACTATGACCACCTCCTTTTTTATATTCAATGCGTGGGAAAGCTACAATTGTCTGAATTTCAGCTTACTAAACCAAACTCCAAAGGAGAAGCTGTTTTGGTGCTTGCTAAAGGTATGCAATCACATGTTTAGTTGACTCCCTCCACCAAAGTTTGCTTTTAAGGTATATCCTTATAATTATCAGAGTGCATGATAAAACTTTCTAAGTAGGGTTGGCTGAAAAAACATGGCCACCCTATTCAATGTATTATCAATTAACACCTAATAAATCAACAATCATTTGATTTTCAGCACACCATCCCTACTTCAGCTATATCCATGGTGTGCCCAAACTGAGAAGTCATGTGAATGGACAAAATTATATACGTAGCAGGGTCCAAAAGCTTATTATTCAAGTGATTCATATGTGTATATACGTAGGAGCTCGAGAATTTTACCTATGTATATATGTATTTATATATATGCTTTAAGTATATACAGTATATCTTTATAAAATAGAAAAAGTGGAAGAAACATTTAAAAATCTTAATGACCCAGCTCAACCCATTGTAAGTGAGAACAAGGAGTGTATAACTGTTACTAAACTACCACAAGCTGACAGTGTTATTATAAAAAGAATGTCACCTGAGAAGAAGAGGCAACTAGATGCAGTTTGGTTTTATTTTAACAACAAAAAACGATCTGGTGGAAACACAGTTAAAAGTATTAACACAGTAGGATTCGGACATGTTGTAGTCACATTTGACACTTCTGACCTTCATGGTTAGTAGTATAAATATATGGCACATTGTTTCTTTATATATGTGTACTTGTGTGTATTATATATGAATATTATGCATAGATAATATGTACATAGGTGTTGAAAATGTGGTCTCAAGAGATCATACAGCTTTTCTAGGTGAAGAAGTCGAGGTCTCCAGATACTATCCTCTTCTAGAAGGTTGGCTGAATGTTCCTTATATCCCACCCATTGAGATTGTCAGCTCCTTAGAAGATTTAAAAGGAGTAGTAAGCCACATGTACTGTACACATGTATATGTACTTATTATTAGCGTGCTATTAAATTTAGCTACAGTGTATATTAGCAATTTGACATTTACTGCTAAAATTAGAGTTTGCTAAAGACAGTACTACTACTATACTGTAAGAGGAGTAGTAAGCCACATGTACACATATATACGTATGTACTGTAAATCCCTTATTATTAGCATGCTATTAAATTTAGCTATATTAGCAATTTGACATTTACTGCTAAAATTAGAGTTCGCTAAATATAGTACTACAGCTGCATTACTGTAATTAACTAACAAAACTTCCATGCATCTTGTAAGTCGCTAATATTAAATTCCACTATGTAGGGGTAAAACCCAGTTCTAACTTTTACAGTATATAAGGAAATGCTTCCTTAACAATATTTTTTTCAATTTTGTTTTAGAAACCTGACATTTGCTTTGGCTATTCTTCACCTATCGTGACCAGTGAACAACAAAAAGGGAATGATGGTTACAAGACAAATATTTCTCTTAGAGTAGATGATGCTAAAAATTGCAGGATGTTACTCACAGTGCATATATCCAAATCAAAGATGAAGAAATTGCTCCCAAACCAATCTGATATATTTCAATTAGTAAGGAGACACATGTACATGTACAGTAATTAGATTTCTACATATTGCACACACATTGTGAATACACATACGTATATATGTATATACGTACTTATGCCATGAAGAAGTTGGTTTACATTATATGATATACGCACATGCATGCGCTGAAGCCAGACGTATGTATAGAATACATAATTGTATAAATTGTATGTAAAAGAGTTTATCATAATCTCTAGTATTTGGAGGAGTGTTTGAAAGAAGCAATGGCAACATGCGAAGAGCTCCAATTTCCTATAATTTCCCTTCCAGTTGATAACTTAGCACTGTCCAATGGAAAGTGGTCTATTTCCCGTACAGCCCAGGTAGTCACTAAAGTGATCACGTCAGCCCTAAGAACAACACTTTGGATCAAAAAGTGTGTAATTGTAGCAGAAGACAGAGAAATGTACAAAATACTGAATGATCTTCTGTTTTAATTTACATGCATACACATATCTGGTAACTATACATGCAGTATAATTATACAGCTACAATTTATAGAGCAAATATTAGTGAACATCAAAACTTTTCAATATATGTATATACTTTTTGGGAATGGTTTATGGATGTCTGTGAATGCTGACACCATGTTTCAGTTTTTTATCTATATAGCTGTCCATTAAATACTGATAGACGTATATACAAGTCATGTTACAATTGTATTCGCAATACCGTTCCTGATCGTGAACCGTTTTAGTGGTGTAACCTTAAGTGAATTATGAATATACGTACATGGTTGGTCAGACATAATACTTCTGGTGATTATACTTCTATATATCATACATACACTGCTATACTTTTGCATATAAAACTACAGTCATAATGGGTACATCAAAAGTTTTGCTTAAGTTTATGAGAATTCAAAATTCAATATGATAATCAGGATATGTCTGAGCATCATGAAAGATGACCACAATTGTAGGATTTGCAACATTATCCACTACAGAATCATACAGGTCTGAAGGATTACTGGTATCTTTAGCAGGTGGTACAATTAAGCCCCTTCCTCCAGCTGTAAATTCTCCAGCCAGAACTCGAGCTAGATACATATGCTTAACACCATTCCCATCTGGTGGAGAATAAGTATCACTGGCTGACAGGTTAGCTTCCATGGCAAAGTAGGTTCCATTTCCATAGTAAGTAGCTAAAATAAAGAAATTAAATACAGTATATGCTAATTTGCTTACAAAGAATAGACCATAGCCTACTGTAGTAGTAATCGCAGCAAGGAATTAAATAGACCAAATCCTTCAAAAACTAACATACCATTTTTGCCAGCATAACTCCTATTAAATCCTCCATGATTGATCTTATCCACAGTATCAGAAGCACAGCCGTGAAAGAGTCTTTTTTCAACTTCCAGGTCAGGATTCTTCAGTTTCATTGCCTTTTTTCTTGCTACATACTGACTGTACAAGGCTGGGTTCTGAATCCTCTCTATCTTACGGATCCCTTGATGAGGCAACAACATGCCACGCATAATAGTACCATGTTGCATTGTATTGTTGAATTTTCCCTCCACCTCTCTAAACTCTTTGCTATTGGAGTCAAGCTCCACAACATGGCAAGTAACCTCTTTCCCATTGGAATCAGTTGGCATTGGATCCCAAGTTGAAGGGTGCAAATCTACACAAAAAGTATGTAAGCAAGGATGAGTATATTACCATGTGTTCTAATATGAATGAGGAGGACCTTTTCAGATACGTATATGTAGAGATGGATGTGTGCACACATCTGTAAGTATGTATATACGTATGTACTGACCTTCCTTTCTCTCTTGTTCAAAGTCTCTTCTTTTAATATCAGTTGAATCAAAAGGAGGACTCTCACCAGTTTCCGTTTGTTTCTTGAAATTGATCTTTCTTCTCCCTTCCTCTGTGTCTATCTTAATGACTCCATCTCCTCTCTTGTAAGCCTCCTCAATTTCAAGGTTCAGCATTGGCTCGTAGTCCTGGAACTTTCCCTTGTCATCTTTCCACTGCCACTGGATGGCATTCTTCATCATCTCTGCCTCCTTGATCCTGCCTTCTTCCTTCTCAATGTTCTGTAGCTCATCCTTCACACACTGCTTCATTTTCTCAACATCTGTCTTGTCTCCTTTCAGCTTGACAGAGTTAATAGGAGCCTTGTCAATGGTAATCTTCACATGGTGATCAACGGCCAATCCTTCCAATCGTCTAATAGCTCTGGTTGCCAACTTTGATATTTTTTCATCATGAATTTCCTCTTGCCGATAGAGGTCCTCTATAATGGCAGTCACATTCTTCATGACCAGTCCCACTACACTGGCGCTACTTGCATAGATTGAGATCACTAGTACAGTGTCTCGGGTGACAGGTCCTGCGGAAGTGTACACAGGAGCTGGAACATTGGTTGAAATCTCTCTCAAAGGTGCAGTGCCTTTTGTGCCATACCCAAAGAAACCCTTTACAGCATTAACCACCTTCTGAATGCCCCTAGCCCTCCCAGCTTGAGAAAATGCACCAGAAAACGTAGCACACATTTCTGGCTGGAAAAGGATAATCTTAATGTGCTGAACATATTGATGCGCAGTCTTGCTAAAATCCACAATAGCCTCACAGATGGCTCCAGCCACTTCTGAAGGAGACAGTCCGTGAGCTCCTGTACCAATGGCAGGCAAAGCAACTGACCTCAACTGAAATGTCTCGGCCATTTTGAACACCGCAGACACTGTCCTTTCAAGGTCACCTGGATCATGGCTAGGAGGAGCTAGAACGTGAATAATCCTCCGGCACTTCAATGACCCATTCCCTGGTCCAGTGATAAGGACCCTGCCGGTACGGAGCTTTCCTTGCTTCTGAACTATCTCATGGCATTCGTCTTGCAGTTTCGATCCCCCCTTCTTCTTAAAGGCACCCATAACACCAAAGTCTTGCAGGGTGAGGTCATCAGTTGAAGTACACACTAAACCTTCAGAATCATCTTCTGTGATATCACCCTGAGTTATGTCTATACGAACCCTATTACACTCAAAGGACTGTAATGTTTCTGCTTCAGGGGGAGGAGCTAGATGGGATCCTTCAGCTTCAGAATAAGACTCCTCATCTCCAAAATCTCCAACATAAGAGGTCTGTGGTCTTCTTGCTGGAGCTCTAGTGGATGGAGGATCTCTTGCGTCTGCTGCTGGGTCCACTACCTTCTGGAATTCCCTGTATGTTGAGTCCATGAATATGACCAGGAGTACCTCCCCGATACTGGATCTGTGATTCTGATTGAGGTAGTTTGAAATTGTCTGAACCATAAGCTTAGCAACCACATGTTCAGGAAACCCAAGGTTGCCGGTGCCTAGGGCTGGGAAGGCTACAGATGTAGCTCTGAGGCGGTCGCACTCAACCATGACTTTTCTGATCATATTCTCCATTTGCTAAAAAACCAAGACAACGAAATAGTGAAATTCAAACACTAAAGTCATAACAAAATAAAATTACTCACTTTTTCAGAACTTCCCTTTCTATAATTTGCCCCTACTGTGTGCACTACATTTCTGCAACTCAAGTGTCCACCTCCTGTGGTAGCAATGTCCCAGTGAGAAATCTCTCCTCCTCTTCTTTGCTGTGCAATTCTAGTGCATTCATCTTGTAACCTTCGACCTCCAGCCTTCAGCAAACTGGCTGCTATAGCTCCATGTTTTAGATCCAGGTCTTGACTTGCACTGTTAACATAAACATCAGCCTGAGATAAAGTAACCAAGGAAAAAGGATAGAAATAAGTTTACATGAGTGTACATGTATCCTTAATTTTGTCAACGTTATACAGGTTTGTCCTACAGATCGAAGCTGTAGTATAGGAAAACTATGTTTAGTCTATTCTATATGTATGTCTCCCTAACCTCATGTCAACCATGTGAAAGAATATGGTGTTTCAGATGTTTGATACAGTTTAAATTATCAGTTTAAAAACCACAAGCTTACTTGGTAGTTAGTTAGTGCTCCTCTTTTCAGCTTGATGGCATGGTGAGCTACTACTCCATGGGATGATAAAGATGGCCGACGTGGGCCAGTGGATGTTGCTGGGAGACTGCTTGTAACTGCAGAGCTGTAGTCCATTGGGGTAGCTGCAACAGGTTTGGATGAGAAAGACATGTCTTCAGTAGGCTCTGAGGCTTGTTCTAGTTGTCTTTTTGCTTCATCAGCGAAACTTCTCACATGATTATCTTGGAATATCATGATCACCACATCATTCAGGGGAACACCAGGGTAGTCCCTGTAGAAATCCCTTATTCCTGTAAGCATGGCCTTAGCTGATACGGGAGCGGGTACACCAAAGATACCAGTACTGATGGCAGGGAAGGCAATGCTACTATACTGTTGGGCTGCTTTAAGGCTCTCCTTGACAGACTTAGCAAGATAGGCTTCTTCATTTGCAGCTCCATGATTCCATCTTGGTCCAACTGTATGCACAATTGCCTTGCAATTCAGGTTCCCCACAGACTTCAGTAGAACAGCATCTCCAACCTCAAGACGGCCACTCCTGTTGATATACTGGGTGGACTCCTCTTGTATCACTTGACCGCCTTTCCTCAGGATTAGACCAGCTATGCCCCCACTGTGGTTAAGCTCTTCATTTGCAGCATTCACCAAGACATCCACCTTATATTCAAGTAGGTCCCCCTTCATAATCTTGACCCTAGCACTCTCAGCTGTTGTACCACTGCAGACGACCTTATGCATGGGACCATCCGAGTGAGCAACTTGGTCCTGTTTGTCCATTTCATCCTTAGTAGATATCTCCACCACCGCCTTCTGCTCAGCCTCAATGCCCTTCACCTGAAGATCGCCAGCTTTTGAGAGGAAGTGCTTAACTACTCCAGCTCGAACTACCTCCTTTCTCTCGTTCACTATTCCATCTCTGATGCGCCTGATTTCTGCTGCAAAGTTGTTGACAGGTGTAGTCTCTCCCTTCAAAATAATTTGTGGCAATTGAGCTCCGTTTTGAGGCAAAACTGCTTCCATGTGTGCGTCCTCCATCTTCATGGCCAGTCTTCCCCATTCCTCAGAGTGCCTTTTCATGTACTGCCACTGTCCTCGCTGCAGCTTGATAATGTCCTTCTTAAAGCACTCATTATGCACAAAATCCTTCATCTGTTGAATTAGTTCTCCTTCATTTAACTGCTCACAAATAATAGTCACTTTCTTCTCACTTGGCTTGGGTAGAAGACGTGCAATAAATTTTTGTTCCAGATTTTTCTTCAAGGAACCCCAGCTTTCTAACTGAACTGTGAATTTGAATTCAATAGGAACATTAAAGTCCTTAACAATGATGCTATCTTGAAGGTCTTTTGTGATGCCAATGGTCATGGCTGCATGCTTCTTCTCAGAGACCAGGTGAAGATGGTGAATGGAAGAGATGTCACTCTTTGGCACCTCTCCATGCTCATCAGTGAAGAAGAAGGAGATAGGCTTGCTTCTGATCTTGCTATGGAGCAGCTGCCGTCCATGAGGGAGTGATAAAAGGAGAACAGCTTCGGGAGGAAGGTGTACATCTATCACATGTGGGTTCAGCTTTGTGATGGCTTTCTCAAACAGCTCACAACCAGCTGCCTTGCCTGACAGCTGTACAGAGCTCTCTTCCAGGTTAACTTTGAAAAGGACTGATTTATGATCCTGTTCCAGCTGATTTCGTATGCATTTATCAATCAGAATAAGAACTTGAGGAGGAAGCATTATGGGCTTCACTGTGTCCAGATTCTCATGAATTATGCCCTCTATTTTACCCTTCAGTGAGTGCACATCTTCAGCTAAACCTACTAGCACAACCTTGTCATGAGAGTCGGCAAGAGACACAGAGACATTGGGATTCAGCACATTAGCCAAAATCACTGGAAACACAGTGCCAGCTACCTCTTTTGGAATTTTAATCAACTCCTCACGGAATTTCTTTACATACTGCATCACCATGGCTCTACAGATCTGTTCCCATTTCGCATTCCACTCGCTCCCGCTCTTTGGAGTGACTGTGAGGCTGGGCGCAGCTTTGTTTAACTTGACCTCTGCACACTCCTTACTCAACTGGTCCGTCAGTAGTTTGATGAGGTCACACTTCTCAACATGTTGAGCAAGTGTCTTGGTGAGGTTGATTGTGAAGTGGGAGTGCTTTGATTGAGACCGTCCTGGTCTACCCTTGGGAGTTGTACCAGTGAACCACTTTGACAGCACTGGATGGTACATCACTGTAGTGACATCTTCTCCAAGACTAGTATGCATCTTGTCTAACACACACCTTACAGCTACGAGCAAGCAAATTGAATAAAATATTCAATTAAGTGTATTACAATTGACATAGGTAAAATGTCTATTCAAGAGAACTTGTACATAGATTAAACGTACCGTACATATTTCAATGTGAGCCAATATTTAAAATTAGAGTTTAATGTATACTATTGTATATAAATGTTCAGCCAACAATATTTGTCTCAAGAACATTTCTATATGTTAAATACTAAATATATACTATATGAATATTGTAAAGATGTATAAGTTATGTATAGCATACTGTTGGGGTCTTTGAATGTCACAATGGCTTCTCCTCTCCCAGTCAATGATACTTTGGTGACATCACTGCCGCCAGACTTCTTACGATTACTAAAATACAATTTGAGAAAGTCCTCTTTCAAAGACTCGTCTTTGATGCCCGATAAAAGGACAGATTTAACTTCTTCTAGCTTAGCAACTCTCAGCTTTTCTTTCTTAAGAAGCTTCTTTGGTTTCTGCAACTTTTGTGAAATGAGATCACACTCATGCTCAGCTGTTGGAATGATTGGAGTTATATAATAACCATAATTTCCTTGTATGAATATATGTCTATATAATACTTCTATGAATAATTGATGTGAAAATCAAACCACAAGTAATTATAATCAAAACATCATGAAGAGGGAAAAATACGAAAAAAGCAATTGTTGGGATTCAGTCCAGGACAGCTGGTTATGACCACCTGTGCTCCGCAACTGAGCTACAATTGTCACAGCAATGCTTTCCTTATGTTTCCCCTCCTATACCAACTACAAGGAACCCAATTAACACTAATTCTATCTCCTGTCCTACTGCATGTACACATAAAGCCATGTATGTAGGTTGTACAAAGGACAAGAGGCATCATGTAGAGAATGGTATTACATTACTAGCCAGTAATGAGTATACATTGAAACGCTTACCTCTCCTCTTAGAACTCAGAATGAGCAATGCTTCCTCTCTGCCTTGAAAGTGTAACTTATACTCCTTCTCTTCCAGTCCTGTGGTACTCTCAATGTAGAGTGTGAGAAGGTCATCTTCAACTCCATTTGGAATATTTCCAAGAACAATTGTGTTAGTTTGGTTACACTCCAGGATGACTTGTTCAAGTGGATCTCGTTTCCTTTGAGGAAAAGACACTCTCAAAGGCACACCCATAGTGTCCCACACATTTCTGGCAACAACCCTCTGGGCAACTGTAAACATATAGAACATGTACATAATATACAGTATGTCCATGCATGTAATATGCACATTGATTGCACAATGCTTATACAAAGGTTATGATACGTAACTATCAGTGCATACCTTGTGGATCTTTAAAGGTAATCAGTGCTGTTGATCCTTTGATTACTATGCCTCCATCTTCAATGTCTCCTCCTCCTTTAGATTCATCATCAAATGCCAGCTCTAAGTAACTCTTTGGATCACTCCATTTTACTGGACCAGGTATACCTTCAACAAGAACTGGAAGGTTCTCATTGGTAGTAACACCCTGGGGCTGTAGTGGAGTACCCTGGGGCTGTAGTGGAGTACCCTGGGGTTGCAGTGGAGTACCCCGTGGTTGTAGTGGAGTACCCTGGGGGTGTAGTGGAGTACCCCGGGGCTGTAGTGGAGTACCCCGGGGCTGTAGTGGAGTACCCTGGGGCTGTAGTGGAGTACCCTGGGGCTGTAGTGGAGTACCCTGGGGCTGTAGTGGAGTACCCTGGGGCTGTAGTGGAGTACCCTGGGGCTGTAGTGGAGTACCCTGGGGCTGTAGTGGAGTACACTGGGGCTGTAGTGGAGCAACCTGGGGCTGTATCACAGTACCTTGTAGATGTGGTGGGGTACCTTGTAGATGTGGTGGGGTACCTTGTAGATGTGGTGGGGTACCTTGTAGATGTGGTGGGGTACCTTGTAGATGTGGTGGGGTACCTTGTAGATGTGGTGGGGTACCTTGTAGATGTGGTGGGGTACCTTGTAGATGTGGTGGGGTACCTTGTAGATGTGGTGGGGTACCCTGGTACTGCAGAGGAGCCCCCTGAGGGTGTGGCTTTGATAAAGGAGGGCCACCTGACTCTTGCTGAGGAAGACCCTGTTCATCAGTTGCAGCTGGTGTTGGTCCAACCACAGGGACAGTGGTGTCCTCACTTGTAAGATCAGGCCACTCATCTGGTGGTGGCAAGGCAGCTGCTGAGGTAACAGTAGTAGTAGTACCATAAGCACTGTCCTGCAAATGAGAGGAGCTTTGATTCCTCTCTTTGTGAGACTCTTGATTTTGTGACAAGTCCAACAGAGCAAAGGACTCATCCTGAGGATTCATAATAGGATATGCACCTTCATTGTCAGATTGACTCTGAGACAGATTGTAATAATACTGTGTACTCTGTCCTGGTGCCATGTGGGAGGGGCCTCCTGGTGCTATGTGGGAGGGGTCTCCTTGTCCAATGTGGGAGGGGCCTCCTTGTCCAATATGGGAGGGGTCTCCTGGTGCCTGAGGATTCATAATAGGATATGCACCTTCATTGTCAGATTGACTCTGAGACAGATTGTAATAATACTGTGTACTCTGTCCTGGTGCCATGTGGGAGGGGCCTCCTGGTGCTATGTGGGAGGGGTCTCCTTGTCCAATGTGGGAGGGGCCTCCTTGTCCAATGTGGGAGGGGTCTCCTGGTGCCATGTGGGAGGGGTCTCCTTGTCCAATGTGGGAGGGGCCTCCTTGTCCAATGTGGGAGGGGCCTCCTTGTCCAATGTGGGAGGGGCCTCCTGGTGCAATGTGGGAGGGGCCTCCTGGTGCCATGTGGGAGGGGCCTCCTTGTCCAATGTGGGAGGGGCCTCCTTGTCCAATGTGGGAGGGGTATCTTGAGTAGGGATATCCTTGTTGAGGGGCTGGTTGATGAGGGAGCTGGGCAGCTTCAAATATATTCAAATCTGAGGGGACAGGTTGACGTTGTACTGACTGATGAGGCATCTGAGGATGTGAAGGATTACACCTGTGGCTCACAGCTGTATATTGGTCTACATGGTGCTGAACACCTACAACAGCTCCAGGACGGCTGGAAATCTCATCTTGGAAAAGTGAACCTTGTATGTGAGGGTGGGGTGGTTGGTGGGATGGTGCCATACTGCCAGAAGATTGTGCTCTGGCACCTGGGGGTCCCACAGTAGTAATTGAAGTACCTCCCCCTTGAAGAGGTGAGTGTGATTCTGTAGTTGGCTGGTTGAGTGTATATCCCTGCTTAGCAGGTACCTTGCTAGGTTCATTTCTGGAACCTTGTGAGATGGACCTATCTGGGTCTTCACACTCAGGCTGACTCTGAGATAAAGAGTAAGCTCCAAGCATTGTCGGATGTTCAGCCATTGAACGCTGCTTTTCAGTAGGATAGCCAGCTTTAGTGACATGAAACACCTTGTTACACAACTCATGCTTTCCTTTTAGCAGTTTAGCTACAGCTAAATATGTACGTATAAAGAGCAATATAAGGATTTGATATACCAGTATATGCATACTTACAGGCTGTGTCTACACTTACATTTACTATCTAATCCTTCAATTCCCACTATGGCAGTTGCATGTGACTCATTTAGCCAGATTACCTCATGGACCACACCCCCTCCACACCTCTGCCTCTGAAAGTAGGTTGCCACATCATCTACTGAAATATGGTACTTCATTCCAGCAGCTTTTACATAGAAGAGATTCTGAGCTTGTTTTTTTGGAGAAGAACTTGAGAACTGGGGCATGTCATCTGATCTTCTTGGCTCTGCAGGATGATCAGGATGTGACTGAGGTGCATTATAATGAGAGGGTTCTACTCTTTCTGCACCACTGACTGATGATGACCTATTGGGTAATCTATCATCTTGGGAGCTCTGAGACAGAGAAAATGCTTCAAGTGTTGAAGGATATTCAGCTCTTGCTCGCTGAGCCTCTGAAGGAAAGTCTGCCTTTATAACATGAACGACCTTGCCATACATGCTATGTTGACCTTTCAACAGTTTAGCAATAGCTGAAGAGGTTTATAGGAGAACAATGAATTTTTAGTGCAGTAAACTTGCAATTACACTCCCAATACAGACTGTTATGTTGCATAATACACTCACCTTTGCCATCCAGTCCTTCAATACCCACTACAGCTACTTTCCTGTCATACCCCCACCAGATGACCTCTCTGACCACGCCCCCTCCACACCTCTGCTTCTGGAAGTAGGCTGCCATATCATCAACTGAAGGGTTACTCTGCAGTCCACTTGCCTTTATGTAGAAGAGCTTGGTGGGAGGTGCCACTGGAGGCGGGGCTGACACACCTGATGACCTACCAGGTTGAGTGCCGTGATGGAAGGTCTGTGGTGCAGAGGCATTGTAACCAGATGGAAATGATTGTGGTTCAGCTGGAGAGGATACCAAAGGCTGATGAGGCTCTGGTGAAAGTGATAAAGAAGCTATCTCAAGAGATGGAACACTTGAGGGAACAATAGCCATTGCTTTCTCCTTCTCTGTCGGTTGGCCTCTCTCAACTTTGATAGTTTGACCATATATGCTATGCTTTCCTTTAAATAGTTTATCGATACCTATATACAAACACATGAGTAGGGAAATGTTTTACAAATTATAGACAGAACTAATAAAATATCAAATTAAGAAGTTCCTGTTTAACACATGTATGTAGAGGTATCTTGACATATAGTATGCAACAAAACATAGTGAAATTTATTCCTATATATAATTCCTGGTCAGTTTTCAATTTCTAAGTACAGGGTGCTTATTATTGTCACTCACCTTTCTCAACAACTCCTTCTATGCCAACTAGTGCTGATGTCTTGTACTGTCCTAGAAATATGACCTCTCTGACCACGCCCCCTCCACATCTCTGCTTCTGGAAGTAGACAGCTAGATCATCCACTGAAAGGTCATTCTGTAATCCAGTTGCTCTGGCATAAACAAGCTCTGAAGGAGCTGACATTTTACAATTACCCTCTAATAGCTATGGAATACATATGTACAATGAGAAATGAAATGGCACACAACTGATAAGTGACTGGTACTGTATACAGGCGGCTGTTTAAGTGTTAGTAGTACTCGATAAGTTCCAAAGTAATGTTAGCTTAACACTATATACCATTATTGGTTACTGCCTATACTTAATTGTAAAGAGATGGGGAGTATCACTATTTATTTCGCTTACACTGAAAATTAATCTTCAGTGAATTAGTTTCTCTTCCGATTCTTCAGTCTATCCTTTCGCTTTGTACTCCCTTGTAACCTTCTGTTTTTATAGGACTTTAGTCTGAAATGACTCATGGTTCAGGAGAACAGTCATTCTGAGTAGTTGAGGGTATTTCCCAATAATACCCTTCTACGAAACAGACCCCTGCGGGTTCATCCGAAATATTACGGATACTTGTGTAAACTTTTTCCAGGAATTATAATGGAGGCTTGTTTTTATATTTTTTATTTAGTAAGATTCGTCAAGCATTGCTGTTTGTAAAACAGACCATTAGATACTGATAAAACTACTGTAGTTCGAAACGTTAATAATTGGAGAGGTTAAACAACAGGTGTTAGACTCTGCTATAGCTACTGGTTGAGATGGCCAAGCGGCAAACCAAAGTAATATCCGAAGAGGCTGCATTTCCAGGTCGTAGTGGAAGCTTTTCCATACCAGAAAGGGAACTAAACGCTGTACGGAGAGCAGTCGTAATGATAAAAACCAGGTAAATCCATGCTGATTACGATCCTCGATCGGCAGCGCGGTATTTTTATACTTGGAGTGATATTTTACTGTACGAATAGCTCTGTGTGGGAACCTAGGGTAATGTATTGTACAGTAAACTTCACAGGTTAACGGAGGCCGGGTTATTATGTGGCTGCCAATCGTTACATGCAGGCTAGATTGCTGTGTAAAGAGGAAAGTGGTCTATACTGAATTGTTATACCACTTCTCATAAGACACAAGATGTGGCCATAGCTAGTTCTCAATCTCCAATGTAGTGACTGCACCTAATATGTATACCTGTTCATTTGATAGAGTTACATGTCCTGGGCCAGAATAATAAGTCACCAACATGATTGCCAGTATATTTCTACCTATTTGATTGATATTCAATCTCCTACATTAATGTACAGTAGGATGAATGGTTCTGGATCCATAATTCTCCTTCAGTCTGAAGACAATCCTTGTCTGCTAACATGCCATCATGTGTTATCCGATGCTGAAGTAGCCAAAAATTGTCAGATCTATTTTGAACGTGTTGAGGGTGAGGGACAGCCAGTTCAGGGAATGGACTTTTTAGACACAAAAGAGTTTTACAGTCATAAGGTATGGATCAACAAACAAATATCTTAACAAGTAAAGGTATATTGTGCATCTTTTTCACAGAATTTAGATTTTACCATTGTGCCCGTCAATGCTGAGATATTGAAATCTTTTGGAAGGGATGCTCCTAAACCAATGCCATTAAGACAGCAAACTTTACAAGTCAACCCTCATGACACTGCCTACATCATTCACCATCCTGACTTGCAGGGATTTCAGGAATACCCAATGTGTAGGTGTGTCAATAGCTGTGAGATTTTTAGGAAAAAATGTAAGTGCTTAAACTACATTGTAATTGTATATTGAATCTTTAAAATAATTAGTTTCACTGAACATGATTACGTACATATACAATATTTGAGATACTGCATGTGATTATCTCTGTACATCACATATATAGTTCCAGTTATAGCCCACCACCTTCACACTGCTAAAGGATCATCTGGGTCCCCACTTTTCAAGGTGTCTGATGACGGCAGGCTCCACATGGTCGGCTTGCATTGTGGAGTATACCCAGCAGCACCAGAAGCAGCTCTGTTTAATGTGGCTATTGATATTGGTGCTATATTAGAAACTTATGAGTACCATCTGAATCATAGCACATCAAAAGGTTAATTATTCCATAATTCCAACACCTAATTATATGTCTTCATGTGGACTTATAAGTAATAGCTTTAGCTACAAATAGCTTAATAATCATGACAATACTTAATTTCCTACATGCTATGCCTACTCTGTAATAAATTAAAAAGCCTATAGGGAACTAAACCTGGTGAGAGCTTGGGATGAGGATACAGGAGTCTTCTCTTTTTTCTTTTTGCTCCACTGGGCCAAAGTGTGTTATGTATCACATTATATAGTACATACATATGTATATATTAGTTACTCTACTTATTACCTAGAATTTGACCTTGAGGAGGCACTTGCTGATATTAAAGATGACCTTAGGAGCATCTCAGTATGTACAGTATATTCATACAAGTGTACATACATTAACATATTATGTTATATACTAAATCTGAGTTCTCTCTCCAACTGATATATGCTCAGATTGTGTTAACTCTACACAATGAAATGTTATCATGCAAGGTTTCAAAAAGTATGCCATATGGATGAAGTACTAATTCATGAATTTTATTTGACCTTACATGTGTATTAATATTTGTAGAATTCAAGAGCTCAGGTTAAAGTTGAAAGAATTCCTCAACATTGGGGCAAGGAAGAACTGACCATGACATTTGACTGTCAGGAGGATGGTGAAATCATCAAAATAAAGATGGATCAAAGCATTGGAACTGCATTTATCACTTATTCACAGCAAAGAAGTAAGTTAATGTTTGTACATACTTTTTCAAGATATATATGGCTATTATACATCCATTTGTAAGTTGTGACCTTTCTTTCATAAACTTATGTAGCTGCAGAACGAGTGGCTGCTTTGAAGATTTGGATGGCAAGCGAATATGAGCTAGCTGTATCATTGCATCAGCCGCCACCAGATCCACTGGAAGCCAGTTTGGAAAGGTTTAATGTAAGAACAACCCTTATACTAAGTGACATACCTCCTGAAGTAGTAGATGAGCACTTGCAACTGTATGTTGCCAAAGAGACAGGATTGCAAGAACAGCATTTTGAAATTGAAAGAGACCCATCTGCTTCATTCGCTCTTTTAGTTGTTCCGAGAGGTACGTACATGTTTATGTTTATGTGTGTCATCTTAAACTATGCTCATTGAAGTGCATTAGCTACGTATGCCATGCTATATATACTAATATAGATGGGATTGAGAGAGTTTATAGATGCTTGAAGGACACCAAACGAGCAATTATTCTAGAAAGATTTCTAGCAGTACATCGTTTTCCTCCAGTGACAAGTGTTTGCATTAAAAGACCAAAACGAGACCTCTTGAACTCATCAAAGGAGGACTACTTACGGCTTTACTTTGAGAACAAGAAGAAATCAGGTGGTGGGCCTGTTTCAGAGATTAAACACATTACAAAAGAGAAGACAATCATTGTTACATTCAAATATGCTGATGGTAGGACCACTCTATAGATATACATATATTTATGTCCATTTTACAAGTCTTCCGTGCAATATGCGTATTTTGCTGGTTAATATTTTTTACTCATATATACGTACATTGTTTAGTTGTCAATGAAGTGGTTGCCAGGGATCATAGTCATATCCTCGGAGATGAAGCTGAGTTATGCAGGTACCACCCCCTGTTGTCTGGTCATGGCTACAAGCACCCAGCTAAAATTACTGTTAAGAAGGAAAACCTGGAAAATATACAGGTATATACTGCTTTTATACTCTATACTACTCTATAATACTCTATGCTAACAGTGATAACATTAGGTTTGTTTTATAGTGCATAGTGGAATTTGTGAAATATATGTTTAGTGGAAGTAAGGGAAAGAGAAATGCCTAACTGTATCCTCATCCAAAGTCCTATATATAGGCTTCCCTTCAGTCATTTAAAAAAATTATAGTTGATTTCTTTCATACATAATACATATTGGTTAGATTACTCATATAGATCAATATAATAATTATGCATATGTATGCACAAACTTCAACTCTATAGGCCGATGTGTACATCAATTCTGCCCCTTCCTCCCTGGAGCTTCACCATGGGCCGCTCTGTCAAAGTCTTTCTGAGGCAGGAGGACCTGAACTACAAGCTGCCTGTCTAGACTATGTAGTGAAGCATGGAAAAGTGAAAGCGGGAAGTGTAGCAGTCACTGTTGGAGCCAAATTAAAATGCAAAAATGTTGTTCATGTTGTGGGAAAGGAATATGATGGACCAGGTGGATCAGCTGATCGGGTAAATTTGAGATTACTAAGTAACTTTGGTTATATCCTTAAACAATTTACTGATTATATGCAGACACTCCAGATCCTATATACATGTATACCACCTATCTGCCTGACCTACTTGATAACGTTTTCACTATCAGAGAGTACAGCAGTAGTACTCTCAAAGTAGGGATGGCTGGAAAAACATGGCTGCCCTATTCAATGTATTATCATTTATATATTACTGTACCTCATAGATTAACAATGAGGCAAATATTGGCTTATATTTGCAGTACAGTGTTAAATACTGCTTATGTTAGGCTCACATTATATGTGTCTTTATAGTACTTGGAGAAATGTCTGAATAAAGCCATGGAGTGTTGTGAGCAATTACGTGCTTCTACAGTAGCTATACCAGCAATAGGAACTGGAGTCAACAAGTTCCCACTTGATACAGCAGCAAGGATCATCCACAGTGTTGCTAACTCTGCCTTAACCAAAACAAAGTCTATCAAAGAAGTCATTTTAGTGGCTCAGAACGATAAAATGTACTATGCCTTTCTTGGACAAGTGAGAGCTCAGTAGTCTCTTGGATAAGGGGACAGTCATGTGATTAAACACTAATTAAAGCAGCCATTTAAACATAAAACATTCTAATGAATGTACAGATATGTTTGTATGTAAAATTGTTTCATATTAATTATTGTATGTGTAAACTGCATTAAAATGTTCAGCTATTAAATAATTTGAAATTGACAGTAAGAAAATTAAAATCTAAAGATATATTACGTATATAATTAGTACACAAACAGAATTAGATTACAAATATTACATATTAATGGTGTGCAGCAAATTCAGATACACAGTTGTATGATCCCAAATGTTTAAATACTTTGGTATTATAAATGTACATATATACTTTCATAATCATAATAAATCTCCTTCTATAAAAGTTTTAATAATGGCAACCACATTCTTCATGACCAGCCCCACTAGCTATATTGACGCTAATTACATAGATTAAGATCACCCAGTGTCTCTGGTTACAGGTCAGGTGGAGGTATAAACAAGAGGAACATTGGTTGAAATCTCTCTCAAAGATATAGTGCCTTTTGTGCCATACCCAAAGAGGCCTTTTACAGCATTAACCATCTTCTGAATACCCCTATCCCTCCCAGCTTGAGAAAATTCAGCAGAAAAATCAGCACACATTTCTCTTTGAGTATATTTTTGAACTATTAAAAAGGCTGATAGGCTCTGGTGAAGGTGATAAGAAGCTGTCTATAGACACACGAGGGAACAATGGTCAATTCTCTATCGGCTGGCCTCTTTCAACTTTCAACTTTGATAGTAAATTTGAGCATTTATCCCTTAACTAGCCTGCATGGTAATGCCTACAAACATCACTCTTTTAGCTAGTTATTCAATGTTATGAAATTCCTGTTCCGTACCATTCTGAGAATTATGGGTGTTTCCCCGAAGTCATCTGTTTACGTGGTACGCCGCATGTTTACACAGTACCTGGTTATAATAAATACTTATTAAAGTGACACATGCACAAGGCCAAGTTGGGAGCCACGAGTCACTTATAAATTCCTCCAGCGAAAGACAACAACCGTTTTGTCTTCAAAAGTCGAATTCACTAGCTAATGTATAGAACTGCATGAAATGATCATCAATGCTAGTTAATGATCAGACGCAAAGTCATACCTATTTAGCTATAATATTGAGCGAATCAAAATAATAAAATTAAGAGTGTTGCATGTCAGAGTGTCTTAAGATTGCTGTGCCCTTAAGTGGTATGACATAGGAATTTCAATAATCTGAGGGGGCATTATTATTTCTAGGAAGAGGTCTGTTTTGGGCATTGTAACATTTCGAGAGAATTGTGTTTATATTGTTATTATAAGGTTTAATTGATATGGCTTTTCTTAGAATATTACTCTATCTCTATAGGTATTATATAAAGAGGATTTTAATAAGTTTGAATCAGTTCCTCGGTCTAGATCTCCTAGATAAGAAGAGCCCTATACAGTTGTGATGTTGATGGTGTAACAGTTAAATGTTAACTTAATAACTGAAGGTAACTAAGACATATACTATATACGTATACACCCTGCCTATAGCTAAGTCATCACTCATATAGATCACTCATAATCATGTTTCGATACTTTACAGATGTTGTTCCATCACCGGCCATCCCTAGCTATTTTGAAAGCTATCTTGGCGATAAGTTGAAATAACGTCGCAGTCAAAGAGAAAAACAAATTTCTTGGCGGCAACAATTTTGGTTTTTATTTGCTTTATGTAGAGCGCGTTCAATCTTGGGATAGTCTAATTTCTAGTTCGAAAAATTAATGACGATTTAGAATTCACCATGGGCTTGGTGTCTCCGTAACTCGTGTACATGCAAGTTGCATGCGGTGTAGAATGCCTTAGTGTATATGTAGTTCTTAAACTTACATATGGAATAGAGATATCTTTAATTCCTTACTCTGTTATTATAGATGGATAAAACTAATTTTATAAAGGTTTCACAATTGAAACCTCAAACAAAGGAGGATGATATAAAGGCTTACTTTCAAAAGCAGAGATGTGGAGGTGGAATAGTAAAAGATATCATCTGGCTTGATGACCCTAACAATACAGTGGCTTTAGTTGAGATTGAAGGACTTTCTGAAAAAGGTATATCACATTCATAATATAGTAACATGTTGATATATGAAATGCATGAAATTTGTTCTTTGCATGTTAAAGGTATTGAAAAACTTCACAAAGGAAAGCATTCTCTGGGTGATCAAGTTATCACTGTGGAGCGAAGTGGTCCCATTCAGTCATTTTCCAGAGTACCCCTTCCTAAAACAATGGATACTGAGTCTGAATCTGATACTAGTGATGGTGAAGGTGATGGTGATGGCTACTGCAGTCCAACACCTAATTCAGAACACGAAATAACACAATTTGTTACTTCTCCTAACATCGTTAAAGTTGAGGGTATACAGAAAAATTGGGATAAAGATATGTTAGATATGGTATTTGATGATGAAGATGAAGGAGGGGGTGAGATAGAGGAAGATGGCATACTTATCAAAGAAGATGTGGCCTTAATCACATTCAAAGATCCAAAAGGTCAGAATATAGATGTGATAATACACATCATACCAATGTGAAATAATTTTTCAACAAGCACACAACCTTTGACATTATATACTATACCTATGTATGTAAACATATACACATAATGATCAATAAACACAGTAATCAGAGAGTACACTTTCCTAAATGTCAAAAAATGTCTCAATGCTCTACAACCTTTGCAAAGTGGTTAAACAGAATTCTAATTTTTTTAATATATTTACATATATATTAATATTCCTAATCAAAGGCAATAATATACCTACTTGTGAAATACATTATTTTAGCTGTTAATGTGCGAGGATACACGGTTGCACAATCTGAGATGATTAGCCAAATTTTTATTTTAAGTTAGCTTTTAATCAAGATTTGGAAAATGCAACTAAAAATAGTTCTATATATAGCTATAGTTTTCACTATACATACCTATTTACATTCCATGACTTTAAATCTTACTCCTTTATGTGCAGTTGCTGAGCAAGTTGTCTCTAAGCGGACATGGACTGTGCTAAACAAAACTGTGAGAGTGGCTCAGTACAAACGCCAAGTGGATCCATTAGAGCAGCTGCTGCAAGAATACAAGCCTGAAAGTACAATTGTTCTAAAGGCTGTTCCAGTAGACATTCATCCTGAGCACTTGACCTTTTATATTGAGAAAGTAACCACCTTGGATAAGGACAATAATGAATTTAAGTTGAGACACAGTCCTGATGGAACTACCTGCCTGCTAGCTATCTTAGACCAAGGTATATAAATGCATTATATTAGTAATACGTTGTATATAATAGTATGAGTGCATAATCTGTAAAATATGAAGTCCATTTTATATTCACCTTAAATATCAACTCATCTTTTATACATCACAGAGAGATTTGAGTCATCATTTGCTGCTCTACAAGATACTGAGCGAAAACTTGCAGCCAAGTACATATTAAAGATTGAAAGGCTGAAAGAAGTCAATGGAATTAAACTTGTAAACATGAAGGATGAAGTAAATGAGGGCTTACTTAAGCTTTACTTCAAGAACCACAAGAAGTCAGGTGGCGGCAAAATTGAAGACGTAAAGCAGACTGGAAGAGGACAAGCTATTGTAATATTTCAAGACCCTGCAGGTAGCCACTTCTAAGTTAAATTCGATATTATACACTTAGTCTACTATATATACTAGGCATACGTATTGTGTGTATGTATCAGGCCTGTATGCAGTCCCAAGACTGGGGGTTCTTTGTTCTCAAAGTGGAACTCATCATATAGATTAACATGTAGCATGTGATGCTTTCTCATTTGCCATGCATTAAGTGTTTCGCACGCCGGCCCCAATTTCTGGCATGTGCAAGGAGAAGGTCTATAGCTCATGCTCGCTAGCTAGCAGCTAAGGTTATCTGTATAATAATAAGTTACTGCTCAGGAATCCTTTAGGCGAGCGAGGGGGGTTAATTCATTTGAACCCCCTGCATACAGGCCTGCGTATATACTAGGCATACATCAGTTTTGCCTATAAAACTATTTACATGTATAATCAGTTCTCTCATATTACTTTTTATAGTGCTTCAGCATGTCTTAGAAAAAAATCACTCATATACTCTTGGAGAAGATGTTGAGATCAAGGTGTACCACCCGATTCTATCCATTTGGTTTGATTCAAGTTCCTTCACTACACAAGACGGAGCCAAATTGCAACATGCCTGCTTTGACATTCCATTATCACCTATACTTTGTGACCACTTAGTGAAGAAATCTTTATTGCAACCTCTCACAAGTGAACTAGCTAGTGATTTTTGTGCTGGCGTAGAGGTTGATCAAAATTCAAGAGCACTTTGTGTATCTCCCAAGCCTGGAAGTCAGTGGGAAAAAGATTGGCAGAGAAACTGTAAAAAGAAGGTGGAGGCTTTTTTGTCACAATTTGATGAGCAGAAGGTCAATATACCCAAAGATGTTGCTGGTAATGTATATCCAGTGATCCTTGCCAATGTCAACAATCCAAATGTTTCTGTCACTCTATCTGACAATCATGACACCATATCTGTAGTTGGACTGAAAAATGATGTTGACAAGTTAGATTCCACTATTCGCACAATCATTAATAAAAACCTTGACACCATCAACCACCTTCACCTTGATCAGGTGACCCTGATTCTAGTGGACAAGTGCCTCAGGCCCACACTAACAAAAGAATTCCCTGCAGTCCTATTCCAGGTTGAAAAAGGCAAGCTCCAAGTGTCAGGAAAAGCTGCTGATGTTACAAATTTTTCTCAGTATATTAGCAGCCTCAAGCCCCCAGCTACAGCTCAAGTCCAACTTCCCCCTGAAGCTATCCAACTATATGCTAGACAATCTGGTCAAAACCTACTGCAAAGCAATCTCAAGTTCTCCCAAAAGCCAATTTGGTACTGCTTTAAGAATGACCAAGGGGAATATTTGGGATCTGATGAACTCACTGCAATCTCCAGCCTTTGGCTAGTGGCTGTAGAAATGGATGTGGCTTCCAATATAGCTCAACAACTACAGAATCAGATTACTTTCCTTCATATTCCAGTGCCCAGTGAATTTAGGTACACGATTAGGAAGCAGTGCTGGGATGACACACGTCAGCTGGAAGAAAAGTATGTTGCCCGTTTAATCCCAAAGCTAGAGGAAAAAGAGCTTACAATTGTTTGTGACCAGCAGCATAAGAATGAACTCAGAAAATCCCTTGAAGATTTCATTAAAAAGGAGTGTTACAGGGAGGAGATCATTAAGATGCAAAAGGGGCAATGGAAATACATGTGCAAACATTCAAAAGAGTGGCAAAAGCTATTTCATAAGATTGAAGACTCAGGTGTGAAATACACCACTCCATCATCAGAGCCTGAGGGAAATTTCAAACCAATCATTCACCTAAATGGAGAAACTACTCCTGTAACATCCTTTGCCAATGATATCAAATCCATCCGAGACAAGATCACTTCAAAGAGAAAAGAAATAGTTAGATCAGGAGCAGTCAAGCACTTCTTGTCAGATGCAGGTCGGCTGCAGCTGAAAGGCTTAGAATCTGAATACAGAGCAATCATAGAGAGTGCGACACAAGAAGAGGTGGATGAAGCCAAAGCAGAATTAGCAGATATGGAAGGAGATGATGCACCTTTGCATGTAAAAATTTGCTCCGGAACCCTTCCCTCTGGGCAGAAAGTCACAATAATAAAAGGTGACATTCTGGAGTGGCAGACAGATGTCCTTGTAAACCCTGCCAATGAGAGATTGGAGCACAGCGGTGGCTTAGCCAGAGCTATAGTGGAGAAAGGTGGTGACATCATTCAAGAAGAATCAACTGCCTACAGAAATCGTCATGGTGAATTAGATATAGGGGATGCTGTTATGATGAAGCAAACTGGTGCACTTAAATGTAAAGCCATAGTTCATGCAGTTGGTCCCAAGTGGAAGCAACAAAGTGGAAAAGAGGAGGCATATCTAGCAAAGGCTACACGTGAAACCCTTTCTTCGAGCTCAACAAAATACAAAAGTGTTACCTTCCCTGCTATTAGTACAGGCATATTTAGCGTACCTGTTGCTATTTCTGCCAAAGCTATGATCTCTGGAATTCTAGAATTCTACAGAGCCAATCCCACTTCATCGCTTGATGATGTCACTATCATGGTTTATCAAGAAAGCCACATTAAACCATTTCTGGATGAGTCCAGAAACCATTTGCAAAATTTGATAATCTCTGATTTTACGCCTACCCCTTCTAAGATCAAAAGGGTTCCTCCAGCCAATAGTGAAGCTCTTGAAGACGTCCTTCCTTCTCCTGCATCATCAAAGACACAAACCTGGAGAAGACCCTCAAAACCTTCAGCATCACAATCTCCCAGTGTGCCAATCAACAAGGCACTGAAGGTCAAGAAAGGTGCTCTTACTGACCATAAGGTATACACATTGACAAGTGCATTAATAAACCACTGTTTTTATGGAGCCATTCATATATACATAGGTAGAGTATATAGCAAAATGGTCACCCATGACAGAATGCAATGCACAGTCTATGACCAGATAGGTTATGGATTAATAAGGATTAAATTCATTTAAAGTTTAATGAATTACAGATAATTATTTACCAATTAAACTTTTTGAAGTGCTCAACTGTTTAACAGTTAGCAGCTAGTCAATGTACCTTTTATTGGAGACATTAGACTTCATGATACCTCCTATATATTATCAGGTGGTAGAAAACTTCTTAACAGTCTCCTCTTCTGAATATTTGTTCAATCAAATTTCATCTAAGCCCATCTAACTTTTACCATTTCCTTTAAATATGCTACATTTCCAATCTCTTGCTTATTAATGTTGAAAGGCCAAACTTGCATTTTATGGGGCTATTCCTTAATTTTGAAGTATTCAATTAAATATAATATTTTGAATTATTAGAAGAATTGGATACCATAAATTTTCAAATCCATGGATAACATAACCATTTCACTTTCACTTTGTGTCTTTAATACTCAACACAAATATGTATATAGCTGTAGCAAAGTATTCATTTTTAGTTTGATAATCAGTAGCAAGGTTATAGAGAGCTTTGGATGTTGTGATAACAGACTTCATGTTTTTTTGCTTTTTTGTGCTAGCTGATTATTTTGGTAATAATCATGTTTAGTTGTACTTTACACTGTAAATGTGGATGGTCTGTTTACATAAAATTATATATATATACTGCATTTCCTTGAATGGTCCCTTTCACCCTTCCACCCTCTGCGCCTTTAATTCAAACCACAAGGTTGATAATATATACTAATAGGAAAATTCTAGTCTGATGTTACAATGTTGTTCTTGTACATTTACAGGCTGACGTTTACATAAACACAACCAGTCATGATTTAGTTCTAAGCAATGGAGCTGTTTCTGCAAGTCTACTAAGAGCAGGAGGTCAAAGTTTACAAGACGAATGTACTAGATATGTGACACAAAATGGTGACCTTTCAAGCTGGGGTATAGCAACTACCGGAGGAGGAAATCTGAAATGTAAACATGTCATTCATACAGCTGGTGATACCTATTCAGGAAGCAGTTCTGAGAAGGTACAGGATAATGAATATGGTGCATTCATTTGTATTTTCCACATGTGTCTCCATTTGTAATGTGACTCTGAATTTAACTCTCACAATCATTTCTCCTAAAGAATTAGTGTGTTGGAATTAGTCTACTCACATTGGTAGAATAGTAGTATACCATGGCCAAAGGCACGCTTATACGTACATACATATATATAAACCTGCTTTATAAGACATATGTACTATGTACGTAGGTGAGGTAAATCCAGAGTCACATATTTTATAATATTTGCTGTAATAACAGTTTTCAATACTTTTACAATAAAATTAAAGCATAATAGTATAATGAAATATGATCTCACAATTATTCTTATATAGGCACTGAAAGATATGTTGATCAAAATTATGAAAGAATGTGATCATCTCAAAGCTACCTCTGTAGCCTTTCCTGCCCTTGGAACTGGCAATCTGGGATATCCAGAAGATATAGTTGCAAGATTAATGATAGATACCACTTCAGATTACCTCAATCAAAATCCATCCTCCAGCATTAGGAAGGTTCTACTTGTTATCTTTATGGAGAGGACCCATCAAATATTCAAGACTGCTATGAGTACCCCTCATCAATCTCCCTCTGTGAAGCCACTTTCAAGCATGAGTGAAGATTCAATACCTACTTTTAGGGAAGAGGACACAGATGAATTCCATCATATAGATGAAGATTTACCATTGCCATATGCTATCCAAAGTGAGGGTGTATTCTTCCAATGCAATAATGTGAGTGTTAACATCACACATGGAGATATCACTGATTGCACTACTGATGGTCTGGTAAGCACTTCAAGTGATGACTTGACTTTGCAAAACTTTGGCGTGATGAAAGCTTTGAAAAGAAAAGGTGGTTCTGAATTGCAAAAAGAGTGCCATGACATTGTTAAGCAAAGAGGGAAGTTGACCTCTGGCACAGTCCTAGTCACAGGACCAGGTAGACCAGGTGGCCTGAAGTGTAAGAAGATTCTACATGTTTTGGCCCCAAGGAAAGCTGCTCAGCTCTCGAAAACCATCAATTCAGTCTTTAAAATGGCTGAAAGGTTCCATTTAAAATCAATTGCTTTACCAGCTATTGGCACTGGACAGCACGGTTTCCAAATAGAAGAGGCTGCAGATGCCATATGCCAGTCCATAGTTGAATTGAGTAAGAGATCTTCTAATCAGACCGTTCAGCAGATCAACATAGTGCTTTTTCAAAAAGATATCTTTGAAAGCTTTTCTTCAGCCTTTAGTAAAATTGGAAAATCAAAGGGTATGCTTGAAAGGGCCTGGAATACTTTGAACACAGTTATGGGTTTTGTTGGATTTGGTTCTGCTAAGGAAAAGGAAGAAGTGAAGGAAATTTCTATTAGACAGGTGACTAGGAGTACCTGCATGATCACTGAAAATACTGTTTTGTTAATTACAGTATTTGCAAATGAACATGACCTGCAAGCAGTGATGGAAAAAATTCAGGACCTCCTTGAGACATATGATCATAAGGAAGAAATCAGTGACGAAAGGATTAGTAAACTATCAAAACAAACAGTCACAGAAATTAAGCAATTGGCCATGCAACATCATGTCAAGATATCCATTGACCAAGATCCACTGAATATCATCAAAATGAAAGGAGACAAAGCAGACATAGCTCAAGTAAAGCTAGCTGTGACCAATGAATTTCAACGGATTGACAGAAGAGAAGGTCAGATCAGAGAGAGCGAGTATCTCAAGTCTAATATTCAATGGCAATGGAAAGATGAAGATGGAGCATTCCAAGACTATGGGACTATGGAGAATCTAACTATTGAACAGGCCTACTCTGAAGACTTGCCATCAGTTGACATTCAAACAGAAGAAGGTCCTATGAGAATAGACTTTAAGAAAATGGAGGAAATCAACCTTCAACAACAAACTTCCACTGAAGTCAAAAGAGTAGACTTTCAGCAAGAAAGAGAAGAAGGTATGTATACATACGTACCTTATGTAGTACTTAAAAGCCTAATGATATATTATATTATTTGAGTTGCTTATTTTCCCAAGTCCTTACACTAGTAGTACTTATAATATGCATGTGTGGGCTAGCTATAGTAGCAATAGATATATAGGGCAGAGAACTACGTACATAGAGACTTTAGACAGTGGCCCTGGAATCAATTCCCAATGAATATATACCTTTCGTCTTTCTCCTTACATGATTGCTATTACAATGTATGAACTAAAAGATAGTTATGTTCATGTGCTGATAATGTGTTATTCTTTATAGCTCTGATGCCATCCACTTGGAAATCAGACCCAATGCCAATTGATCCTAGTACTGGTAAAGAAGTAGTCTGTCATGTGGTTGATCTGGTACCAGGGAGTGAAGAATTCAAAAAGGTTGAGGACATGTTTTGCTCTACTGTTCCCAAGAAGCAGATCATACTTGGGATGACCAACGCTTTCAATGGGGGCATGAAGATTCGAAGAATCCAAAATCCTACTCTTTACTCTCAATATGCTGCCAGAAAGTTACAGATGGAGAAGGCTAATCCATCTGGTACACAAAATGAAAGACAGCTCTTTCATGGATGCAGTGGAGATGTTGTGGACCAAATAAATCATGGAAACTTCAACAGAAATTATGCTGGAAAAAATGGTAAATAATAATATAATTTATGTATCCATTTTAGCATTATTTTCTATGATATATTGGGCATAAAAGGCATTACACCTACTATAATTATCTATAATACATGTATTCGTTTTAGCATTTTAACACGATAGCATTTTTACCTAAGAGACACCCTATCTTTCATTCTTAAATTTGACTACTATACCACGACATTACTACAGTAGAACCTCACTTGTATATCCGCACCCCAATTAACCGGCTGCTTGGATTATCCGACCTTCGTGGCAATAACAAAATGGCTACTTTGAGCAGTGAGAAGAGTAATTCCAGGGAAAGAAAGCGTGTAATTCATATCCTAGAGGATAAAATAGCAGTACTCGACTGCCTGAAAGATGGAGAAACTCAAGAGAAACTTGCAGACGAGTACTTGCACACTGTATTAAGAATGTAATTATTACCCTAATGTATTAAGAATATTGTGATTCACATATCTGGCAGTTTTACTTATCTGGCAATGGTCCGTTTGAATCGGATAAGTGAGGTTCTACTGTATTACCTATTAACTAATTAATTAACTCTCATAGAGTCTACTCCATTCTCTTTATAGCTACTGTCTTTGGAAGAGGAGTGTACTTTGCCAGGGATGCATCTTATTCTTCAAGGGACACATACAGTCCACCTGATGCAAATGGCAAGAAGCACATATACCTGGCCAGAGTGCTCACAGGAACATATGCAACGGGAAATAGCTCTTTCCTTGTTCCTCCTCCAAGGGATCCTACTAATAATACTATTAAGCATGACTCCTGTGTTGATAATGAGGCCAATCCACAAATATTTGTCATCTTTTCGGATGCTCAGGCTTACCCTGATTATCATATAGAATTTTCTTAGACTTAACATAAACATTAACTTACAGTAAATGTAGTTTTGATTTAGCTTAGCATGTGTGACAGTAGATGCCAGTGCAAAATTAGAAATTGCAGTACATACTTATGAGTAAACGTCATCGCTATATTTAGAATTTCTATTTTTAAATCTTTGATACTATATTTAGAAAACCTTCGGCTACAAAATCCGTGCTCTAGCTAGTAGTAATATCGGTTACGAAGTGGTCTATTTCGCTTGATCTGGAGCGCGAGAATGCAAAGTGTTAAATTGGTTATTGTTGGAGATGGTGGAGCAGGGAAAACTTGTATGCTTACCCGCTTTTCGACTGGTTCCTTTCCAAGAGATTACGTCCCGACAGTTTTTGACAACTACAGCTACACAACTTTATCGCCTACGGGCGTCCCCTACAACATCGGACTGTGGGATACTGGTGAGGTGTCGATCTGACATTATACTTGATTAAGAATTGATTAATTAATTTATATTTTTATGGCTTTCGACTATCTTGTATACATTGCTATTTTCTGTATGACGTACGTATACCTTTCGGGTCTATATATATACGTATAATAGTCCTGTTAATTACTTTTGCATGCAATTTCAAATTTAATAAACAAACTACGTATAAAGGTACAACGCCATTTAGATGATAGGCTAAAGAGAATATATACGAAAAGAAAAGACTGTTTTTTCCTTGACTTGGGAAAACCAAGATGAGAAAACAGTTTTATAGCAACTTTTCTTTCTCCACTGGGCCGGCAGTGTTTCTAGGAAGTCAACCCATCATCAGTGAACCAATACCATCTCTTATATGGGCATGTATTCAAAATGTACATTTCTGCATGTAGCTGGGCAAGAAGATTATGACAGATTACGGCCATTGTCCTATCCGCAGACAGATATCTTTTTATTGGCCTTTAATGTTACTTCTAACACTTCATTTGAGAACCTTAGGCACAAGTGGTACCCGGAGGTCAAGCATTACTGTCCAGGTACGCCTACCATACTACTGGGCCTTAAGGGGGACTTGAGGGAATCAGAGGAAAGTAGGGATAGAATGGTGAATGCAGAGAGTGCGCAACAACTAGCAAAATCTGAAGGTAATTAGAATATTCACATTATTAAAATAAAATCAATTAATACTTTGCTGCATGACATATATATACATGTATGTAAATTATTTTCAATGCTTTCATTCAGGCTCAGTATGCTATATGGAGTGTAGTGCACTGACTGGGGATGGTATGGAAGCCATTAGGGAGAAGATACTACAAGTGCTTGATGGCTCAGGTCTTGGGCAGTCTTCTAACAAGAAAAAGTTTAGGTGGCCCTGGAAAAGGTAAACTGCACCGAGTTCAACAACTTACAGTAGAAGGTAATTAATGTCATTTATTATATATAGGAATTCCAGTGCAGCATCACAAAAGGCTGAAGAAGACTCTGGAATTCCCCCACCTCCAGAGTTACCCAAAAATACATCTGCTCCATGGATCAACATCCCCTCCTCTTTGTTGCAAGAGGACTGGAAAAAGATGATAAATAAGACAGAGTATTCAGATGTACAATTTTTACTTGAGGACAAAGTCTTTTTTGCTCATAAGTAAGTCATTGAAATGTATGAACCCATGATTTAAAAATCATCATAGGTTATACTTAAATGATTGTACATAATATCCAGATACTGTATATCAGGAATTGAATGCAAGCGTAATTGATTGTAATCGAATGCAAGGGTAATAGATTGTGATTTATCCAAATTACAGGTATAAGTAAGCATTGTGCATGGTTAAAAGAATGTGAGATGAAACTTAAGATGTATGGACTAGTATATTCTATTACTGAGGTATCAAATCAGTGCCTGTCAAAGATTGTGAATGCAGTCAAAAGTCGCAATCTTACATTCTTTAGACACGCACTTTCAATTCCCAATATACGGTGGTTAGGGTACTCAGCATTGGTGGCTGTGTTACTGTTTACATAGACTTGTACTCTGTTCCTCATCCAACGTGTTTCGAATGCTGTTTGGTATCAATTGTGAGAAGGATCTAAAGGAGAGCAGTCTTGGAGAGTGTAAGGAATGGACAGCGAGAAGACTTCAAAATACGACTACAGAAGCGGCAAACAGGGGAGATGTTAGAGGAATAAATTCCATCATATGCCTGTGAGTAACACTTATTATACATTAAGGAATACATTATTTCAGGTAACAGTGTGTATAGTTCTATATCACAGGTAGCATATTGTACTTGCATCTCATTTTCCTTCCAGAGAGGAAGACCCTACTATTACAGAGATTACGCTTGATGATAGTTTAGTGACAGAAAGAGCTTGGTTGAGAGCTCTTCATTTTATGTATTCTGGCAACTTTGAGCTGAGCAAGGATGATGATCCAGATCTTACCAAAGAGACGCTTCAGGTGGCTCAGCTATTCAATCTTCCTGAAATCATCACCATGGTAACCAACACAACTTCTGATGAAGAATTTCTCAATCCCAGTATTGGCACTTGGCTAAATGACAGAAACAGCAGGATAGCCAAGCAGCTCTTCTTGAATCAGCCACTCTTCTCTGATGTCACCTTTAGAGTTGGTAATATTGCTATTCCTGCTCACAAAATAGTCTTGACCACAAGATGTGAATTTATGTCAGTCATGTTAACTGGAAGCTTCTTAGAAGGAGCATCCTCACAGGTACGTATACATACATACATACATTGTATAAGTACTGCGGTAGTGTAAGGTAATGTATTTTAGGTACATATATGTATTATTGTCTTGATACTATTACTTTTCTAATGTATTAGATACATTAACTATAAGTGTAGTAAGGTGGATGTATTATCTTACACTTACTATCTTGTATAGATTGAGATAAAAGATGTTTCTCACGAGACCTTTCTGGCCTTCCTGGAGTATCTCTACACAGATCATTCTCCAATAGAAAATGGAGATGCATTTGGAATACTTGTGTTGGCCAACCAGTACCAAGTGAACCGGTTGCTGGCACTTTGTGAACTTTACATATCAAAGCATGTGGAGAAGGCAGTAGAGAAATCAATCAAAGATGCAGACATTAATATTATTGGTATGCCAGTTAATCAGTTATAAATATGTACGTGTTCCTCTATGTAAATACTGTATATGTGTATGCACTGCCTCTTCTATTAATTAATATATTTACTATATATGAGTGCCACCAGTAGAAATTGCAGAAAACAGCATACACCACCAGCAGAATTAAAATTCCATTAAAACATATATTGTCCTAGAACAGTGTGCAAAGTTTGAGCAAACTTCCATTCTTTACCATAATACATGCCATAATATCATAATACATTTTACCTACGTATATAATATAAGGTGGCCATTTTTCAATAAGTGTCTGCAGCCATTTTCTGTGATTTCTACTTAATATGGCACTCACAGATATTTATGTACTGTATATAGATTCCTTGTGTATACATGCTATGTAATATGCCATCAGTATTATACTATTGATCAAAGATAATACACTGATTGTACATATATTAAATATTTGTGGAGTCATTACTACCATTTCTTCATTAGAATTTCTTCTGTCTTCTCAACTACACAATGCGGGACAGTTGAGCAATTTCTTTTTGCATTTTATTGCCAGCAACTACATAGCATTTGAAGAGATTGAATCCTTCCAGGCTCTTACAGGAGACAACAAAAGCTATGTGGAAAAACACAGATGGCCGCCTCTCTCATACTATGAAGCCATGGACAAATACAAGGAGAAGTATGGTGACCTAATGGATGGGTCTGATTTGAAAAACAAGAAGACTTCTCAGCATCTGCTAAGTGGCCGTGACCAGTCCTGCTCAATAATGTGACTGAATATATTGTGACTAAATTCTTATTTTTTGTAAACTGAGCTCATCTGAGCAGGTTTTTATCACACTGTAACAAAGAGTACATCTTTACCAATTTATAATATTTTAAAGCTAAAATTACAATTTATAGGTTAATGTAGTCTTTATGAATATTAAATAAAATTAATAAATAAAAATCAGAAAGTTCGTTTACTTATGACGACGTGGTAGTTGCAAATTTAGAATGTTCACATGTCATGAAATTTAAAAGCGTTTATAGTTTAATTTTTGGCATGTCCGTAATATCTGCTGAGGATAGTCTACATATACACATGTATAGGGACTCGCTAGTGTGATGACGTATCGAAAAAATGTCGCTAGTCGTTGAAACGCGTAAGAAGACAAATACTACGACCTGTAAATCTTCCTCTGTAAAGTCTAGCTGTTCTATAAAGGCTGTTTACGATAAAGCTAAAAGGTAAGTTGCATGGGGTGGTTTTAACTGATTTAAGACCCACTAGTACTGTACAAAAGTTGGTTATTTACTCTCCATTGTTTTATTGAGCTTATTAAACGTTAAGGTTGATCCCTATCTACCTCACACACGTGCCTTAAAGATATTCTTAGCCCCTTTAGTATTATGAGTTATAGCTATTATTATTATTCATATCTATGATCTATGAAAAGAGATATACCTTTATCTTCGTTTAGTCACGTGTCAGATGGACTCAACCTCGATGAGAGAGGGGACTATAGAAAGGCTCTTGATTGCTATGGAAAAGGTGTGTATCTACATGTATTGTTGATTGCTACAAGTAACATACAAGGATTGTCTGTCATATCCTTAAGGCTCAACAGGAGTACTAATCTCATTAGCGTGACCTAAAGTTAGTATACATGTCTGTGTTGGTTTGAAATGAGCCTCCTTAAGGATGTATTCCAAGCCTTGATTGGATATGTACGGATTGTTTAGTCAGGTGACCCATCATGTGATAACGATACTAATTATAGTAACACTACCTATGACATAACCATTTACTATAGTATGTGTGTGTTAATAAAATTTGAGTACAATTTTCTAAACAGGCTTAAAATGCATATTGGAAAGTCTCTCACTTATAAACCTTCAGTCAACTGACACCGAGGAACTGGCTGATTTGAAAAGGAGAATACTGAAGTTAGTAGAATATAATAGATAAGTATTATTGAAGATGTGACCTGTACGTATATGACCTGACCATCAGTTTGTGTTAACTCTTAATACGTAACAACTCTAAAGGACTAGAATCAGTGAACTCATGTGGACAGGCCATAAAGTCCTGAGTGTGTCAAGTCTCATGTAGATATGAATCTCTGTATTTGAATCTTCTACTGAAGGAGATCTCCTTGTGTAAATATTCCTTTTCTGTTAACACTTATGTTACTGGCATTCAACCATTCCAATTACCACGAGTCTTCTTGTGTGCTGTCACTAGAACTAAGACCCAGGTGAAGGAGAGAATCCAGGTGTTGCTGGATTTAGTGTCAAGGGAGAAGGAGAAGAGTGACCCTCTGAAGCAGACTCTTGCTGGTGGCAAGTCTCAAGACCTCTCTGTAACATCAACTGGAGAGAAAAGTGTTTTAAGGTCAACTGTGAACACCACTTTGAGTTCCACTATCAGTGGTAGATCTACAAGTGCCACCTCTTCAGCAATCAACAGAAGTGTACCGACCAATAAAATAGAAGAAGCAATGAAAGATGAGACTGTACCTGTTAATGCTGCTGAAATTGTTGTCAGAATAACACAAGGTATGGCATTTTGATCCTTTTTTTGGAATTGTTTCATCATTGCATAATGTCCCTACCTGTTGCAAAGTACATATACACCAAACTGCACCATACAGTAATCGGAATCTTTACTGTTAATATTGTATTTATATTTACATTTCCATTCACTTCAGGTGTTGGTCTCTTTCATGTCAATGCTAAAGATCGTGTTGTCAAATTTGAAGACATGGAAAGCCTTCACGTCTTCCGTTTTGTGGACCCTAAGCCAGGTGTGTGCCAATACATGCCAAATTTGGTGTGCTTTAATACATTCCAAATTTGGTATGCTTCAATACATGCCAAATTTGGTGTGCTCAAGACATTCTGTATTTGTGGATTTGACATCTTTCCCTCTTCTGATATGATGTTGAAGGAAAACCTGTTGCTTTTGTTCAAGCTGGCACGTGGATCTATCCTCTGTCAACAGGGAAATCCCCAGTTCTGAAATCCTCTCCCACCACATACATGTTTCCTAATTTGGAGAAGGAAGGTAAGTTGGTCTTGCAGGCACTCACTGTTTTTAAAAATAGGCATAGTATGGGAATATATGACTTTTATTGCCCAATATATGACTAGTATTGGTCAGTATATGACTATTATTGCCCAATATATGACTAGTATTGGTCAGTATATGACTATTATTGATCAATATATGACTATTATTGCCCAATATATGACTAGTATTGGTCAATATATGACTATTATTACCCAATATATAACTAATATTGGTCAATATATGACTATTATTGCCCAATATATAACTAATATTGGTCAATATATGACTATTATTGGTCAATATGCTTCTTGTGTAGATGGCAGTTCCATTGGAATAATATTGGGTGAGGCCACTGAAGAGGAGCTTGAAGCTTTAGATGAGATTCTGAAATCAACCAGTATCTTCAAGGAAGGGGAAACTACAGTCACCTCTATCGAGGAGGAGGGCACAATAGACAAGAAATGGGGAGACACAGTGGCCAAAGTATTTTGAGGATATATAAATCTCTCATATTAATTTACCAAGTCCATATCAGTAGTAATTGTGTTATATTCCGTTGTCTGCAATACTTGTAATGTATATACGTAGCATTGAATTTCTTATAAGTGGCACTCATTTGGATGGACATTATATTTTAAACTTTTGCTTAATGTCAGTTCTCATAGTGAGTGTGTCTTTAATGCTTACAGGGAATTGTAACTGGGGTGGATTATGTCAACAAAGGTTTACATACAGGAACAGTATACGTTAGCAAAGCTATAGCATATGTGAGTGTTCTATTAATTACATATATGTACTCCATCCAGAACTTATTCTAGAGGCTTTATTGACCATATATGTATATGTATGCATGAATTATCTAAACAACATATTCTATGAAGCTAAGGAAACATAAAGAGAATAGAACTATAGAGCTTTGGATGAGGATACTGTTAGGCTTCTTTTTCCTTTCTCCACTGGACCAGACAGCTGTTTCTGGGAATTCCACTCTGGGAGTCTTTGTCTTCTTCTTGATCTTTTATGAGTCCTATCAAGTCAAGTGTGCCATGAATAGTGTGTGCGTTTATCTCAAAGAGCAATGCAACCATAACCTTTACTTGAAGATTTATGTGTATGTGTACATGTACGTATGTACAGTATGTGTACATGTACGTATGTACAGTATGTGTATCATGTCCCCAGAGTGGAAGCAAGATTAGAGGAAACTTGACTCCCCAAGAGAAGGAAGTTGAGATCCCTGTAGAAGCTAAGGTCGGAGTTCGTGCAGCCAATGTAGTCACAGGTACAGGGTTGCTACGCAAAGTGATTGGATGTGAAATAAGATGTGTCTAGCTCAATATTTCTTGTTTATTCTCCCCTAGGGGGTGTGGTTGGGGTAAGTAACTTTCTACTGGATGGTCTGGCCACTCTTACAGTCAAAGCAGGAAAGACTGTTTACAATGTTGCTTGTGATGCCGAGGTTGGTATTATTTGACTTAATGCTTTCTATATGGTAAGATAGATATTTGTACTTCTCCAGGTTGTGCAATCTTATGAGGTCAACTCACATTTGAAGGAAGCTTGGAAAGTTACAAAGACTGGTGCTAAAGGTAAAGCAGTTGATACGCTCCTGTTCCACTACTTACATACATGGTTGATCTCCCAATACACACAGGTGCAGCTAGTGTGTTTGTGGTATTGGAAGACAATGGAAGGTCACTGCTAAAGCAGCTATCAGCTGAGACATCTAAGACAGTAGGACACAAGTAAGTGCATACGTACGTACATATAGGACTTACCAAGAAGACTAGGGTCACTTATGAAGGGTAGAATTCCCAGAAACAGCTGTCTGGCCTAGTGGAGAAAAAGAAGAAGGAGAAAATTCTTGTATCCTCCATCAAAAGCTTTCACTTGGTTTAGTTTCCTATAGGCCTTTTACCCTAAAATATGTAGATGAAGCATATTGAAAAATGGTGTGTTAGATTATTCACCTGTATGTGTATAGTTTGTTATGTTTGTATTGCTTTGTATGTGTGAACACTGTGTAATTGTATATATCCCAGATTTGGAAATCAAGCAGCCTCAATTACAGATGATGGAATAGGTACTGCAGGTCATGTGACTGAGTTAGCACTTGTGAGTGGATATTTATAGATTGCTGAGTGATGGATGAATGTATTACATACTCTTTTATACAACCTTTGTAGACTTATGCCTCATGGAAACACCTTGGTATCACGTAAGTTCAAGTAGAGTCATAAACTGTTTATTGTTTTGGGATAAATACTTTCCTTCCATGCATGACACATTCGGAACATAGAAGAAATATTAATAGAAATATTTCTTTAATGTTGATCTTAATATCTTTAGATGGTTCATCTTTCATTGAGAGATGCTAGAAAAGTTGACCATCTAAAAGATATATGTACATGTATTTATAATTACATTGCTGCTGTATGTCATATGACATCATAACTCCAATGTCAGGTTTCTTGGTAAAGTTGGCCGAGCTGTTGCAAAGGAATCGGATCAGAAGTAATAACCCTTTCAAATGCTTTTATCTCAACAATATTTTCTTTAATAATATCAATGTAAATTTTTGTTTCAACATACATTGCTGTATTTTATAATTGAGCTCATTTGTGGTATACATACAGCTATCATGTGTGAGGTGTGACAAGGCTAACCATATGCAGAAGTGGTATTCCTAGTTTGAGTGACTTTTAATATACACTTCTATACTGTAATAATAGAATTTTATGAACATGTACATGCATTTAGTGCAAATACTCTACCAAATGGACAGATATGAAGCTACGACAGTTTAAATCCTATATATGAGTTTATAAAATTCAAATAAGTATATACGTGTGTTTGACAACATACCTTTTGTTCAAGTAGACTATGTGCCAACTACAAGTGTTTTTATTAGAACAGAAAAACCTTACATAGTAGGGCTGTACCTGGTTATCATTATGTATATGATGGTAGCCATACTGGTAGTGTTTAGACTCTGAATCGGTTGGTGCCATGTGCTCAGCCTCTGATTCAATTGGCATCTGATATCTTAGGATTCAGATATACGAGTCAGCCGTATATGTATGACCAAGCAGACAGTAGATTTGCAGTAATATGTACGTCGTATATCAGTACGTACTCATGCAACAGTATACGTATCACTAGTTTGACACTGAATCACCAAAAACAAATAATACAGTACAGTAGTTGCTATAAGATTACAAGTAAACAGATGTCCACATTTTACGAACTGATGACTGGTTACCACATGCTGTTGGAAGATGCAGAGGGTAGCATTAGGCATAGCCAGAACACATACAAGGTATTTTTGGTTTAAAAGGAGGAATAGGAAGGCAGCAGTTAGTGCATATCTAGCTATCAACTAGAAATGAGAGACTAAGATACAAAGGCACACTCAACCAGTGATCTAGAAACACTAATTATTAAGAAAGGACTAGCATTTTTAAGTAACAAATTGTCACGCCCAATGCCACACCCCCTGGTGATGATGCTATGTTTCAGCATTGATGATGATATCTGTGCAGTCCGCTTCCGTCACAACTTCAATCTCCTGAACTGGCGTTGGCCACTTGACAGTAGTTGTGTTGGATATTCCTCCATCACTACCAGAAGTGCAGGACCCACTGTCTTCTATATCTGCATCAGAACTGTTGCTATCCACATCAATGATGACTTCAGTCTCACACTCCTCCTCCCTGATGGGCGGGTCCATGTGGGCTTGATCCAAGTTTGAATGCTCCATAAAGCCTCCATCTTGCCTACGATCTGAAGTCTCATTGGAATCTGAAATGGAGAAGGAAACCCCCAACTCATGAAGTTTGCGAATTAGCAATTCCTTTTGCTGTTGAAGATGCTTTTTGCACATTTCTTGTTCCTCATTCTGTCTTCTTAGTATCTGCAGATAAGCAGTGCTAAGTGTGGACTAGAATGGACATGCAACTACAAATGAAATACTGACCACAATATAGCGTCTTGCACTCTGCAAAAGTGACAGAGTTGTCATTTTGTCTGAAAAGGGTACACTTTCTCTCAGCATCTCAAGGCAATCCCTCAACTGTGCACGTCTGTTCTTCTCCAGCATATTGTGAGTTGTGCGACTATGTAATGCACAATATAATCAAACAGTATATTTACCACTGTACAGAATTAAAAACTGTTTACATACAAGTTAAGTGGGAGGATTGGTTTGCTGAGTAGGCTGGAAAATAGAGGTTAATGAATACAATTAGCATGTAAATTTGATTATGAATATAATTATAAGCATTCTACTAGGTGGTCTATGAATGTTTTGCATACTGTAATAGGGATAAGGTCCATTCTGAAAAAAGTTCAAAAGGAAAGCAAACAGACATAATCTACATCATGTTAGCTTATCTAGTCCCAGCAGGTTACCTAGACTAAGCATATACAATTTTCTTAGTAAATAGATCTCCACTAACCCATGGGTGTACTTTAATGATATTTATCTTTAGTTGTAAATAGATCTCCACTAACCCATGGGTGTACACAATGTTTTAATGATATTTATCTTAGTTGTAAATTGATCTCCACTAACCCATGGGTGTACTTTAATGATATTACACATACATAATGTGTTATTTGCTATCTTACCAGTAGTTGGCTGGCCTCTTATAACGGCTACCCTTCTTTGGTTGCGAGTCATCACCTAAAACACAAAGCAGTAGGAAAAGGTATGATAATTCACACAAACCACATACTGTACGTACTAGCTAATAAAATATAGCATCACATTCACACATAATATTCATCTACAGTTAAGTATCAAAATGTAATGGTATTAAAACATATATTGTCACAAAGTTAAAGTAATACAGATATATGTATATACATATTAACAAACAATTCTGTTCTCTCAATTTCATTATGAAATTCAATGTCTACCAGAATGCACATTAAGTACTCAAGTGTGTGTATCAATGTCCTGGCTGGTACATTTAGAAAACAGATGGTATATTCAATAACCAGCCACTTTACCACATATGAAACTGATCCTAATTGTATGATAGCTCACACTCTTTGATAGTAATCAGCTGTACAGCATTATATAATATCCAATTACAGGAGAGAGTTCTTACCTTTAAAGAGCCTTTTAAGGCTGTATATAGAAACCATACAGCACGCGTGCACACACACACACACACACACATACACATTTTCAGCTATTTATTCTGTTATAGGGGCCAAGCATATGTAATATTACAATAGACATGACAGAAAAGTAGAGAAATTGTATACTAATACACAACATCGTAAGTAGGTAGCTAACAATGAGAGTATACCTGCCATGAGTCAAGAGAAATGAAGGTTATTCACCAGGTAGGAAATGGACTCAATCTCTGGAAAGTTAAGAGGCCAATGGAGCAAGTGAAACAGAAACAGCACAAGTTATATATATACCAGTACTGGTTGACATCTACCTACACATTAACTGTATGTACATATATGCATAGGCACTCTAATAATAATATATTCCCACCAACTACTTACAGCTAAAGTACTGTAATAGAATAAGGATGTCTTCTAAACATAATACATATGTAGTACTAATACAAATAATAAACAGTCTTTACCATTCTAGGATTAGTTCTAACCCAAATAAGCCAGTCATTACTACAGAGAGTTGACCACTTAATAATAAGGCCAGCATAATCTACGTATTTAGATGCCAACTCCTCTGCTACTAATCAAGGTGATACTGCAATGTTAATAACAGAGATGCCACTATTATACAAAACATATATGTACACATGTATGTGCACATGTGTTCGACGGGATATCCAAAGAACCACAAGTCATTGATAAAAATGAACTACCCAGAAACAGGACGGTGGAGTGACATTGTAAGCAGTGGTCTTGTGAGTAAAGGAAGCATATTAGTATATTACTCTGTTGGTATAAGGACACATACAAAACAGTCAAATGTGAACAATTGCAATATCTACAGTATGTTCACTAAGTTCTGCTACATCTGTTTATCTAACAGCTTGTACAGTACGTGTATACAGCAAACCTTTAACAAATAACTGGCTAATAAGCCAACCTGGTTGGTCCGTTCTGTGTACTGATAGCTTTAATAAGAACACACAAAGACCCAGTTTGGTTCATTAGCCACAAAAACTGGCAAGGGTGGTATGTATTTATCAGGGAGACAAACATTTCTATCACACATGTAACTGTAGTTTCCATTCTTAGCAATAATAGGTGACAGACATAAATGAAGAAGATGAAAGAAAGAAAGAAAAGACTCCTGTATCTTCATCCAAAACTCTCTTCAGGTTTAGTTCCTCTTTAGGCTTTTTTACAGAATAGGCGTAGCATGTAGGAAAATGGTATAGATTTTTCATGTACACTCATAGACCAATTGTAATGCTTTAGTGATGGTGCAAGCAAAACATTAGCAACATATTACATATGTTAATCTAATCAAACTAGAGAGGCATCACTATACAGACTACGTACATTCCTAAATATTCCCAGTGAATGCATCAATGGCGTGATGTCTCCAATTTCATTTCAATGACCAAAGAGAACTATATAGTAATTCCATGATTCAAAGACAATTCTTGTAAACAATTACCAAGGTTAACATGAATACAGTTGCTATACCTTCAAGTTGCCTATACTAGGGGAAGTCAAGTCAGTATACTTTCACAGCTGACAAGCCAGCTGCCACATTAGAGCTGCCACATTAGACCCGCCTACACAGTTTTGTACTCTTGGAGACAACCCCTTGGATTATAGAAGAACACAAATCAGACACCTACAAACTCTAAAAATATTAGAAACTATCACTTCTACTATAAACACATTACACCAATAGGAATTTTACATATTATGCATGAACCATCCCAGCCTGTACACACTAGAATTACATTGAAACTACTTGACAACACCATTGGGTATTAAAATCCACTTTTACATACTCGTAATGAGACGTTAGACGACGAAATGCTTCAGGCACGAATGAACTCACCATCTGATGTCGACTCTAAATAATGAGCAGCTTGTAACAAGGCATCGACACTTGTTTCGTTAGCCATCTGACTACCTATAGGAGGAGAAGACATTCTATCAAACTAACTACAAGAAGATTACCCATCAGTCTATAAAGATAAAACTCACTTACGCTCTAACGATTGTATTTCACACAGTTAGACGTTCATTTATTTACTAAGCATTATCCACTCAGTGAAATCGCTATTACGAGGTCAGCAGCGTAAGGACAACGAATAACAAACGATTAGAAAAGAGGACGAGCATCTTTCTAAGTGGTTCACATTATATTCGTAAAATGCTTCAAAACATATCCGAAGTCGATCCACACAAAGAAACGAGAAGGTCAAGTGAAGCGAACAACACGAAGATCGCTAAAATTGGCTTAAATTGTATTTTATATGTAATATAATAGTTACACAGTTATATTAGAGCATACAAGAAGATTTATAGGCACAAACTCACCGGAAAGAAGCTACCGACGCGACCGTAACGGAGATACGTTGAGGAACACCGAAAACCAGCGGTGAAAATGTCAAAAGACTTAGCTCATTGATTTACTTCGATATAAGAACGAAACTGCTCTTTTCTGGAAAGTTTAGGGAACGCCTAGTGACTAAAAGTGGACCATTCGACTTCGGAGCGCTTTCTTGTCGTAAACAAATTTTCAATGTACACGTGGTTACCGCCTGAGAAATCACATGATTGATACAAAGGATGATGCAACCTATTGCTTGGTTACGGCACTTCACACTTTGACCTTATGCAATCGTCACTATATTGGGTATATACTAGCCAGATCATGTTTCACTAAATCTTCAAAGAATTTCCAACTAGAATATAATGATAAACTGCTTAACAAATAGTCAAAAATATACAACATTTACATTAAAAAGTAATTACTATAATTTACAACAAAATATATTAGAATTTAAACATTAATGATTCTTGTATTACAACTGTTACTACTATTCTCTGTAATATCACATGCACTCATTGGGTCAGATAAAAGAGAACATCTGAGGATATGTAACTGTGGCAGGAGGGTGATGATTCCAGCAACCTCTCCTCCTTCCATCTTGGGACCACTGACATCCAGATATCGGAGGGTGGCAGCACTATTCTGAGAAGATAGTTTTTTAGCCACTGCAGACACATCAAAGCTACTCTTAATGGACCTAGCAAGTGACAGGGATCTTAGCTCTGTCATTTTACCAAAATTCAAACTCTGTATAGGTACAGAAGTAAAATTATAGTCTTCTATCCACAGCTCCCTTAGACCTGCCAGCTTATCTACAATGCATTGCAGTGTATCCAGGTCAAGACGATACAGACGAGACAATCTTAAAGATTCCAGTCTTCCTAATGTACAGATCAACTGTATGTCACTAGCATCAATACGTGAACATCCTTGAAGGCTAAGGTTACAAAGGGAAGGAAATATTGAAATATCTTTGCTACCAACATGGCTAGACAGAGTTGCAAAACGAAGATTGCAGTCAGTCAAATACAAACAGGTTAGAGAAGGCAGAGAATATGCAATCCACTCTGTAGAGGAACTAGCTTGGATAAAGTCCACTCCTTCCAGCCAAAGACGTTGGATGTTTGGACACTTGGTTAGTAGTTTCTGTACAAAGGCTTCTGTAAAGATTGGTGCCTTTGTTTGTAGTTTTAACTCTACTAAGCTGCTTGTAAAATAGCGCGTCACAAACTTGTTCAGCAGGACACTCTTTAATCTGTTACCAAGAGGGGTTAAATCTATCCTTTTCCAAATTTCTGCACTGCGATGCATCTTCCAGAATCTCTTACACGTCCTACCGAGGTGAATCCTGCTTTTAGCGTCTAGCAACTGGAAAACTTGGATTACAATATTATCTGGCAACAATTCTAGCTGAGGCTCAGCTTTGTATAGAATTCTTTTGCTAGGAACATGTTCTCTTTTTGACAACGTTTCCTCTTTTCTAGTTCTTTTCTTAAGTCGCGAAACTTGATCAGACATTTTGATATAACTAAACCACAAGTTTAATAATTAAGAGCCTACTTCCTGTACCCCATATATACAAATTAAGGCTGTGATGAAACAAAATCAACGTAATATGTAACTCCCATGCAGTGATTATTTACATTTCACATTTCACATTTTGAATACTTCACATGTACACAATATTTAAACAAATAAGGCAATAATAATGTCATGTCTGGAATTGTTGCTCATGCAGAAGAGTTGCAAGCCTTGCAACTTCGTTTCCAAGTGTATCCAAGTTCTCCTACAAAGAAAATGACACTTTAACACACACAAGTACTATATATGTATAGAGTTTGAAAACACTTTTACAATATTAGTGTGTAACAGTGTCACAGAGTTGACCTATATGGTGGTAGGTAGGTAACTTTAGTGTGATGTTATTAGTATGTAACAGTGTCACAGAGTTGACCTATATGGTGGTAGGTAGGTACCTTTAGTGTGATGTTATTAGTATGTAACAGTGTCACAGAGTTGACCTATATGGTGGTAGGTAGGTACCTTTAGTGTGATGTGAGTTGACCTATATGGTGGTAGGTAGGTACCTTTAGTGTGATGTGAGTTGACCTATATGGTGGTAGGTAGGTAACTTTAGTGTGATGTGATTAGTATGTAACAGTGTCACAGAGTTGACCTATATGGTGGCAGGTAGGTACCTTTAGTGTGATGTTATTAGCATGTAACAGTGTCACAGAGTTGACCTATATGGTGGTAGGTAGGTACCTTTAGTGTGATGTGAGTTGACCTATATGGTGGCAGGTAGGTACCTTTAGTGTGATGTTCTTCAAAATGGTGTCTTCCAACACAGCTTGTAACTTCTTGTTGATTTCAAGTGAGAGTTCCAGTGTCATGTGTGAATCCACTCTCTTTGACTGATAAACAGAAGCCATAATACCTCCTTTCTTGGCCACAGCAGCCTATAATATAAATACAATAAACAAAGCAGTGACTACTTATCTGGCTTCAAGGGGTCACCACAGTATATTTGCCCTCACCTTGTGTTCGTCTACTGTACTAGGGACTAGTGTACCACTCTCTTCTCTCATAACATAGAACTGTATGATCCTACAAAGGAAACAATGGCCGCCACAAACACAATATTTATACTTATCCCAGCAGTAATGGATAATACATTAAAATAATTAAGAAGAATTACTTTGATTTTCTCTTAATGTCCTCTGTAAGTTGCTTAACGTGTTCTTCATAAAAGTCCATTTTCTCTTCCATGCGGGCCAACTTCCTCTGTGCTCTGCAAATCTTATCAATCAGGACAGACTTGTCAATTGGCAGCTGATTTGGGTCTGATGTACTGGCCTTGGTTTTCCGACGCGATAGGTGTGAGAACTGCAATAATATACACATGTTCTTAGAAGAGATTCAGAAGAATCTCCTTTACCCTTACCTTCACTTCATCCTCTTCTGCATCATCACTCATACAGGCAGCTGCTTCTGATATAGCCACTGTAGAGGACTGGATGGTGTCCAAAACTGTATATGACTTGGATAACTTTTTTGATGTGGACCTAAGTCCATCAGTTTCAGGAGTCAGCTGACTGTCAGGTGACTTAGTACTTCTTCCATTGCGATCTCCTTCAATCTGTTCTACCCATCTAATATCAGACATATAACATCAGTATGGTCCCCCGAAGCAAACACAGTTATGACAGTTATGACATAGTTATCTGATGATGAGTGAGTTATGGAATTGCAAAATGTACTCCCACAAGATGCCATTGTCAGAATACTCTTTCCACTTACCACAGGTGTAATCTAAACCTGTCACAATCTTTCACCAGAAATTATGTCAAATCTGAAATACTACCAATATTTTAAAACTAGATTGTTCTCCCTATCAGATAACCCCACAGCATGTGTAGATACAGTGCAGTCGATTTAAATAACAAAAACTACAATATTTGTGGTACCTTCTGTATTGGTGTAACTGTTTAGTGAGATCCTTCACATTATTGGCATTCCTCCTTTGCTGAACTCGTACTTCATTCCTAGCGTCTTCCAGGTCCATTGACAGTTGCTCAACTATAGCATAGTTGAATGTGTACATTACGTATATGTTGTTAAATAAACCTAGATAAACAAACTTAGACAAACCTGCTCTTCCTTTGTCTTCAATTCTCTGCTCTGTCTCTCGCATCTTTTCCTCAAATTGCTTTTTATTTTGTAGCAACTCGTCTTCCTACATTTTATAATGTACACAAAAATCAATCAAAAAATTAACTACTAGCTACACTTAACTGTAGTACTATGTGCAAGTGTAGATTACATTGATTTCAAACTAGGAATTTAGAGATCAAAGAACAGCCTTCCTACACATTCACACAAACCATGCAGAACAACTGACCATTGTGGAAATCAGTCACTTAGACAGCTTCCTACATATGCAACCATTACTTACCAATTCTCTGTTCTTCAGCTCCAGCGATGCTATGTACTGAGTTTGACTACTGCTATCAACCACAAGGGTAGATAATTTCTGCTCCAGAGAGCATCTCTGTGACTGCAACTCTGCATTGGAAGAACTTAACTTTTCTGTAAATAGTAACAATTCCTTTTCCTTTCTCTTGCAATTGGCAATGTCTTCCCTCAGCTCGTTACAGGTTTGGTGTAAGGTAGACACCTCTCGCTCCTTTAGCTCCAACTGACACATGACACTACACACCAAACACCAAACACAGCACCAACATGACTTGCACAAATTTATACCCACGACTCATTTAAAACAATCAACTGCTTGTATATGCTATATAAAGCTCTCACTATATCTAGTTCCTCATAAGCCTTTACTCTAAAGTAGATACAGCATGTAGGAAACACATTGTATTCATGTATTAAAGACATGCATTTCCACGAATGTAGCCACAAAGACTTGAATAACCAATTTCAAATAAATGGAGCATACTACTACAATTATGCAACCTACTTGTACCGCCATTTAACTACACATGTGTATGCTATATATACATAAGACATTAAAAGGTGTACATGTATTCTGAGTTCACCTTTCTACTTCCTTCTTAGCCTTTTCTCCTTCTTTCAGCTGCAGCTTCAACTTTCCAATGTCTTCTGCTTGCTTTGAGTTTGTCCCTGTCAGCTCCAAGACAGCTTGTCCTCTCTCCTTGTTCTGTTTCTCAACAACTGCACACTATACAGCATGCACAACCAACGTTTAATACACAGGACAATGAGTGTATTTACACGTGACAAGATTTACCTTTTCTTTCAGGCTCTGTAACTCCTGATCAGTTTCTCTAAGCTGCTTCTTGAAGTGCTCCAATTCCTTGCACGTCACCTCATGAATCTAACAAATGGTGTGAGCATACATACAAGGTAAACATTTCTAGAACAGTCACAAGTTCTACAGACATCACACGAGTCCCTCCCCATCCTCACTCTCAGTTGGTCTGCAATCTCCCTCTCATGTTGCTTCAGCTCGTGCTCTGTTCTCTTCAACTGCACTCCTAGAGTGTTGGACTTCATCTCCTCTGACTCCTGCATGAGTTATGTGAAATATACAACACTCCCTACGCAGACTATGTACATATCTACATACTATAGCTAATAAGGGTCAAGTAATTCCTACTTTACTATGTAAAGACAGCATAGTGCTAAGTGTAGGATGAACATGTCCAGGGACACGCCTAGTAGGGGGGTGTACCTGGTAGAGGGACACACCTGGTAGGGGGTGTACCTGGTAGGGGGACACGCCTGGTAGGGGGACACGCCTGGTAGGGGGGTGTACCTGGTAGGGGGACACACCTGGTAGGGGGGTGTACCTGGTAGGGGGACACACCTGGTAGGGGGGTGTACCTGGTAGGGGGACACACCTGGTAGGGGGTGTACCTGGTAGGGGGACACATCTGGTAGGGGGGTGTACCTGGTAGGGGGACACGCCTGGTAGGGGGGTGTACCTGGTAGGGGGACACACCTGGTAGGGGGTGTACCTGGTAGGGGGACACACCTGGTAGGGGGGTGTACCTGGTAGGGGGACATGCCTGGTAGGGGGACATGCCTGGTAGGGGGACACGCCTGGTAGGGGGGTGTACCTGGTAGGGGGACATGCCTGGTAGGGGGGTGTACCTGGTAGGGGGACATACCTGATAGGTCTGTACAGTTGCTTTGAGTTCACTTCTCAACTGCTCTCCCTCTTCACATGCTTCCTTTAACTTTTTAGTTGTAGTCTGCAGCCTGGCCTTTGTTGCTGAATGTTCTTCTGTTTCTGACTTGAGCTTGTTCTGTGCCCACTTTAGCTTAATGTTTAGTGAACTAAACTCTTCTTGTATTTTTGACAGTTCATTTGACTTTTCTTTAACCAAATTTTCCTGCATGCATGCAGTTTACAGTGAGACTGGTAGAGATGCTACCACGTCCACCCAGGAGGAAAGTTTAGAAATATTTACTAGTGGGACTTGTTCAAATGTCCGAGATGCCAATCACAAGAGACAAACAACACCCACCCTCAGGTCAAGAAGTCCGTAAAATGCAAGAATCACACTCACATATTATCACTACTTATAAAGTATGGATGCTAATTCTACAATTATAATATTACCTGTCTATCTGTGACTACGTGAAGTTTGACTATTTCGTTTTTTTCAGTCTTCAGCTGTAACTGAAGTTTCTCGAAATTCTATGGAATTAATAGACACTGTATAAACAGGTACGTAGTTACAAGAACTGTTTCCATCTAAGAAACACCAATTGCACACTCAAAATGGTACTTTTAATATATAAAGCTTCAACAAATATAATCAATTGAAATTGACGGCAGCAGTCAAGCACGGTACATACATACGTAGCATTGCTGGATTACCTTGTTCAGTTCAACAATCTTCTTGTTTGCCTCCTCTTTGCTGTCAATGAGGTCTCTTCTCTCCCCATCCATCTGAGCTAGACGGGAAACAACAACCTCTCTCTCTTTGACTGCATCCTCATACATCTTTGTAACCTAGCAACATTTACAGGGAAACTCCCTTAATGCAGTGCAAGCCATCCAATATACACAGGCATTATATACACTCTACCGGCTAGCCTATAATATTACTCACACTAACTTATGTGTGTATCTGGTACATGTATCCATGATACACTACACCTCTATACATTACAGACAAATGGATTTTCAAATTGATCTCAGAGACTATACAAACTGGGACAACATACAAGTGGTACCTGATCGACCCGTAGAGCTAATTCTTTTTGAAGATTAGCTATCGTTTGGTTTGACTGTTCCCTCTGAACGCTGAGATGATCTTGCAGAACATCCAACTGTTCCTGCTGGCTAAAACATTTTGCCTCCAACTACATTGACATGTGGTCACCGATAATAGAGGATCCAGCATGGATGGGTGGATAGGTGGGTGGAGGGATGGATGGGTGGAGGGATGGGTGGAGGGATGGGTGGAGGGATGGGTGGAGGGATGGATGGGTGAATGGATGGGTGAGTGATTAGATGGATGGATGGTGAATGGGTGGATGGATGGGTGATTAGATGGATGGATGGTGAATGGGTGGATGGATGGGTGATTAGATGGATGGATGGTGAATGGGTGGATGGTGAATGGGTGGATGGTGAATGGGTGGATGGATGGGTGAATGGCTGGGTGGATGGATGGGTGGACGGTTGCAGTGTTTGATAAAACTAAATTAAAAAATTGAAACGAAAAGTGTGGTTGCATGAAAGATGCTAACTTCTTTAGCAATTTCTTGAAAAGATCTTTCCTATAGAAACACAGGTGGATACAATACTAATGTCATTGTAGTGATGTGTACCACATTCAATATCATACAGGTAATGCATCACATATAGGTAGGATAACCAACCACAAGTGGTTGAATATACCTACAGCACACAATTAGCATATCCTACAGGCCTCGTCCATACAGTATAGGGACAATCCACATCATCTATCAAGAGAGCCTCTTAAAGTATTACGCAATTGTACCATATTTGTGTGACATATCACATACTGAATGAAGCTGCATACGTACATAACAGGAATAGTGTGTACAAACATCTTGATACAAACGAACACAGATACATTGATAACTTCTAAAAACGCCAACAACACTTCTATGCCTTCCTGCAACTACATGTTAACTAACTCTAAAGATATTGCTTACACTATTCTAAGTAGGATTCCAATATATAGTCATCTCTCAGCTCTACACAAGGTCACGCATGAACCACGATACATAAACACAGATAAAACGTGCCTTTAGTTTTTCTTCGTTACTCCTGCTTTCTAATTGGTTTCTTAGTTTGTCTCTTTCGGCCTTCACATCCGCTAGCTCCATTAGCACCATATTGGTCGAGAATAAACTACACAATGGAACAGTTGGTCAAATTAGTGACTAAAGTTACATTTCCTTCATAAACTTAGCCTTTACCTCTCGTCAATTTGATCAAATAGGACAACATCGTCTTCTTCAGGGTCGACGTCCGTTGGCTTGCGCGAAGAAGCTGAGCTAGACTCATCATTAGTCAATTTTGGTTGTAAGTTATCGTTTACTTTCGAGAGAGCTTCGTTGCATCCATTCTCGGAGATTCCGTTATCAGGAGAGGCTTTTATTCCCTCGTCAGTATTCAATTCAGTACTGTCGGACATCTTTCTTTCAGTTTTGAACAACGGGCGGGGGCGGTAATAACAAATTAATTAATAACCACAAGTGTTTCGCATACAGCCAGGAACCTCTTTTGTACCACTATTGATGGATGGAGATACAAATTATAGGTCTACGTATATTTCTAGTGTAGTATCATGAGGTCTATTAATTACTGTTCAGTGTGCACTTCACATATTCATAAAGGGCTAACACTTAATTAATTATATTTAGATGCTTATTCTTAACAAATAGATCTTATAATCATGCATCTAATAAATACAAAACCAAATAATAAGATACGTACATTATAAAAATCACACAAAAACAAAAAATAAGTTATTTAGGTTATAACATAGCCTTGATACAAAACTGGACCGTGCTGGCCCTGGGTGAGACTGGGCCAAACATAGGCTATGATACTGTCAGAGCTACGATCCGCTACAAAGACTCTGCGATGCAGAGAAGGACTAAATGTTTGAACTGATGAGTTCAGCACCATTGGAGGAAACTGAATGCACATATCCCAGCATATAGTGATACATTCTGCTACAAAGGACCTGATTTGAGTGCACGACTTCATTACATCTATACAAGGCAAAAGCTGATGTTTTTCCCAAAGAGTGTTTTTAACCATCTGAAAAATATAAAAAGGTTAACATATAAATAAATAGTCCCCTATTTTTTCAATATACGTAAATGTGACTCATGTTTAGTTGGTACTTTATGAACTTGAAAGTAGAAATATAAACTCTTTACCTTTACAAGGTGGGAGAAATCCTTGTTTTTGGAGGTCCTCTTAAGGTAATGTGAGATGGAGGCATGAAGATGGTTAATCAGAGGAGCCTCTACACTGTTGATCTCAGCAATCCCCAGTGCATCCCTCCACCGCTGATGGACACATCTCAATTCTTGCTGCGATGCTCGGTATGCAGCCTGTTCACAAAAGAGGAGGAGGAAGTCAATACGAGCACTTAGCACTTGTAATATCAAATAAGACCACGATCACAACAGAATTACACCTAGTGGGATAACAATTTGTAATCTGTGCTCTCCCAAAATATCTAACAAATTTTTTTGTAGATGGTGTATTTGTGTACATAAAACTAAGGTTTTTAGGCAAAGGTATATTGCTCAAGTACTATTTAGGACACCTATCCAACCAGAAACCCACCCAAGTGGTACTACATAAGGTGGATGTCCTTGTTTAAGTAACCCAACTTGTATTGCTACTGTATATTATAATTACCTGATGGAAATACACAGCGTTGTGTTTGTGGTTGCTACAGCAACTAGTTAGTTACAACGAAAACACACTTATAAAAAGTCTCCATCACTCCCTAAAATTTGTTGACACAAGCTATTACACATCACTTTAAATTTAACATGTTATGATAACAAGAATGGTATATTAAAGTCAGCCAAACAGCGTGTTAGTATAAAATGGGGAAGGTGTCCAAGAACTGGGACTGGCTCCTCTTCCAGACAGAAACTATTTCTACTAGCAAAACATGTACTTAAGCAAATTAATAGAAAGACATAACAAGACAGTCATTAAAAGGGTGTTACTTGTATCTGTGAGAAGAAATGTTGGAGGGGCAATCAAAGCACACAAAGACATTTGAAAATTACATCATAAGGAGATGAGGTTAGAATGGTATTTACAGAATGTCATCTTAGCCAAATTAGCTATCTTCAATTAGAATTCACATATAATTAGTTAAAATCCGTGACAATCAGGCACACTAAGTTTCAGCAAGATGTCGAGGCCTTAAGCTTTGGTATAGGCTCACTTGTCCATAATATTGATAACGACTATTAGTTCATCTCTTAGACACTAATAAACAGTCACTGAATCATATATAGACAGAGAGATCTCATCACATGAAACACACTCTTTATTCACAACTCAATATAATGCATCCTACGTATATCTACACGCAAACGTAGCTGGAATCTATTGGTGAATGGATATACCATAAACGATGCAGCCCAGGAGTACATGAGTTTATCAGCAAATGAACTCATGGCAATAAGAATAGTTTGGTACAAGGTTACAATATTGCAACTATAGTGTTCAATCTTCTACATTAAACTCAAAGTTTTCCCCACATTTCTACATTATATTCTCCCTTTAGACAGCACCATAAGACTGTATGTAGGGTATTTATTTGCATGAGTGGGTTTGGATAGATAGCTACCTCCCAGATGAAGTCACAGAATCTCAATGGATAGGGGGTAACCACATTTTAAAATTACTGAAATATCATCACCAGATGTAGTAATAATAGTAGTCAATTGCCAACTGCACCTCCATACATCTAACCAGCCTAGTAGGACAGTAAATGTATACAGGTATAATACTATATGTACATATATAATAACTGTAACAAAATTCCACATCTCAAGTCCCATTGGTAATCAAGACTCCTCCATATTATTCCAGACAGTTAGCATGAATGATGAAAGATGAGAAAGTGCACAGGCTTTGGCTCTTATAGTCTAGTTAATACACCAAGCAGTGTGTCAGCTATAGGAGACACTACAAAGAGACCTCTGGGGCAGGTCTGGTAATGAGGAGTCTACCAGATGCGTAAAAACACACATCTTGCTTTTGAAGAAACCCTCACTACATCTTTGAGGTTGTTCATCTTTTAGTCTTTTGAGTATCTAGAGATACAGTTAGTTTACTTGAGAGTCGGATGTTTCAACCCTGGAGGCTTTCTTCAGTGATTAATGGTGACTGCTGGACAAACAGCATCTCTAGACACTCAAAAGACTAAATTAAGTTTGGCGTAATTAGAAGAAATTCCTATCACCTAACCTCACTACATGTCTAATTAACTCAATCATTATACCTACCTGAAGTGCTTCTAGGAGAAAATTTTCAGAGAATTGGGTGTCTAAATTTTGCCCTTCCATGAAGTCCAATGCATCCATTCTACCCTGTGTAAATAGCTCTTCATATCGCTGGATTATTTGTGATGGACGATTGGTCCCAAGGGAAATATCTTCAAATTTACCATTAACTTCCAACTGCTTCTGTGCTTGCTCTGAAAGTCTGGAGAAGTTAAAAGTAAAATACATAATGCATTTAAACAATATAGGACTCAGGTACACCTACATAGATCTGAAGCTAAGTTGACAGTTGAAAAATGAAAGATACCTAGTTGGTAGGAGTTGGGCACATCACATTTGTTGCACATACGTTATGTGGTTTTATTACTTACTATGGATGTGTCAGTAGGTTGGCTTTTAAGCTTCACATGTACTATGTACTTACCATCAACTAACTCCTAAATTGTGTACCATTAAGATTACTACTGTCCTACCAACAACTAATAGTATCAATACACTTCTGTTTCTGAGAAGTTTTCATTAGCTCAAATTTATTGCTAATCTTGCCTACCAAAGATTAAAATTGATAGTGGTTTTCTTTAAACATGAATGCTGTCTATACAAAACTATTTAAAGTGATCTTTAGCTGATCAATACTCAACAGGATATAATATCAAGTGTTCTTATATTACACATGGTATTAGAAGATTGATCGCTATGTAATGAAGCACTTAACCATTCTCACACTACCTCAAATGATTAAGAGTGAACATTCCATAACAGTTTTGTACATTACAGAATATTCTCTCTGAAACAGGCAAAGCTGAATCAGAAAAGATTGTCTTTTGAGAATTAATAAGAAGAGATTTTCAAAAGTCCAGATCATGGAGGTTGGGAAAGATATAGGGCTCTTAGAAACAGGGTAAATTGCAAAGTCAGACAGGCCAAGGTGTTCCACTTCTCCACTATCTGTCAGGAGCTCAAGAAACAACCCAGACTAGCAAGAAGAGGGAAGAGGTGTATTAGTGTTACAGAAGATTCCAGCGTGAAATAGAATTCATACACTAACAATAACATTAATATCTTAGCAATGGATAATGTAACTATTACAATCTTCTATATTACATGTATCAACTATTGACAATTAAATTTAGATCAAGGAATAAAGGGGTTTAAAAACCCTTTTTAGTGCCTTCAAAGGTTTCAAGTTGCTCAAAATTTACATTTCATCAAAGACAGGAATCCAAAATTTGTAACAAAAACTGCCAAAGGTTGGGGTTACCTCAGACTCCTGTATATATCTGATTTCCTTGGCATGGCACCTCATATACAGACACACACTGTGAGAAACTACAAGTCCATCCCTGTCACCCCTTAGATGAAATTTCAGCCTTGTAAGGAGTGTTTGTGATGCTTGAAGAACTCTTGTCAGAAAAGTAAGCTAATCGTACCTTATGGAAAATTGATCTTTTGTAGGGCAAACCTTTCAAAGTAATAATGTGATTATTAACCCTTCAGGAATGCTATATGTGACCATACAAACTGTGTCATTATAAACCTCTCTACAAGTATTCATACTAGATACGTATGAGAACATGACATATAAGATACAAGTTCCCTACATTTAAGTGGGCAGTCACAAAGTATGCATTTACTTCTAAGAATCTCAAGTGTAACACATACATCAACTAAATCCACATGCTGAATGCCATCCTTTGGCCAATATCACACACAGACCAAGGACTAATTGTACACTTGTCATAAGGCATGAATACACAATCTGTATGGCTAGTTAATATTCTTTACTGATCAGCATTGCAAAATGCAAAAATATGTAAACTGGCTAAAACACAGGAAAATCAAGTTGTACACAGGATATATGTATTTATGTGTCTTACGTATATTATTCATTTTTTCAGATTACAAAAGAAAGTAATTTCAAGAAAGGATTCGAAGTATTCTTAGAGTGTACAACTGATGTACTCATATATATGTGTGTAGCACTCTCTTACTGCATTTACCTGTCAATGAGTTCCCTCTCTCTTGACCTAAGTTGAAGGATAACCTCTTGAGCCTGTACCAATTCAATACGCTTGTGCTCCAAATCTTGCTGCAGTTGTTGCAAGGTCTTTTGGCCCAAGCCTGACACTGCACTGGCACCATTTTCAGGGACACCCGCCGAACTTGGTGAACCAGAACGAAGAAACTTTCGAATGCCAGGACCCACTGAACTCTGGGGAATATTTCCAGCAGATCTAGACCAGTGTCCTAGATTTGGTGAAAAAGTTGGTTTCCTGACACCTGCCATTGGCACTGCATTACCTGATGACACTCTTTGGAGAAGATTAGGATTGGATGATGACTTTCTGTTGGATGAGAAACTGCCTTGAGCATCATTGGCAACATCATTGCGAATGGCCACAAGGTTACCACCCTTTACACTACTGACTGACTCAGCTGAGTGAACTGACCCATTGAAACTGTTTTTTCGTTTAAACTTTACCCCAAATTCCATTTTCACTCCACAGCTACTGGATCTTGGTCTAGAGGTAACATCAGGTTCAAAATCTGATCCTTCATCCTCACAGAATATTCCTGAGCTCGCATGCTTTGAGGCTACTCCATCTTCGTCAGAAATATGTGAAATGTGAATTTCATTTGGATCTAAAATGGTAGGGCCAATGGTTTTTATTGTAATGCGCAATTCTTCCTCAATATCCTTCAACGAGCTGATGACTAGGTCGAGCTGGTGCAAGCGATTCTCAAGATGTGGTTTAACAGGTTCACTGGCAGTTATGTCTGCATCTTCAATTCTCATTTGGGCAAAGAGATGGAGGACGTCTTTGTCACCATTGATCCTCAATAGAATCATCTCAGTGAGTGTGTTGAGGTCTCCTTTTCTCTTTCTTGGCTGCAGGGTCCTGAGGACTGTCTGATTGAAGTACAGCCGTTCCTGAATTTGCAGCATTGTCACAGGCAGGCTGGTAACATCCAGGGCATTGGAGTCACTCTCTGAATCAGATTGGCTTAAAATTTCTGGAAGAGAGAGGACTTCATTTTGCATAACCTCAGCTAACTGCTGGACAGCTTCTTGGAAATCCTGTATGCTTGCCTCGATTTCCATTTTTATGGTCTCGTGCAGGGATTTCTGTTCTTTTGGACCATCAGATGAAACGTAGCAATGCTTGCTTAAAGAGCAAATAGCGGTCGAAACTTGCTCGTGTAAGATAAAACATTTAGTAAGCACATCTTCATATAGCATATATACCTTCTTAAGGACCCTTCGACACTGGTTTTGGAGCTCCGGCTGTGGAGATGTTTCGCATTTGTGCATAACGCGACCGATTTGCAAGACCAGCGTGTCGCAAGCAGAATAGGGGAACTGCGGAATATACCTGTCTTCGCGCTGGTGTAGACGGCCTAGTAGGACCTCCCATACACAAAGACTGGCTGGAACCAGCTTATTCATGGTAAGGAAAGGAAATTTTTCCAAGCATTCAGTGAGGTAGTCATGGGGCTTCTGACGAATAAGTTCGACGCACTCCTCATACTTCCCTTGGTCCAGCAACTGCTTCAATTTTAAACAGGTCACTTCGTGTTGAGACAGATTCCGTACCGACATAGCAGGGCTGCTTGGCATAGATTTCGAACCAGGATCCGTAATGTAGCTTCCAGTAAACCAATTCTCGGCCCTTAGAAATAGGTTACGTAGCTTTTGTGCCATCAATGAACGTGTCTGCAGTAGTCACTATTAGTGTTACCACGCTGCCTGCGCCTCCTCTGTCTAACAGCTTGTTAGGCGGCTCTCATGGGACTTATCTAAGCGACAGTTTGAGTAGGAGTTTCTGTGTACGTACTACGCCCACATGTGTTGCTATATTACGACACCTGATATATGAGCATGCGTTAAGAACGCACTATAACGCATAGGCCTATAAAATGGCTGGTTCTGAAGATCCAATCAATGCCGCCGTGTGGGTCTTTTTTGCAGGAATTATAGCTTTGGTTCTCTTATTGTATCCTTTTTTGAAAAGAAGAAAACCGAGAGATGGTAAATTGAATTTGTAGTAAGCCATTTTTGATAAATTGTAAGGTCTCTAAGATAATCTCGACGATAGACCCATCGGCTCACTAAAATAAATGGACAATGTTTTTGTATTCTTCATGTTACAACTTAATAATACCCAGCACATAGCAGTTTCCTGATCCCTATGAATCTCTGAATTCTGTATGTCAATTAGCTATGAATTCACTGGGGATTATATTAATTATGTATACTAGCTAATTCTGGATGAGAATACATGTTTGCTATAATTATACCTTTCTCTGCTGGCTTACTGTGCTATATAGTTTAGTATTGCAACAATCGGTGGCTACAACCACAGCCAGTGCATGCAGGATTCACAAAAGATCAAGCAAAGATTTCCAGGGTCACTGAAGGTCAGAATTCCCAGAAACAGCTGTCTGTCTCAGTGGAGCAAAAGAAGAAAGAGAAGACTCCTGTATCCTCATCCGAAGCTCTCACTAGGTTTAGTTCCCTATAGGCTTTTTATATTCCAGAAAAGGCATAGCACATGTAGGCATATGGTGTATTAGATTATTGATTATTCATGCTCTCTGGTGTGGTAAGCAGTTGTTTGTATGATGATGTTATTTATCTGTACCACAGAGGAGGATGAGGCTCAGGGGCCACGCAATCAACCTGTGGCAGTTGATAGGGGCACAGTTCGGGGGAGAAGGACCCGAACAATGAGATCTCAGGCTGAATATGTCCGGAGGCTGCAACACACAGCCGGAGGTGGTCCTCAGAATGAAGACGATGAAGAGGAAGAAGGTTTGTCAGTTAAATGTAAATGGTGTTCTTTATGCTTTGCAGTTAATGATAACATGTTTGGTAGAATTCGTTTGTTTATAATACAGTTACTGTAGGTGGCGGCCATCTTTGTGTCTAAGTCTTATCTAGTTTAGAGTTATGCAGCTTTTGAAGGATATTGATTTGTTATATGATAAGATAATTTGTCGGTAAATTTGTTACTTGATATTCCAAAAGCCAACATGTGTATACACCTACGTATGTACGTACGTATGTCTATAAATTTCTGAAGATGTATATGTAAGGCTATTGCTCATTTCGCTACCAAATAATGATGTCATCCACCCTCTACCATATAATGATGCCACCCACCCTCTACCGTATAACGATGCCACCCACCCTCTACCATATAAGGATGCCACCCACTCTCTACCATATAAGGATGTTGCCCACTCTCTATAAGTGTTTATCCATCATTGCCATGGTACAGTATCCACCAATAGGATTAGCCTCTGTTTCTCACTTTTTAAGACTGCCTTGATGCCAATTTGGTCTCTAAACAACAGGTTGGGGGTTACCATAGAAACTAAATCCTTTGACAACTGGTATACATGTGAACAAGTGTGTATGGCACAGTGTTTGTGTTGACACTAAATGGTCTATTCAAAGAAGAGGGAAGATGGCTCCAGCATATAGTTTAAGTGGGTGGATGGATATATATGTTTGTAGTGCGAGAATGGCCCTCAGTCTAAGTGATATGAATGTGTTTACATTTGACTCTTTAGTTTTTACTGTTAAGTTACCAAACAGATGATTGGCAGCACTACAGTCCAATGAAAATAAGTTGAATAATTCAAAAGTATAATGGATCCAAAGTCTTTTGAATCAGAAGATAATTAGCTCATTGTGCTCCTCAGGGGATGTGAGTGGGTAGGGTAAAATTCAGAGTCTACTGATGAATGATATTCATAGCTTTAAGAATAGTCCCATATTTGGCATTATGTTCATTTTTATGGAGGATGCACATATGTACGTATTTATGTTGTATAGACGCAATACTTGTGGCATTATTGTCATATAATTATTTATATACCAATGGTAATTGTATGTTGGGGGAATTACTAATGGGATCAATTTGTAGATTTAAACGGGAGTGTTTTAGGCTTTCCACTTAAAAGACTGCATAAATATGCACATCTTGTAGCCAAGCAACATCAATTGGCAGCTGTGTTGTGGCGTTCCACTTACCCATCACTCCTCCTGTGTGGAGAGCTCTGTGGCAGTAAGTTAAGAAGCCTGTCTCTTGCCACTCCTTCTCACTGGAAGTGGGCTGATGTTAGAATATGTCTAGTAGAATGTGTAACATGTTAACAATGTACGTATATAGTAGTCTTGCTTATGTGTCAGCTGATAGGCTTTGCAGCGATAAATCCTGGCCAAAGCTATATGTTAATGTTAATGTTAATGTTAATGTTAATGTTAATGTTAATGACAATTATTCTTATTATATTATATTATTCAGTTATTTTTGTGTAAGAATTGCTATATACGTATATATACGTACATAATACATATTTGTATATTATCAAGCTATATTAATGGAATATGACATTTAGTGTTTCCATCTTGTAATACTGCATAACAAATTTGGAAATTTAATCTGATTTTGGGTTTCAGTGTTGTGTATAGGTATATTGTAGTGTCAATGTTGGTACAAAACACACATTATATGTGTTTATTGTGTATATACGTATATAGCTCATAAAATGGTCACATGTGCTATTTTGAGGCTAGCTACTTACGCAAACATTTTCCATTACTTTGATGTATTTTACTTGTTTAAAATAGCTGTATACGTATATAAAATAAAACTTCATTATATGTAGCTGTATACGTATATAAAATAAAACTTCATTATATGTAGCTGTATACAACTATGTACGTATGTCTGTAGCCAGTGTGACGTAATTGTAGCATTTTTATCATTATTAATTTTGCTGAATCCTTTCTCTGTCTCGCTGTCAGATATTGATGAAGAAATCACTGATGAGCTACAGAAGATCCCTGGCAAGATTGGGACAAAGAAACTGAAGAAGATTCAAGCTAAAGCAGAGAAGAAAGCATTAAGAGAGGTATATGTCTGCATATGTCACACTAATGTACGTAGAAGAGTGTATAACAAAATGAGAAATTAGTAAGTGAAGTGTTTGAAGGAGACTTAATTGATGGAGTACTTATAGAAAGTGGATTTGGTGAATGGAAATGGGTTATATGAGACCAAATGTGGGAAGTGGCTGATTAACTCTGTGGCAGTTACGTACATGTACTCACAACACCAAATGATCAGTCCATCATCCATGGGAGGGGGAGGGGGAGAGGAGGGAGACTATGATCCTACGTATGTGTCTTCGTGCTATATTTGTCTGGTTTTCTATTTTGTGGTATTACTTTTAAAATGTACATACTTTAAAATTTGTGTGTTCCATTCATGTGCATCTTACCAATGATTCTTGATTGACATAGCAAGAAGAAGCATTGAGAGAGGATAAGAAGAGAAGAGAAGCATTGAGACATGAAGAGTTGAGGAAAGAAGAAGAGAAACAAAAGCTACTTGATGAAAAAATGGTTAGGTGATAGGGATTTCTTCTAACTGTGTCAACTTCATCTTTAAGATGGTTCATCTTTAGTTTTTTGAGCATCTAGAGATGCAGTTTGTTTCTTTAGAATTGGATGTTTTGACCCTGGAGGTCTTTGTCAGTCACTTAAGAAGATTCCCAGGGTTGAAACGTCCGATTCTAAAGAAACAAACTTCGTCTCCAAACACTCAAAAGACTACAGATAGACCATCTCAAAGGTGAGAATATGGTTAGTGTAGCTTTTGTGTTTAGTTGTGTAAAGGACAAAATTAGCATATACGTAAGTACAAGTGTTTTTTGGAATTTCTGCCTGCCAGACTTTAGTTATTATTACATATAGGCTGAGGAAGAGAAGAAGAGAAAAGAGGAACAGGAGAGAAGGGAGCATGAGGAGTACTTGAAGCTTAAGGAGGCTTTTACTGTTGAGGAAGAAGGGGAGAAGGAAGGAGAAGATGAGCAGGAATCTCAAGGCTTGCTGCAAGAGTTTATTGAATACATCAAGGTCCATATAAATAAGTCCTATACGTGTACTTTTCATCATAAGATATATCTTCAATAATTTTCATGTTAAATCAATTATTTTACATTTTAACTCAAGGAGGTGTTTAGATAGTCATAATATACCTTACATTCTCCCATAAGTGACAGAGTTACTAGAAAATACATCCGTTATAAAATTTTAATGTTATAATGGGCCTACTTGGTATATGAAACACTTGTGGTTTGTGAAGCCATTGGTATAACAGATTAATGTTTATGGAATGTGTTTATGTAACCAGCTATGCCCTGCCCTATGCTAGATATGACACCCATTTCAAGATTGTTTTTCACATTCCATCAACAAGTGTAGTGATAACTTGTGGAGTACTGTAATCTGTGCATCTAGAACTATTATTTTGTAGAAAATTTAAACTCTACAGATATTTAACAGAACAGATAACAGAACGTGCATGTGATTGGGTAGTTATCAAACATTTCAAGAAAAATGTATGTACTTGCCCTACCACTGAAAAAACTGACACATAGGTACAGTATATGAATAGGGTAGCAAATGTATACATATATTTTCATTGGATTCATTACACCTCCGAAGAGGCAGTTTTGAATGTTTGAAGTTTGTTTGGTAGACCTGCTGCCAATAATACCACTCAGCAGTGTAAGTTGGTAAGCAAGCCTACGGCGATGGTGAATAACTGCCTCAGTTTTACTATTGCTATTTTAAAAACACTTGTGGTTTTTCATGATCATGGAATGTTTATATAACACTGTTATTCATATAAACATTATCACAGTATGCATACATATTATATACGTACATATATACTTTGTCTTTCATATATGTACACATACGTACGTATATAGAAGTAGTTCCCTCTTCTTTAGTTACTATGTAAAAGAATCTGTAAAATTAACAACTTATTATTTGCAACAACTGTACAGTTAGTATGTTACAACAATTTTAATGCCATTTCTCCTCCTCAGTCTTGTAAAGTTGTGCTACTTGAAGAACTGGCAGCTCAATTCAGTCTCAGAACACAGGTACCACAACACAATATAGGTACCACCACAGCACAATATAGGTACCACAACACCATATAGGTACCACCACAACACAATATAGGTACCACTACAGCACAATATAGGTACCACTACAGCACAATACAGGTACCACAACACAATATAGGTACCACTACAGCACAATATAGGTACAGTAGAACCTCGGTTATCCGAACCTCAATTAACCGGCTGCTCGGATTATCCGGACTCGAAGGTCGCATAATCTTATTAACGCCCATCGTTTTTTTGCGAAGTAATGGTTAGTTCGAGTGGCTCTGCGAGGAAAAGGAAGCGCTTAGTTCTTCCCCTAGAGAGCAAGATAGCTATACTGGAGCGACTGAAGGCTGGAGCAACCCAAGCGCAGCTTGCGGAGGAGTACGGGATCAGAAGTTCGACCGCTGGCGATATCAAAATTACATATTCATTAGGATGATTCACATATCCGGCCATAGCTTGGTCCCATTGAGGCCGGATAACCGAGGTTCTACTGTACCACCACAACACAATATAGGTGTACCACCACAGCACAATTATGTGGTCACTTCTTATTATGCTATAAGACCCACTGCTACTGTTGGCTTGGGAGAATAGATTATCGATCTCATTCTCCTAACCACAAGTGTTTCTTCCAAAGGCCCACACTCTCTTGCTAGCTAGGTATGTATTTACAATTGACTCTTCTCTCCTTTATCTTAACTGCATGCATGTGTTTCTTTTGTAGGAGGCAGTTGACAGAATTAAGCAGCTTCAAGAAATGGGCCGTCTTACTGGAGTTTTAGATGATAGAGGAAAGTTCATTTACATATCAGCTGAAGAGTTGGATGCTGTAGCTTCATTTATTAAACAAAAGGGAAGAATTTCTCTACAACAACTAGCAAATTCAAGTAACACACTTATAAACTTAAGCTAAATTGCAGGGACAGCATGTATTTTAATTATTTTAAAATAATTGCGTCAATATTATTTTTGATTATGTCCTGATTAGCTGTATACTTATATAATGTGTTCAGCCTAATTTGATCTGGACTTGGATATAGAAATAATTATATCATCATTGTCGTCATATCCATTTTGGATCAGGACTTGTATAGAATTAGACTAATATTTGTGCAAAATACACCAAAATAATCTTACATGAACCAAATGAAGAGGAGAAGATGTACATATAAACCATTGTAGTGTGATTTAGCATGGAATAAGTAACAAAAGTTGTTTCATTAATGACAGAACACTTTGTTGCAATTCTGTTGCTGGCTTTGATGAAGCCTTTTTCTTGATCTGATCATTCATAGATATCAATTTCTTTGTTAAACCTTTAAGATTGGGCATTTTCTGAAATGAAATAAAAAGCCAGAAGTTATAAGTCAGTGTTACTGCTGCTATATTATGTGGCAATGTCTCCATGGCAACCTTGAAGGCTTACCTGAATGTGGTTGCAATTTTGCCTACAGATGTTTAGAAGAGTCTGGAGTGTAATGAGGTAGACATCAAGGTAGGTAGCATGAACCTTGATCATGATGTCAATCAGGACTTGAACCATACTGCTGTGGTAGTCCAGCATCCTTTTGCATATAGCAGGCCACTGAACACAGAAAACCATGGAATACGTATATACACTCATTACAGGTCTCAGCTAATGACAACTTTTGATTGAAGCTTGAAGCATACACCAACATTTAAATACTTAACTGTGACATGAACAAATGAATCAACTTAAATAATGCTATTTGATATAGTTTTGATACCTACATATGGCATAGGTATTCTTAAATAAATAACAAGTAACACTACAATATTTGCTATTAAAAACTGTCAATTTGAATTCTTTAAGGAGGGAGCAAATGTTCCCCTACGTATACATCTCCCCATAACCTAAACTTAATGGTACTTAATAATATGTCTTGGTATAACGTATATTGGCTGTCATACTGAGAGATTGACTGTCACTGAGAGCATGTAACCTACGTACCATTGAAAGATTGAAGAGTATGTTGATGGCAATCTTTGCTTTGTTCAGAGTGACCTTATTCCTGTTGGAGTTGGTAATGTGGTCAACGATGACAGGCAAGGCTTCACTTCTCAATATAACATCACTGCAGCTCTCTGAGACACTGGTATAGAAAACTATGAAAATGGAGTAATACACAGTAGTCCTCACAATAAATCACATATAAATATAATAAATATACATATGTAGGTATGTGTACACTTTACTGTGCCTGTTACTATATATAAAGGAGAAACACGAAAGAAACATTGCTATGGCAATTGTAGCTCAGTGGCAGCACACAGTGATTGTCATAGCCAGCTGTCCTAAATTGTACTCCCAGCAATGGCTTCTCTTTCGTGTCTTTCTCCCTTCATGATGTTTGAGAATGATAATTTAGTTTGATTATCACATTGGTCAAAACCAACCTAGTTTTTCAAGCACCTCAATGACCTGTGACATGTACCGACCCTTGATAAGAATGTCTAAGAGGTGGGGCAATCTGTTTCGTAACTGTTTGCTCTCCTGCAATTTGGCATGAGCTGCCTCTAATCTCCTGTGTGTCTCAACTATGGCTGCTGTTCTAACGTATTTCCATATGGAGTACAAATATGTCCAATGAATATTTTTAACATGTTTGAATATAAAAAGATGCAGTTATAGGGAGTAAGTTTAGTTGCGGTCATTATGATAAGTTTATTGGAGCTATCTGCAACGAAAATCGAGCTAGATTGAACGTTTTGACCCTTAGGTCTTCATCAGCAATAATGCTAGCTCCAATAAACTTATCTATCAAAGATGCAGCTAGTATATATATATATTCACTTATTAGGGTCTGTTTCAGCATTAACTAAATATATGAATTGTGTATATAGGCATTCAACTTTATATTTGTACGTACATGTAATTAAAAAGATTATGTACTTACTTGTATTGCACTAGCAGCTCTATCCCTCCTCATTTTAACAAGCATTCTCTTACAGATAACTCTCCTCCAATGTGATTGGACAGTAACAGTTGCCTTCCTAAGAGCCAAATAGGCCCTCCTATCACTGTCTCCAGATAAACAAGCTCGGAGGTACCTCTGAATGCTTCTAACAGCTGCCTTCTTTTCCAAGAAAGCCTTCCTTATTCTGCATGAAATGTATGATCTTTCAATAGTAGCTACAGCTTGTTTCATGTTATTGTATTCCTTCCTGGCTGAGAATCTCTTCCAGGCAGCTTGGATAGTAATGACAGCTCCACGGTGAACATGAGAGCTGAGAAATGCTCTCCTCCTCTCTACCACGGCTGTTGAATTACAACAGCAGCTGCTCTCTGCTTATCTAAATATCTTTGCAGCAAGTATCTTCGGACAATTGCAACTGATTGGATTATAACCACTGAGTGCTTCTCTTGGGTAAATGTTTTCCTCGCAAACCAGCCTCTCAAAGCTGATTGAATGGTAGTGGCTGCAGACCATTGATTCTTGATTGACATAGCAAGAAGAAGTATTGAGAGAGGATAAGAAGAGAAGAGAAGCATTGAGACATGAAGAGTTGAAGAAAGAAGAAGAGAAAGAGAAGTTACTTGATGAAAAATTGGTTAGGTGATAGGGATTTCTTCTAACTGTGTCAAATTCATCTTTAAGATGGTTCATCTTTAGTTTTTTAAGTGAGCATCTAGAGATGTGGTTTGTTTCTTTAGAATTGGATATTTTGACCCTGGAGGTCTTTGTCAGTCACTTAAGAAGATTCCCAGGGTTGAAATGTCTGATTCTAAAGAAACAAACTTCATCTCCAGATGCTCAAAAGACTACAGATAAAGGTGTTAGTGTACAGTAGCTTATGTGTTTAGTTGTGTAAAGGACAAAATTAGCATATAAGTGCAAGTGTTTTTTGGAATTTCTGCCTGCCAGACTTTAGTTATTATTACATATAGGCTGAGGAAGAGAAGAAGAGAAAAGAGGAACAGGAGAGAAGGGAGCATGAGGAGTACTTGAAGCTTAAGGAGGCTTTTACTGTTGAGGAAGAAGGGGAGAAGGAAGGAGAAGATGAGCAGGAATCTCAAGGCTTGCTGCAAGAGTTTATTGAATACATCAAGGTCCATATGAATAAGTCCTATAAGTATACTTTTCATCATAAGATATATCTTCAATAATTTCATGTTAAATCAACTATTTACATTTTAACTCAAGGTGGTGTTAAGATAGACATAATATACGTACCTTACATTCTCCCATAAGTGACAGAGTTACTAGAAAACACATCCATTATAAAATTTTAATGTTATAATGGGCCTACTTGATATGTGAAACACTTGTGGTTTGTGAAGCCATTGGTATAACAGATTAATGTTTATGGAATGTGTTCATGTAACCAGCTATGCCCTGCCCTATGCTAGATATGACACCCATTTCAAGATTGTTTTTCACATTCCATCAACTAAGTGTAGTGATAACTCGTGGAGTACTGTAATCTGTGCATCTAGAACTATTATTTTGTAGAAAATTTAAACTCTACAGATATCCACTTTAACCGAACGTGCATGTGATTGGGTAGTTATCAAACATTTCAAGAAAAATGTACATACTTGCCCTACCACTGAAAAACTAACACGTATGTAGATGAATAGGGTAGCAAATGTATACATAATATATAATTTGCATTGGATTCATTAAACCTCCGAAGAGGCAGAGTTCATCGAGCATTTGTTTGTTTGAGTGATTTTTTTTGGGAATGGTAGACCTGCTGCCCAATAATACCACTCAGCAGTGTAAGTTGGTAAGCAAGCCTACGGTGATGGTGAATAACTGCCTCAATTTTACTATTGCAGTTTTAAAAACACTTGTGGTTTTCATGATCAATTTAGCATTCATGGAATGTTTATATAACACTGTTATGCATATAAACATTATCACAGTACGCATACATATTATTTTATATACTTTCATATATGTACATATACGTATATAAAAGTAGTTCCCTCTTCTTTAGTTACTATGTAAAAGAATCTGTAAATATAACAACTTATTATTTGCAACAAATGTACAGTTAGTATGTTACAAAAGCTTCTTCCAAAGGCCCACACTCTCTTGCTAGCTAGGTATGTATTTACATTTGACTCTTCTCTTCTTTATCTTAACTGCATGCATGTGTTTCTTTTGTAGGAAGCAGTTGACAGAATTAAGCAGCTTCAAGAAATGGGCCATCTTACTGGAATTTTAGATGATAGAGGAAAGTTCATTTACATATCAGCTGAAGAGTTGGATGCTGTAGCTTCATTTATTAAACAAAAGGGAAGAATTTCTCTACAACAACTAGCAAATTCAAGTAACACACTTATAAACTTAAGCTAAATTGCATGGACAGCATGTATTTTAATTATTTTAAAATAATTGCATCAGTATTATTCTTGATTATGTCCTGATTAGCTGTACATGTATACTTAATGTGTTCAGCCTAATTTGATCTGGACTAGGATATAGAATTAATTATATCATCGTCATCATATTCATTTTGGATCAGGACTTGTATAGAATTAGACTAATATTTGTGCAAAATACACCAAAATAATCTTACATGAATCAAATGAAGAAGAGAAGATGTACATATAAACCATTGTAGTGTGATTTAGCATGGAATAAGTAACAAAAGTTGTTTCATTAATGACAGAACATTTTGTTGCAATTCTGTTGCTGGCTTTGATGAAGCCTTTTTCTTGATCTGATCATTCATAGATATCAATTTCTTTGTTAAACCTTTAAGATTGGGCATTTTCTGAAATGAAATAAAAAGCCAGAAGTTATAAGTCAATGTTACTGCTGCTATATTATGTAGCAATGTCTCCATGGCAAACCTTGAAGGCTTACCTGAATGTGGTTGCAATTTTGCCTACAGATGTTTAGAAGCGTCTGGAGTGCAATGAGGTAGACATCAAGGTAGGTAGCATGAACCTTGATCATGATGTCAATCAGGACTTGAACTATACTGCTGTGGTAGTCCAGCATCCTTCTGCATATAGCAGGCCACTGAACACAGAAAACCATGGAATACACTCATTACAGGTTTCAGCTAATGACAACTTTTGATTGAAGCTTGAAGCATACACCAACATTTAAATACTTCACAGTGATATGCACAAATGAATCAACTTAAATAATGCTATTTGATACAGTTCTGATACCTACATATGGCATAGGTATTCTTAAAATAAATAACGAGTAACACTACAATATTTGCTATTAAAAACTGTCAATTTGACTTCTTTAAAAGGAGGGAGCAAATGTTCCCCTGCATCTCCTAAACTTAATGGTGCTTAATAATATATCTTGGTATAATGTATATTGACTGTCATACTGAGAGCATGTACCCTACATACCATTGAAAGATTGAAGAGTATGTTGATGGCAATCTTTGCTTTGTTCAGAGTGACCTTATTCCTGTTGGAGTTGGTTATGTGGTCAACGATGACAGGCAGGGCTTCACTCCTCAATATGACATCACTGCAGCTCTCTGAGACACTGGTATAGAAAACTGTAAAAATGGAGTAATACAATGTAGTCCTCACAATAAATCACATAAAAATATAATAAATATACATACATGTAGGTATGTGTACACTTTACTGTGTATATAAAGGAGAAACACGAAAGAAACATTGCTATGGCATTTGTAGCTCAGTGGCAGCACACACTGATGGTCATAGCCAGCTGTCCTAGATTGTACTCCCAGCAATGGCTTCTCTTTCGTGTCTTTCTCCCTTCATGATGTTTGAGAATGATAATTTAGTTTGATTATCACACTGGTCAAAACCAACCTAGTTTTTCAAGCACCTCAATGACCTGTGACATGTACCGACCCTTGATAAGAATGTCTAAGAGGTGGGGCAATCTGTTTCGTAACTGTTTGCTCTCCTGCAATTTGGCATGACCTGCCTCCAATCTCCTGTGTGTCTCAACTATGGCTGCTGTTCTAACATATTTCCTTACGTAGTACCCTCTCCATATGGACTAGATGGAGTACAAATAGGTCCAATGAATATCTTTAAGACAATTCATGCTTGAGTATATAAAGATGCAGTTATAGGGAGTAATTTTAGCTGTGGTCATTATGATAGATAAGTTTATTGGAGCTATCTGCAACGAAAATCGAGCTAGATTGAACGTTTTGACCCTTAGGTCTTTATCAGCAATAATGCTAGCTCCAATAAACTTATCTATCAAAGATGCAGTTAGTATATATATATAGGGTCTGTTTCAGCATTAACAAAATATATGAATTGTGTATATAGGCATTCTATTTTATATTTGTACGTACATATCTTCATATGTAATTAAAAAGATTATGTACTTACTTGTATTGCACTAGCAGCTCTATCCCTCCTCATTTTAACAAGCATTCTCTTACAGATAACTCTCCTCCAATGTGATTGGACAGTAACAGCTGCCTTCCTAAGAGCCAAATAGGCCCTCCTATCACTGCCTCCAGATAAACGAGCTCGGAGGTACCTCTGATGCTTCTAACAGCTGCCTTCTTTTCCAAGAAAGCCTTCCTTATTCTGCATGAAATGTATGATCTTTCAATAGTAGCTACAGCTTGTTTCATGTTATTATATTCCTTCCTGGCTGAGAATCTCTTATATAAATATCTTTGCAGCAAGTATCTTCGGACAACTGATTGGATTATAACCACTGAGTGCTTCTCTTGGGTAAATGTTTTCCTCGCAAACCAGCCTCTCAAAGCTGATTGAATGGTAGTGGAGAAGGAAGGAGAAGATGAGCAGGAATCTCAAGCCTTGCTGCAAGAGATTAAATTCATCAAGGTCCATATAAATAAGTCCTATACGTGTACTTTTCATCATAAGATATATCTTCAATAATTTTCATGTTAAATCAATTATAACTCTAGGAGGTGTTAGGATAGTCATAATATACCTTACATTCTCCCATAACAGTACGCATACATATTATTTTATATACTTTCATATATGTACATATATATATATAAAAGTAGTTCCCTCTTCTTTAGTTACTATATATATATGAAGTTTAAACTTGGTGTCTACATTCACAGACATATATGAAACATTTCCAAACAGTTTTAGAAATTTTGATTTGTACACAAATTTGCCCTATCTCTCACTATACATTAACTTTGTATACCAGAATTTAATGTACATTGAGGGCTGTAACTCTATCAAATGGAGAGATATGAAGCTAACACTTTGTGTCAGCATTCACAGACATCTATAGAGCATAACCAATGAGTTTTTGAAATTTTACTGGAACTAAAAATTTGCCTTATCTCTCACTATACATTAACTTTGTATACCAGAATTTAATGTACATTGAGGGCTGTAACTCTATCAAATGGAGAGATATGAAGCTAACACTTTGTGTCAGCATTCACAGACATCTATGGAGTATAACCAATGAGTTTTTGAAATTTTGCTGGAACCTAAAATTTGCCCTATCTCTCACCATACATTAACTTTGTATAGCAGTAGTTGAAAGTACATTTATGGCTCTAACTCTGCCAAATGAAGAGATTTGGATCTGAAACTCTATATCAGTATTCACAGACATGTATGACACATTTCCAAACAATTTTTAGAAATTTTGATTTCTACATAAATTTGCCCTATCTCTCCCCATACATTAACTTAATATATGTACATTTAGTACCGTAACACTGTCAATTCTGTAAATATGAAGCTTAAACTTGGTATCTACATTCACAGACATGTATGAAACATTTCCAAACAGTTTTAGAAATTTTGATTTCTACATAAATTTGCCCTATCTCTCCTCATACATTAGCTTAATACACAATACAATGTACATTTAGTGCTGTAACTCTGTCAAATGGCTAAATATGAAGTTTAAACTTGGTGTCTACATTCACAGACATGTATGAAACATTTCCAAATAGTTTTTGAAATTTTGATTTCTACATAAATTTGCCCTATCTCTCCTCATACATTAACTTAATTCACAATACAATGTACATTTAGTGCCGTAACTCTGTCAAATGGCTAAATATAAGGTTTAAACTTGGTGTCTACATTCACAGACATGTATGAAACATTTCCAAACAGTTTTAGAAATTTTGATTTCTATATACATAAATTTGCCCTATCTCTCGCCATACATTAATCCTAATTGCGTAATACTATAAATGGCCGACCTTGAGTAGGTGTAAGAGTGAAAATGCGGTACTGTATATATTTCTATAAAAATAGAACTCTTTGAAAGATTTCTTATACACGTGGATATGCACTCGGTAGTACTTGATTGTTGTTGAAGCAGTATCTATCCACATATATTATATGGATGTCGTTAAAGTGAAATTTTGCCGATCGACGGCCAACGAAACTCCAAAGAAAAAAAGTTGGACCATACCGAACGCTACCATCCACGACGCTCAGAGGCCGGGATCGGTGGTAACGCTCTGCCGAGTTGAGCTTTGGGTGTCACTTGCGTGAGAAGAACCAGTTCTTCTCGATATGGCCGACTCATATGAATCCTAAGATATCAGATGCCAATCCCACATTACGTGGAACCCCCCCGAAATCCGGATTATTGGTGAGCACGTCTCTATGGCACCAACCGATTAGGAGACAGCTTCAGAGTCTAAGCGCTACCAACCTCTATGGGAACCGCTACCACCATAGAGATGTGTCCAGGTAGGCCTACTTTATAAGGTTTTGCGCTTCTATTTAAACAAGAAAATTTCAAAAGGAAACGATTGTGGTTGGCGCAATTCCATACTTAAGAATAGGGTATTTGCGAGAAAAATGTAGTCAAATTATATCAAGTTAATTCGGGATGAGTGCATCGTTCCAAGCCATTTTAAAGGTATATCCAGTATTCGTGGTTCATCTAGAAACTAGGAAAAATGGATAGAATCCTGTAAGTGTCTTGATTGGCGGAGGAGACCAACTTTTCTGGTCCCATGTAGAAACGATTTTAGCGAGAGGTGTTCCGATATGAACGTAAACTGGTATAACCAGCCACACTCAATCTCAATTGCAGTAATAGCATAATGGCTACCTGCCTCTATGTAAAGACCTTCTGACAGCTGCGTTCTGGACTGTCCCTGCGTGTTTCTAGTTGCCCCATTCATGTTAAAACATTTTAACTTGGTATGCCGATAATTTGCATAATAGTATCGCACGATATATATGCTACACCATTTAAGGTCGTATAGTAGAAATTTAATGTACATTAGAGTGCTGTAGCTCTGTCAAATGGTGAGATATGAAGCTGAAACATTGTGTAAGTATTCACAGAGATGTATGAAAGGTTTGCATTGAGTTTTGCAATTTTTAAAATCAACTGAAATTTGCCCTATCTCTCCTCATACATTAACTTAACAAATGTACATTTAGTGCCGTAACTCTGTCAAATCGGTAAATACGAAGCTTAAACTTGGTATCTCCATTCACAGACATGTATGAAACATTTCCAAACAGTTTTAAAAATTTTGATTTCTACATAAATTTGCCCTATCTCTCCTCATACATTAACTTAATTCACAATACAATGTACATTTAGTGCTGTAACTCTGTCAAATCGGTAAATACGAAGCTTAAACTTGGTGTCTACATTCACAGACATGTATGAAACATTTCCAAACAGTTTTAGAAATTTTGATTTCTACATAAATTTGCCCTATCTCTCCTCATGCATTAACTTAATGCACAATACAATGTACATTTAGTGCTGTAACTCTGTCAAATGGCTAAATATGAAGTTTAAACTTGGTGTCTACATTCACAGACATGTATGAAACATTTTCAAACAGTTTTAAAAATTTTGATTTCTACATAAATTTGCCCTATCTCTCCTCATACATTAACTTAATACACAATACAATGTACATTTAGTGCTGTAACTCTGTCAAATGGCTAAATATGAAGTTTAAACTTGGTGTCTACATTCACAGACATGTATGAAACATTTCCAAACAGTTTTTGAAATTTTGATTTCTACATAAATTTGCCCTATCTCTCCTCATACATTAACTTAATTCACAATACAATGTACATTTAGTGCCGTAACTCTGTCAAATCGGTAAATATAAGGTTTAAACTTGGTGTCTACATTCACAGTCATATATGAAACATTTCCAAACAGTTTTTGAAATTTTGATTTCTACATAAATTTGCCCTATCTCTCCTCATACATTAACTTAATTCACAATACAATGTACATTTAGTGCTGTAACTCTGTCAAATGGCTAAATATGAAGTTTAAACTTGGTGTCTACATTCACAGACATGTATGAAACATTTACAAACAGTTTTTGAATTTTGATTTCTACATAAATTTGCCCTATCTCTCCTCATACATTAACTTAATACACAATACAATGTACATTTAGTGCTGTAACTCTGTCAAATGGCTAAATATGAAGTTTAAACTTGGTGTCTACATTCACAGACATGTATGAAACATTTCCAAACAGTTTTTGAATTTTGATTTCTACATAAATTTGCCCTATCTCTCCTCATACATTAACTTAATTCACAATACAATGTACATTTAGTGCTGTAACTCTGTCAAATGGCTAAATATGAAGTTTAAACTTGGTGTCTTTACACAGACATGTATGAAACATTTTCAAACAGTTTTTGAAATTTTGATTTCTACATAAATTTGCCCTATCTCTCCTCATACATTAACTTAATTCACAATAAAATGTACATTTAGTACTGTAACTCTGTCAAATGGCTAAATATGAAGTTTAAACTTGGTGTCTACATTCACAGACATGTATGAAACATTTCCAAACAGTTTTTGAAATTTTGATTTCTACATAAATTTGTCCTATCTCTCCTCATACATTAACTTAATATATGTACATTTAGTACCGTAACACTGTCAATTTTGTAAATATGAAGCTTAAACTTGGTATCTACATTCACAGACATGTATGAAACATTTCCAAACAGTTTTTGAAATTTTGATTTCTACATAAATTTGCCCTATCTTTCCTCATACATTAACTTAATATATGTACATTTAGTACCGTAACACTGTCAATTCTGTAAATATGAAGCTTAAACTTAGTATCTACATTCACAGACATGTATGAAACATTTCCAAACAGTTTTAGAAATTTGATTTCTACATAAATTTGCCCTATCTCTCACTATACATTAGCTTAATACACAATACAATGTACATTTAGTGCTGTAACACTGTCAAATCGGTAAATCTGAAGCTTAAACTTGGTATCTACATTCACAGACATGTATGAAACATTTCCAAACAGTTTTTGAAATTTTGATTTCTACATAAATTTGCCCTATCTCTCCTCATACATTAACTTAATTCACAATTCAATGTACATTTAGTACTGTAACTCTGTCAAATGGCTAAATATGAAGTTTAAACTTGGTGTCTACATTCACAGTCATATATGAAACATTTCCAAACAGTTTTAGAAATTTTGATTTCTACATAAATTTGCCCTATCTCTCACTATACATTAGCTTAATACACAATACAATGTACATTTAGTGCCGTAACACTGTCAAATCGGTAAATCTGAAGCTTAAACTACATTCACAGACATGTATGAAACATTTCCAAACAGTTTTTGAAATTTGATTTCTACATAAATTTGCCCTATCTCTCCTCATACATTAACTTAATACACAATACAATGTACATTTAGTGCTGTAACTCTGTCAAATGGCTAAATATGAAGTTTAAACTTGGTGTCTACATTCACAGACATGTATGAAACATTTCCAAACAGTTTTTGAATTTTGATTTCTACATAAATTTGCCCTATCTCTCCTCATACATTAACTTAATTCACAATACAATGTACATTTAGTGCTGTAACTCTGTCAAATGGCTAAATATGAAGTTTAAACTTGGTGTCTTTACACAGACATGTATGAAACATTTTCAAACAGTTTTTGAAATTTTGATTTCTACATAAATTTGCCCTATCTCTCCTCATACATTAACTTAATTCACAATAAAATGTACATTTAGTACTGTAACTCTGTCAAATGGCTAAATATGAAGTTTAAACTTGGTGTCTACATTCACAGACATGTATGAAACATTTCCAAACAGTTTTTGAAATTTTGATTTCTACATAAATTTGTCCTATCTCTCCTCATACATTAACTTAATATATGTACATTTAGTACCGTAACACTGTCAATTTTGTAAATATGAAGCTTAAACTTGGTATCTACATTCACAGACATGTATGAAACATTTCCAAACAGTTTTTGAAATTTTGATTTCTACATAAATTTGCCCTATCTTTCCTCATACATTAACTTAATATATGTACATTTAGTACCGTAACACTGTCAATTCTGTAAATATGAAGCTTAAACTTAGTATCTACATTCACAGACATGTATGAAACATTTCCAAACAGTTTTAGAAATTTGATTTCTACATAAATTTGCCCTATCTCTCACTATACATTAGCTTAATACACAATACAATGTACATTTAGTGCTGTAACACTGTCAAATCGGTAAATCTGAAGCTTAAACTTGGTATCTACATTCACAGACATGTATGAAACATTTCCAAACAGTTTTTGAAATTTTGATTTCTACATAAATTTGCCCTATCTCTCCTCATACATTAACTTAATTCACAATTCAATGTACATTTAGTACTGTAACTCTGTCAAATGGCTAAATATGAAGTTTAAACTTGGTGTCTACATTCACAGTCATATATGAAACATTTCCAAACAGTTTTAGAAATTTTGATTTCTACATAAATTTGCCCTATCTCTCACTATACATTAGCTTAATACACAATACAATGTACATTTAGTGCCGTAACACTGTCAAATCGGTAAATCTGAAGCTTAAACTACATTCACAGACATGTATGAAACATTTCCAAACAGTTTTTGAAATTTGATTTCTACATAAATTTGCCCTATCTCTCCTCATACATTAACTTAATACACAATACAATGTACATTTAGTGCTGTAACTCTGTCAAATGGCTAAATATAAGGTTTAAACTTGGTGTCTACATTCACAGTCATATATGAAACATTTCCAAACAGTTTTTGAAATTTTGATTTCTACATAAATTTGCCCTATCTCTCCTCATACATTAACTTAATTCACAATACAATGTACATTTAGTGCTGTAACTCTGTCAAATGGCTAAATATGAAGTTTAAACTTGGTGTCTACATTCACAGACATGTATGAAACATTTACAAACAGTTTTTGGAAATTTTGATTTCTACATAAATTTGTCCTATCTCTCCTCATACATTAACTTAATATATGTACATTTAGTACCGTAACACTGTCAATTCTGTAAATATGAAGCTTAAACTTGGTATCTACATTCACAGACATGTATGAAACATTTCCAAACAGTTTTAGAAATTTGATTTCTACATAAATTTGCCCTATCTCTCACTATACATTAGCTTAATACACAATACAATGTACATTTAGTGCTGTAACACTGTCAAATCGGTAAATCTGAAGCTTAAACTTGGTATCTACATTCACAGACATGTATGAAACATTTCCAAACAGTTTTTGAAATTTTGATTTCTACATAAATTTGCCCTATCTCTCCTCATACATTAACTTAATTCACAATTCAATGTACATTTAGTACTGTAACTCTGTCAAATGGCTAAATATGAAGTTTAAACTTGGTGTCTACATTCACAGTCATATATGAAACATTTCCAAACAGTTTTAGAAATTTTGATTTCTACATAAATTTGCCCTATCTCTCACTATACATTAGCTTAATACACAATACAATGTACATTTAGTGCCGTAACACTGTCAAATCGGTAAATCTGAAGCTTAAACTACATTCACAGACATGTATGAAACATTTCCAAACAGTTTTTGAAATTTGATTTCTACATAAATTTGCCCTATCTCTCCTCATACATTAACTTAATACACAATACAATGTACATTTAGTGCTGTAACTCTGTCAAATGGCTAAATATAAGGTTTAAACTTGGTGTCTACATTCACAGTCATATATGAAACATTTCCAAACAGTTTTTGAAATTTTGATTTCTACATAAATTTGCCCTATCTCTCCTCATACATTAACTTAATTCACAATACAATGTACATTTAGTGCTGTAACTCTGTCAAATGGCTAAATATGAAGTTTAAACTTGGTGTCTACATTCACAGACATGTATGAAACATTTACAAACAGTTTTTGGAAATTTTGATTTCTACATAAATTTGTCCTATCTCTCCTCATACATTAACTTAATATATGTACATTTAGTACCGTAACACTGTCAATTCTGTAAATATGAAGCTTAAACTTGGTATCTACATTCACAGACATGTATGAAACATTTCCAAACAGGTTTTGAAATTTTGATTTCTACATAAATTTGCCCTATCTCTCCTCATACATTAACTTAATATATATACATTTAGTACCATAACACTGTCAATTCTGTAAATATGAAGTTTAAACTTGGTGCCTACATTCACAGACATGTATGAAACATTTCCAAACAGTTTTAGAAATTTTGATTTTTACAAAAATATGCCCTATCTCTCCTCATACATTAACTTAATACACAATACAATGTACATTTAGTGCCGTAACTCTGTCAAATGGCTAAATATAAGGTTTAAACTTGGTGTCTACATTCACAGACATGTATGAAACATTTCTAAACAGTTTTAGAAATTTTGATTTCTACATAAATTTGCCCTATCTCTCCTCATACATTAACTTAATGCACAATACAATGTACATTTAGTGCTGTAACTCTGTCAAATGGCTAAATATGAAGTTTAAACTTGGTGTCTACATTCACAGACATGTATGAAACATTTCCAAACAGTTTTAGAAATTTTGATTTCTACAAAAATATGCCCTATCTCTCACTATACATTAGCTAAATACACAATACAATGTACATTTAGTGCTGTAACTCTGTCAAATGGCTAAATATAAGGTTTAAACTTGGTGTCTACATTCACAGACATATATGAAACATTTCCAAACAGTTTTAGAAATTTTGATTTCTACATAAATTTGCCCTATCTCTCACCATACATTAATCCTAATTGCGTAATACTATAAATGGCCGACCTTGAGTAGGTGTAAGAGCATAGATCTTACGTAGGTATATAAGATCTATGGTAAGAGTGAAAATGCGGTACTGTATATATTTCTGAAAAAATAGAACTCTTTGAAAGATTTCTTATACACGTGGATATGCACTCGGTAGTACTTGATTGTTGTTGAAGCAGTATCTATCCACATATATTATATGGATGTCGTTAAAGTGAAATTTTGCCGATCGACGGCCAACGAAACTCCAAAGAAAAAAAGTTGGACCATACCGAACGCTACCATCCACGACGCTCAGAGGCCGGGATCGGTGGTAACGCTCTGCCGAGTTGAGCTTTGGGTGTCACTTGCGTGAGAAGAACCAGTTCTTCTCGATATGGCCGACTCATATGAATCCTAAGATATCAGATGCCAATCCCACATTACGTGGAACCCCCCCGAAATCCGGATTATTGGTGAGCACGTCTCTATGGCACCAACCGATTAGGAGACAGCTTCAGAGTCTAAGCGCTACCAACCTCTATGGGAACCGCTACCACCATAGAGATGTGTCCAGGTAGGCCTACTTTATAAGGTTTTGCGCTTCTATTTAAACAAGAAAATTTCAAAAGGAAACGATTGTGGTTGGCGCAATTCCATACTTAAGAATAGGGTATTTGCGAGAAAAATGTAGTCAAATTATATCAAGTTAATTCGGGATGAGTGCATCGTCCCAAGCCATTTTAAAGGTATATCCAGTATTCGTGGTTCATCTAGAAACTGGGAAAAATGGATAGAATCCTGTAAGTGTCTTGATTGGCGGAGGAGACCAACTTTTCTGGTCCCATGTAGAAACGATTTTAGCGAGAGGTGTTCCGATATGAACGTAAACTGGTATAACCAGCCACACTCAATCTCAATTGCAGTAATAGCATAATGGCTACCTGCCTCTATGTAAAGACCTTCTGACAGCTGCGTTCTGGACTGTCCCTGCGTGTTTCTAGTTGCCCCATTCATGTTAAAACATTTTAACTTGGTATACCGATAATTTGCATAATAGTATCGCACGATATATATGCTACACCATTTAAGGTCGTATAGTAGAAATTTAATGTACATTAGAGTGCTGTAGCTCTGTCAAATGGTGAGATATGAAGCTGAAACATTGTGTAAGTATTCACAGAGATGTATGAAAGGTTTGCATTGAGTTTTGCAATTTTTAAAATCAACTGAAATTTGCCCTATCTCTCCCCATACATTAACTTAACAAATGTACATTTAGTGCCGTAACTCTGTCAAATCGGTAAATACGAAGCTTAAACTTGGTATCTACATTCACAGACATGTATGAAACATTTCCAAACAGTTTTTGAAATTTTGATTTCTACATAAATTTGCCCTATCTCTCCCCATACATTAACTTAATATACAATACAATGTACATTTAGTGCTGTAACTCTGTCAAATGGCTAAATATATATGTAAAAGAATCTGTAAATATAACAACCTATTATTTGCAACAAATGTACAGTTAGTATGTTACAAAAGCCCACACTATCTTTAAATTTGTTAGCTAGGTATGTATTTACATTTGACTCTTCTCTCCTTTATCTTAACTGCATGCATATGTTTCGTTTGTAGGAATCAGTTGACAGAATTAAGCAGCTCCAAGAAATGGGCCGTCTTACTGGAGTTTTAGATGATAGAGGAAAGTTCATTTACATATCAGCTGAAGAGTTGGATGCTGTAGCTTCATTTATTACACAAAAGGGAAGAATTTCTCTACAACAACTAGCAAATTCAAGTAACACACTTATAAACTTAAGCTAAATTGCATGGACAGTATGTATTTTAATATAATTGCATCAGTATTACTCTTGATTATGTTCTGATTACCTGTACATGTATACTTAATGTGTTCAGCCTAATTTGATCGGGACTTGGATATAGAATTAATTATATCATCATTGTCGTCGTATCCATTTTGGATCAGGACTTGTATGGAATTAGACTAATATTTGTGCAAAATACACCAAAAAAATCTTACATGAATCAAATGAAGAAGAGAAGATGTACGTATAAACCATTGTAGTGTGATTTAGCATGGAATAAGTAACAAAAGTTGTTTCATTAATGACAGAACATTTTGTTGCAATTCTGTTGCTGGCTTTGATGAAGCCTTTTTCTTGATCTGGTCATTCATAGATATCAATTTCTTTGTTAAACCTTTAAGATTGGGCATTTTCTGAAATGAAATAAAAAGCCAGAAGTTATAAGTCAGTGTTACTGCTGCTATATTATGTAGCAATGTCTCCATGGCAAACCTTGAGGCTTACCTGAATGTGGTTGCAATTTTGCCTACAGATGTTTAGAAGAGTCTGGAGTGCAATGAGGTAGACATCAAGGTAGGTAGCATGAACCTTGATCATGATGTCAATCAGGACCTGAACCATACTGCTGTGGTAGTCCAGCATCCTTCTGCATATAGCAGGCCACTGAACACAGAAAACCATGGAATACACTCATTACAGGTTTCAGCTAATGACAACTTTTGATTGAAGCTTGAAGCATACACCAACATTTAAATACTTCACAGTGACATGCACAAATGAATCAACTTAAATAATGCTATTTGATACAGTTCTGATACTACATATGGCATAGGTATTCTTAAAATAAATAACGAGTAACACTACAATATTTGCTATTAAAAACTGTCAATTTGACTTCTTTAAAAGGAGGGAGCAAATGTTCCCCTGCATCTCCTAAACTTAATGGTGCTTAATAATATATCTTGGTATAATGTATATTGACTGTCATACTGAGAGCATGTACCCTACATACCATTGAAAGATTGAAGAGTATGTTGATGGCAATCTTTGCTTTGTTCAGAGTGACCTTATTCCTGTTGGAGTTGGTTATGTGGTCAACGATGACAGGCAGGGCTTCACTCCTCAATATGACATCACTGCAGCTCTCTGAGACACTGGTATAGAAAACTGTAAAAATGGAGTAATACAATGTAGTCCTCACAATAAATCACATATAAATATAATGAATATACATATGTAGGTATGTGTACACTTTACTGTGTATATAAAGGAGAAACACGAAAGAAACATTGCTATGGCAATTTTAGCTCAGTGGCAGCACACACTGATGATCATAGCCAACTGTCCCAGATTGTACTCCCAGCAATGGCTTCTCTTTCGTGTCTTTCTCCCTTCATGATGTTTGAGAATGATAATTTAGTTTGATTATCACACTGGTCAAAACCAACCTAGTTTTTCAAGCACCTCAATGACCTGTGACATGTACCGACCCTTGATAAGAATGTCTAAGAGGTGGGGCAATCTGTTTCGTAACTGTTTGCTCTCCTGCAATTTGGCATGAGCTGCCTCCAATCTCCTGTGTGTCTCAACTATGGCTGCTGTTCTAACATATTTCCTTACGTAGTACCCTCTCCATATGGACTAGATGGAGTACAAATAGGTCCAATGAATATCTTTAAGACAATTCATGCTTGAGTATATAAAGATGCAGTTATAGGGAGTAATTTTAGCTGTGGTCATTATGATAGATAAGTTTATTGGAGCTATCTGCAACGAAAATCGTGCTAGATTGAACGTTTTGACCCTTAGGTCTTTATCAGCAATAATGCTAGCTCCAATAAACTTATCTATCAAAGATGCAGTTAGTATATATATATAGGGTCTGTTTCAGCATTAACAAAATATATGAATTGTGTATATAGGCATTCTATTTTATATTTGTACATACATATCTTCATATGTAATTAAAAAGATTATGTACTTACTTGTATTGCACTAGCAGCTCTATCCCTCCTCATTTTAACAAGCATTCTCTTACAGATAACTCTCCTCCAATGTGATTGGACAGTAACAGCTGCCTTCCTAAGAGCCAAATAGGCCCTCCTATCACTGCCTCCAGATAAACGAGCTCGGAGGTACCTCTGATGCTTCTAACAGCTGCCTTCTTTTCCAAGAAAGCCTTCCTTATTCTGCATGAAATGTATGATCTTTCAATAGTAGCTACAGCTTGTTTCATGTTATTATATTCCTTCCTGGCTGAGAATCTCTTATATAAATATCTTTGCAGCAAGTATCTTCGGACAACTGATTGGATTATAACCACTGAGTGCTTCTCTTGGGTAAATGTTTTCCTCGCAAACCAGCCTCTCAAAGCTGATTGAATGGTAGTGGAGAAGGAAGGAGAAGATGAGCAGGAATCTCAAGCCTTGCTGCAAGAGATTAAATACATCAAGGTCCATATAAATAAGTCCTATACGTGTACTTTTCATCATAAGATATATCTTCAATAATTTTCATGTTAAATCAATTATAACTCTAGGAGGTGTTAGGATAGTCATAGTATACCTTACATTCTCCCATAACAGTACGCATACATATTATTTTATATACTTTCATATATGTACATATATATATATAAAAGTAGTTCCCTCTTCTTTAGTTACTATATATATATGAAGTTTAAACTTGGTGTCTACATTCACAGACATATATGAAACATTTCCAAACAGTTTTAGAAATTTTGATTTGTACACAAATTTGCCCTATCTCTCACTATACATTAACTTTGTATACCAGAATTTAATGTACATTGAGGGCTGTAACTCTATCAAATGGAGAGATATGAAGCTAACACTTTGTGTCAGCATTCACAGACATCTATAGAGCAAAACCAATGAGTTTTTGAAATTTTACTGGAACTAAAAATTTGCCTTATCTCTCACTATACATTAACTTTGTATACCAGAATTTAATGTACATTGAGGGCTGTAACTCTATCAAATGGAGAGATATGAAGCTAACCCTTTGTGTCAGCATTCACAGACATCTATGGAGTATAACCAATGAGTTTTTGAAATTTTGCTGTAACTTAAAATTTGCCGTATCTCTCACCATACATTAACTTTGTATAGCAGTAGTTGAAAGTACATTTATGGCTCTAACTCTGCCAAATGAAGAGATTTGGATCTGAAACTCTATATCAGTATTCACAGACATGTATGACACATTTCCAAACAATTTTTAGAAATTTTGATTTCTACATAAATTTGCCCTATCTCTCCCCATACATTAACTTAACAAATGTATATTTAGTGCCGTAACACTGTCAATTCTGTAAATATGAAGCTTAAACTTGGTATCTACATTCACAGACATGTATGAAACATTTCCAAACAGTTTTTGAAATTTTGATTTCTACATAAATTTGCCCTATCTCTCACCATACATTAATCCTAATTGCGTAATACTATAAATGGTCGACCTTGAGTAGGTGTAAGAGTGAAAATGCGGTACTGTATATATTTCTATAAAAATAGAACTCTTTGAAAGATTTCTTATACACGTGGATATGCACTCGGTAGTACTTGATTGTTGTTGAAGCAGTATCTATCCACATATATTATATGGATGTCGTTAAAGTGAAATTTTGCCGATCGACGGCCAACGAAACTCCAAAGAAAAAAAGTTGGACCATACCGAACGCTACCATCCACGACGCTCAGAGGCCGGGATCGGTGGTAACGCTCTGCCGAGTTGAGCTTTGGGTGTCACTTGCGTGAGAAGAACCAGTTCTTCTCGATATGGCCGACTCATATGAATCCTAAGATATCAGATGCCAATCCCACATTACGTGGAACCCCCCCGAAATCCGGATTATTGGTGAGCACGTCTCTATGGCACCAACCGATTAGGAGACAGCTTCAGAGTCTAAGCGCTACCAACCTCTATGGGAACCGCTACCACCATAGAGATGTGTCCAGGTAGGCCTACTTTATAAGGTTTTGCGCTTCTATTTAAACAAGAAAATTTCAAAAGGAAACGATTGTGGTTGGCGCAATTCCATACTTAAGAATAGGGTATTTGCGAGAAAAATGTAGTCAAATTATATCAAGTTAATTCGGGATGAGTGCATCGTCCCAAGCCATTTTAAAGGTATATCCAGTATTCGTGGTTCATCTAGAAACTGGGAAAAATGGATAGAATCCTGTAAGTGTCTTGATTGGCGGAGGAGACCAACTTTTCTGGTCCCATGTAGAAACGATTTTAGCGAGAGGTGTTCCGATATGAACGTAAACTGGTATAACCAGCCACACTCAATCTCAATTGCAGTAATAGCATAATGGCTACCTGCCTCTATGTAAAGACCTTCTGACAGCTGCGTTCTGGACTGTCCCTGCGTGTTTCTAGTTGCCCCATTCATGTTAAAACATTTTAACTTGGTATACCGATAATTTGCATAATAGTATCGCACGATATATATGCTACACCATTTAAGGTCGTATAGTAGAAATTTAATGTACATTAGAGTGCTGTAGCTCTGTCAAATGGTGAGATATGAAGCTGAAACATTGTGTAAGTATTCACAGAGATGTATGAAAGGTTTGCATTGAGTTTTGCAATTTTTAAAATCAACTGAAATTTGCCCTATCTCTCCTCATACATTAACTTAACAAATGTACATTTAGTGCCGTAACTCTGTCAAATCGGTAAATACGAAGCTTAAACTTGGTGTCTACATTCACAGACATGTATGAAACATTTCCAAACAGTTTTTGAAATTTTGATTTCTACATAAATTTGCCCTATCTCTCCTCATACATTAACTTAATGCACAATACAATGTACATTTAGTGCTGTAACTCTGTCAAATGGCTAAATATGAAGTTTAAACTTGGTATCTACATTCACAGACATGTATGAAATAGTTTTTGAAATTTTGATTTCTACATAAATTTGCCCTATCTCTCCTCATACATTAACTTAATTCACAATACAATGTACATTTAGTGCTGTAACTCTGTCAAATGGCTAAATATGAAGTTTACACTTGGTGTCTACATTCACAGACATGTATGAAACATTTCCAAACAGTTTTTGAAATTTTGATTTCTACATAAATTTGCCCTATCTCTCCTCGTACATTAACTTAATATATGTACATTTAGTACCGTAACACTGTCAATTCTGTAAATATGAAGCTTAAACTTGGTATCTACATTCACAGACATGTATGAAACATTTTCAAACAGTTTTTGAAATTTTGATTTTTACATAATATAAATTTGTCCAATCTCTCCTCATACATTAACTTAATACACAATACAATTTACATTTAGTGCCGTAACTCTGTCAAATGGCTAAATATGAAGTTTAAACTTGGTGTCTACATTCAGAGACATGTATGAAACATTTTCAAACAGTTTTTGAAATTTTGATTTTTACATAATATAAATTTGTCCTATCTCTCCTCATACATTAACTTAATACACAATACAATTTACATTTAGTGCCGTAACTCTGTCAAATGGCTAAATATGAAGTTTAAACTTGGTGTCTACATTCACAGACATGTATGAAACATTTCCAAATAGTTTTTGAAATTTTGATTTCTACATAAATTTGCCCTATCTCTCCTCATACATTAACTTAATATATGTACATTTAGTACCGTAACACTGTCAATTCTGTAAATATGAAGCTTAAACTTGGTATCTACATTCACAGACATGTATGAAACATTTCCAAACAGTTTTTAAAATTTTGATTTCTACATAAATTTGCCCTATCTCTCCTCATACATTAACTTAATACACAATACAATGTACATTTAGTGCTGTAACTCTGTCAAATGGCTAAATATGAAGTTTAAACTTGGTGTCTACATTCACAGACATGTATGAAACATTTCCAAATAGTTTTTGAAATTTTGATTTCTACATAAATTTGCCCTATCTCTCCTCATACATTAACTTATTATATGTACATTTAGTACCGTAACACTGTCAATTCTGTAAATATGAAGCTTAAACTTGGTATCTACATTCACAGACATGTATGAAACATTTCCAAACAGTTTTTAAAATTTTGATTTCTACATAAATTTGCCCTATCTCTCCTCATACATTAACTTAATACACAATACAATGTACATTTAGTGCTGTAACTCTGTCAAATGGCTAAATATGAAGTTTAAACTTGGTGTCTACATTCACAGACATGTATGAAACATTTCCAAACAGTTTTTGAAATTTTGATTTCTACATAAATTTGCCCTATCTCTCCTCATACATTAACTTAATTCACAATACAATGTACATTTAGTGCTGTAACTCTGTCAAATGGCTAAATATGAAGTTTAAACTTGGTGTCTACATTCACAGACATGTATGAAACATTTTCAAACAGTTTTTGAAATTTTGATTTCTACATATATTTGCCCTATCTCTCCTCATACATTAACTTAATTCACATTACAATGTACATTTAGTGCCGTAACTCTGTCAAATCGGTAAATACGAAGCTTAAACTTGGTGTCTACATTCACAGACATGTATGAAACATTTTCAAACAGTTTTTGAAATTTTGATTTCTACTTAAATTTACCCTATCTCTCCTCAGACATTAACTTAATTCACAATACAATGTACATTTAGTGCTGTAACTCTGTCAAATGGCTAAATATGAAGTTTAAACTTGGTGTCTACATTCACAGACATGTATGAAACATTTCCAAATAGTTTTTGAAATTTTGATTTCTACATAAATTTGTCCTATCTCTCTTCATACATTAACTTAATATATGTACATTTAGTACCATAACACTGTCAATTCTGTAAATATGAAGCTTAAACTTGGTATCTACATTCACAGACATGTATGAAACATTTCCAAACAGTTTTAGAAATTTTGATTTCTACAAAAATATGCCCTATCTCTCACTATACATTAGCTTAATACACAATACAATGTACATTTAGTGCCGTAACTCTGTCAAATGGCTAAATATAAGGTTTAAACTTGGTGTCTACATTCACAGACATATATGAAACATTTCCAAACAGTTTTAGAAATTTTGATTTCTACAAAAATTTGCCCTATCTCTCACCATACATTAATCCTAATTGCGTAACACTATAAATGGCCGACCTTGAGTAGGTGTAAGAGTGAAAATGCGGTACTGTATATATTTCTGAAAAAATAGAACTCTTTGAAAGATTTCTTATACACGTGGATATGCACTCGGTAGTACTTGATTGTTGTTGAAGCAGTATCTATCCACATATATTATATGGATGTCGTTAAAGTGAAATTTTGCCGATCGACGGCCAACGAAACTCCAAAGAAAAATGGATAGAATCCTGTAAGTGTCTTGATTGGCGGAGGAGACCAACTTTTCTGGTCCCATGTAGAAACGATTTTAGCGAGAGGTGTTCCGATATGAACGTAAACTGGTATAACCAGCCACACTCAATCTCAATTGCAGTAATAGCATAATGGCTACCTGCCTCTATGTAAAGACCTTCTGACAGCTGCGTTCTGGACTGTCCCTGCGTGTTTCTAGTTGCCCCATTCATGTTAAAACATTTTAACTTGGTATACCGATAATTTGCATAATAGTATCGCACGATATATATGCTACACCATTCAAGGTCGTATAGTAGAAATTTAATGTACATTAGAGTGCTGTAGCTCTGTCAAATGGTGAGATATGAAGCTGAAACATTGTGTAAGTATTCACAGAGATGTATGAAAGGTTTGCATTGAGTTTTGCAATTTTTAAAATCAACTGAAATTTGCCCTATCTCTCCCCATACATTAACTTAACAAATGTACATTTAGTGCCGTAACTCTGTCAAATCGGTAAATACGAAGCTTAAACTTGGTGTCTACATTCACAGACATGTATTAAACATTTCCAAACAGTTTTTGAAATTTTGATTTCTACATAAATTTGCCCTATCTCTCCCCATACATTAACTTAATATACAATGCAATTTACATTTAGTGCTGTAACTCTGTCAAATGGCTAAATATATATGTAAAAGAATCTGTAAATATAACAACCTATTATTTGCAACAAATGAACAGTTAGTATGTTACAAAAGCCCACACTATCTTTAAATTTGTTAGCTAGGTATGTATTTACATTTGACTCTTCTCTCCTTTATCTTAACTGCATGCATATGTTTCGTTTGTAGGAATCAGTTGACAGAATTAAGCAGCTTCAAGAAATGGGCCGTCTTACTGGAGTTTTAGATGATAGAGGAAAGTTCATTTACATATCAGCTGAAGAGTTGGATGCTGTAGCTTCATTTATTACACAAAAGGGAAGAATTTCTCTACAACAACTAGCAAATTCAAGTAACACACTTATAAACTTAAGCTAAATTGCATGGACAGCATGTATTTTAATTTAATTGCATCAGTATTACTCTTGATTATGTTCTGATTAGCTGTACATGTATACTTAATGTGTTCAGCCTAATTTGATCAGGACTTGGATATAGAATTAATTATATCATCATTGTCGTCATATCCATTTTGGATCAGGACTTGTATGGAATTAGACTAATATTTGTGCAAATACACCAAAATAATCTTATATGAATCAAATGAAGAAGAGAAGATGTACGTATAAACCATTGTAGTGTGATTTAGCATGGAATGAGTAACAAAAGTTGTTTCATTAATGACAGAACATTTTGTTGCAATTCTGTTGCTGGCTTTGATGAAGCCTTTTTCTTGATCTGGTCATTCATAGATATCAATTTCTTTGTTAAACCTTTAAGATTGGGCATTTTCTGAAATGAAATAAAAAGCCAGAAGTTATAAGTCAGTGTTACTGCTGCTATATTATGTAGCAATGTCTCCATGGCAAACCTTGAGGCTTACCTGAATGTGGTTGCAATTTTGCCTACAGATGTTTAGAAGAGTCTGGAGTGCAATGAGGTAGACATCAAGGTAGGTAGCATGAACCTTGATCATGATGTCAATCAGGACCTGAACCATACTGCTGTGGTAGTCCAGCATCCTTCTGCATATAGCAGGCCACTGAACACAGAAAACCATGGAATACACTCATTACAGGTTTCAGCTAATGACAACTTTTGATTGAAGCTTGAAGCATACACCAACATTTAAATACTTCACAGTGATATGCACAAATGAATCAACTTAAATAATGCTATTTGATACAGTTCTGATACCTACATATGGTATAGGTATTCTTAAATTAAATAACGAGTAACACTACAATATTTGCTATTAAAAACTGTCAATTTGACTTCTTTAAAAGGAGGGAGCAAATGTTCCCCTGCATCTCCTAAACTTAATGGTGCTTAATAATATGTCTTGGTATAATGTATATTGACTGTCATACTGAGAGCATGTACCCTACGTACCATTGAAAGATTGAAGAGTATGTTGATGGCAATCTTTGCTTTGTTCAGAGTGACCTTATTCCTGTTGGAGTTGGTTATGTGGTCAACGATGACAGGCAGGGCTTCACTCCTCAATATGACATCACTGCAGCTCTCTGAGACACTGGTATAGAAAACTGTAAAAATGGAGTAATACACAGTAGTCCTCACAATAAATCACATATAAATATAATAAATATACATATGTAGGTATGTGTACACTTTACTGTGCCTGTTACTATATATAAAAGAGAAACACGAAAGAAACATTGCTATGGCAATTGTAGCTCAGTGGCAGCACACACTGATGATCATAGCCAACTGTCCCAGATTGTACTCCCAGCAATGGCTTCTCTTTCGTGTCTTTCTCCCTTCATGATGTTTGAGAATGATAATTTAGTTTGATTATCACACTGGTCAAAACCAACCTAGTTTTTCAAGCACCTCAATGACCTGTGACATGTACCGACCCTTGATAAGAATGTCTAAGAGGTGGGGCAATCTGTTTCGTAACTGTTTGCTCTCCTGCAATTTGGCATGAGCTGCCTCCAATCTCCTGTGTGTCTCAACTATGGCTGCTGTTCTAACATATTTCCTTACGTAGTACCCTCTCCATATGGACTAGATGGAGTACAAATAGGTCCAATGAATATCTTTAAGACAATTCATGCTTGAGTATATAAAGATGCAGTTATAGGGAGTAATTTTAGCTGTGGTCATTATGATAGATAAGTTAATTGGAGCTATCTGCAACGAAAATCGAGCTAGATTGAACGTTTTGACCCTTAGGTCTTCATCAGCAATAATGCTAGCTCCAATAAATTTATCTATCAAAGATGCAGTTAGTATATATATATAGGGTCTGTTTCAGCATTAACAAAATATATGAATTGTGTATATAGGCATTCAACTTTATATTTGTACGTACATATCTTCATATGTAATTAAAAAGATTATGTACTTACTTGTATTGCACTAGCAGCTCTATCCCTCCTCATTTTAACAAGCATTCTCTTACAGATAACTCTCCTCCAATGTGATTGGACAGTAACAGCTGCCTTCCTAAGAGCCAAATAGGCCCTCCTATCACTGCCTCCAGATAAACGAGCTCGGAGGTACCTCTGAATGCTTCTAACAGCTGCCTTCTTTTCCAAGAAAGCCTTCCTTATTCTGCATGAAATGAATGATCTTTCAATAGTAGCAACAGCTTGTTTCATGTTATTATATTCCTTCCTGGCTGAGAATCTCTTCCAGGCAGCTTGGATAGTAATGACAGCTCCACGGTGAACATGATAGCTGAGAAATGCTCTCCTCCTCTCTAACATGGCTCTATAGTGTTGCTGAATTACAACAGCAGCTTCTCTCCGCTTATTTAAATATCTTTGCAGCAAGTATCTTCGGACAACTGATTGGATTATAACCACTGAGTGCTTCTCTTGGGTAAATGTTTTCCTCATAACCCAGCCTCTGAGAGCTGCTTGAATGGTAGTGGCTGCAGACCGTTGAGTTAGGAACTGCCTCCTGGCAATGTAGCCTCTCAAAGCTGCTTGAATTGTAGTGGCTGCTGACCGTTGAGTTAGGAACTGCCTCTTGGCAATGTAGCCTCTCAAAGCTGCTTGAATTGTTGTGGCTGCAGACCGTTGAGTTAGGAACTGTCTCCTGGCAATGTAGCCTCTCAAAGCTGCTTGAATGATAGTGGCTGCTGACCGTTGAGTTAGGAACTGTCTCCTGGCAATGTAGCCTCTCAAAGCTGCTTGAATGGTAGTGGCTGCTGACCGTTGAGTTAGGAACTGCGTCCTGGCAATGTAGCCTCTAAAAGCTGCTTGAATGGTAGTGGCTGCTGACAGTTGAGTTAGGTACTGTCTCCTGGCAATGTAGCCTCTCAAAGCTGCTTGAATGGTAGTGGCTGCAGACCGTTGAGTTAGGAACTGTCTCCTGGCAATGTAGCCTCTCAAAGCTGCTTGAATGGTAGTGGCTGCAGACCGTTGAGTTAGGAACTGTCTCCTGGCAATGTAGCCTCTAAAAGCTGCTTGAATGGTAGTGGCTGCAGACCGTTGAGTCAGGAACTGCCTCCTGGCAATGTAGCCTCTCAAAGCTGCTTGAATGGTAGTGGCTGCAGACCGTTGAGTTAGATACTGCCTCTTGGCAATGTAGCCTCTCAAAGCTGCTTGAATGGTAGTGGCTGCAGACCGTTGAGTTAGGAACTGTCTCCTGGCAATGTAGCCTCTAAAAGCTGCTTGAATTGTAGTGGCTGCTAACAGTTGAGTTAGGAACTGCCTCCTGGCAATGTAGCCTCTCAAAGCTGCTTGAATGGTAGTGGCTGCAGACCATTGAGTTAGGAACTGCCTCCTGGCAATGTAGCCTCTAAAAGCTGCTTGAATTGTAGTGGCTGCAGACTGTTGAGTTAGATACTGCCTCTTGGCAATGTAGCCTCTCAAAGCTGCTTGAATGGTAGTGGCTGCAGACCGTTGAGTTAGATACTGCCTCTTGGCAATGTAGCCTCTCAAAGCTGCTTGAATGGTAGTGGCTGCTGACCGTTGAGTTAGGAACTGCCTCCTGGCAATGTAGCCTCTCAAAGCTGCTTGAATGGTAGTGGCTGCAGACCGTTGAGTTAGGTACTGTCTCCTGGCAATGTAGCCTCTCAAAGCTGCTTGAATGGTAGTGGCTGCAGACCGTTGAGTTAGGAACTGCCTCCTGGCAATGTAGCCTCTCAAAGCTGCTTGAATGGTAGTGGCTGCAGACCGTTGAGTTAGATACTGCCTCTTGGCAATGTAGCCTCTCAAAGCTGCTTGAATGGTAGTGGCTGCAGACCGTTGAGTTAGGAACTGTCTCCTGGCAATGTAGCCTCTAAAAGCTGCTTGAATTGTAGTGGCTGCTGACAGTTGAGTTAGGAACTGCCTCCTGGCAATGTAGCCTCTCAAAGCTGCTTGAATGGTAGTGGCTGCAGACCGTTGAGTTAGGAACTGCCTCCTGGCAATGTAGCCTCTAAAAGCTGCTTGAATTGTAGTGGCTGCAGACTGTTGAGTTAGATACTGCCTCTTGGCAATGTAGCCTCTCAAAGCTGCTTGAATGGTAGTGGCTGCTGACCGTTGAGTTAGGAACTGCCTCCTGGCAATGTAGCCTCTCAAAGCTGCTTGAATGGTAGTGGCTGCTGACCGTTGAGTTAGGAACTGCCTCCTGGCAATGTAGCCTCTAAAAGCTGCTTGAATGGTAGTGGCTGCAGACCGTTGAGTTAGGAACTGCCTCCTGGCAATGTAGCCTCTCAAAGCTGCTTGAATGGTAGTGGCTGCTGACCGTTGAGTTAGGTACTGTCTCCTGGCAATGTAGCCTCTCAAAGCTGCTTGAATGGTAGTGGCTGCTGACCGTTGAGTTAGGAACTGCCTCCTGGCAATGTAGCCTCTCAAAGCTGCTTGAATGGTAGTGGCTGCTGACCGTTGAGTTAGGAACTGTCTCCTGGCAATGTAGCCTCTCAAAGCTGCTTGAATGGTAGTGGCTGCTGACCGTTGAGTTAGGAACTGCCTCCTGGCAATGTAGCCTCTCAAAGCTGCTTGAATGGTAGTGACTGCAGACCGTTGAGTGAGAAACTGCCTCCTGGCAATGTAGCCTCTCAAAGCTACTTGAATGGTAGTGGCTGCTGACCGTTGAGTTAGGTACTGTCTCCTGGCAATGTAGCCTCTCAAAGCTGCTTGAATGGTAGTGGCTGCTGACCGTTGAGTTAGGTACTGCCTCTTGGCAATGTAGCCTCTCAAAGCTGCTTGAATGGTAGTGGCTGCAGACCGTTGAGTTAGGAACTGTCTCCTAGCAATGTAGCCTCTAAAAGCTGCTTGAATGGTAGTGGCTGCTGACAGTTGAGTTAGGAACTGCCTCCTGGCAATGTAGCCTCTCAAAGCTGCTTGAATGGTAGTGGCTGCTGACAGTTGAGTTAGGTACTGTCTCCTGGCAATGTAGCCTCTCAAAGCTGCTTGAATGGTAGTGGCTGCTGACCGTTGAGTTAGGAACTGTCTCCTGGCAATGTAGCCTCTCAAAGCTGCTTGAATTGTAGTGGCTGCAGACTGTTGAGTTAGGAACTGCCTCTTGGCAATGTAGCCTCTCAAAGCTGCTTGAATGGTAGTGGCTGCAGAATGTTGAGTTAGGTACTGTCTCCTGGCAATGTAGCCTCTCAAAGCTGCTTGAATGGTTGTGGCTGCAGAATGTTGAGTTAGGTACTGTCTCCTGGCAATGTAGCCTCTCAAAGCTGCTTGAATAGTAGTGGCTGCAGACCGTTGAGTTAGGAACTGCCTCCTGGCAATGTAGCCTCTCAAAGCTGCTTGAATTGTAGTGGCTGCAGACCGTTGAGTTAGATACTGCCTCTTGGCAATGTAGCCTCTCAAAGCTGCTTGAATTGTAGTGGCTGCTGATCGTTGAGTTAGGTACTGTCTCCTGGCAATGTAGCCTCTAAAAGCTGCTTGAATTGTAGTGGCTGCTGACAGTTGAGTTAGGAACTGCCTCTTGGCAATGTAGCCTCTCAAAGCTGCTTGAATGGTAGTGGCTGCAGACCGTTGAGTTAGGAACTGCCTCCTGGCAATGTAGCCTCTAAAAGCTGCTTGAATGGTAGTGGCTGCTGACCGTTGAATTAGATACTGCCTCTTGGCAATGTAGCCTCTCAAAGCTGCTTGAATGGTAGTGGCTGCAGACCGTTGAGTTAGGAACTGCCTCTTGGCAATGTAGCCTCTAAAAGCTGCTTGAATGGTAGTGGCTGCTGACCGTTGAGTTAGGTACTGTCTCCTGGTAATGTAGCCTCTCAAAGCTGCTTGAATTGTAGTGGCTGCAGACTGTTGAGTTAGGTACTGACTCCTGGCAATGTAGCCTCTCAAAGCTGCTTGAATGGTAGTGGCTGCAGACCGTTGAGTTAGATACTGCCTCCTGGCAATATAGCCTCTCAAAGCTGCTTGAATGGTAGTGGCTGCAGACCGTTGAGTTAGATACTGCCTCTTGGCAATGTAGCCTCTAAAAGCTGCTTGAATGGTAGTGGCTGCTGACCGTTGAGTTAGGTACTGTCTCCTGGCAATGTAGCCTCTCAAAGCTGCTTGAATGGTAGTGGCTGCAGACCGTTGAGTTAGGTACTGTCTCCTGGCAATGTAGCCTCTAAAAGCCGCTTGAATTGTAGTGGCTGCAGACCGTTGAGTTAGATACTGCCTCTTGGCAATGTAGCCTCTCAAAGCTGCTTGAATGGTAGTGGCTGCAGACCGTTGAGTTAGGTACTGTCTCCTGGCAATGTAGCCTCTCAAAGCTGCTTGAATGGTAGTGGCTGCAGACCGTTGAGTTAGGTACTGTCTCCTGGCAATGTAGCCTCTAAAAGCCGCTTGAATTGTAGTGGCTGCAGACTGTTGAGTTAGATACTGCCTCTTGGCAATGTAGCCTCTCAAAGCTGCTTGAATGGTAGTGGCTGCAGACCGTTGAGTTAGGTACTGTCTCCTGGCAATGTAGCCTCTCAAAGCTGCTTGAATGGTAGTGGCTGCTGACCGTTGAGTTAGGTACTGTCTCCTGGCAATGTAGCCTCTCAAAGCTGCTTGAATGGTAGTGGCTGCAGACTGTTGAGTTAGATACTGCCTCTTGGCAATGTAGCCTCTAAAAGCTGCTTGAATGGTAGTGGCTGCTGACAGTTGAGTTAGGTACTGTCTCCTGGCAATGTAGCCTCTAAAAGCCGCTTGAATTGTAGTGGCTGCAGACCGTTGAGTTAGATACTGCCTCTTGGCAATGTAGCCTCTCAAAGCTGCTTGAATGGTAGTGGCTGCAGACTGTTGAGTTAGGTACTGCCTCCTGGCAATGTAGCCTCTCAAAGCTGCTTGAATGGTAGTGGCTGCAGACCGTTGAGTTAGGTACTGTCTCCTGGCAATGTAGCATCTGAAAGCTGCTTGAATGGTAGAGGCAGCATTTCCGGTTAACTGGTATTGTCTTCTTTTCACCCATCCTCTGTAGGCAGCTTGGATAACAGTTGAGGCTCGTATTCTAGTCTCAAGATACCTTCTGTAACAGCGTTGGATGACTACAGCAGATTGCTGCTGCTTAGAAATTGCTATACGAGCCAGATAACCACGAACATGGGATTGGATAAGAATAGTTACCTTCTTCAATAAAGTGAATTTTTCTCTCTCAAGCTTCATCATGGACTGTGCTCTCCATCTAGATTGCATGCATATAGTAGCTTCTTTCAGCCTCTTGTACTGATAGTAGGAGTGGTGACCTCGAAAGACTGCTTGGATGCAGGTAGCAGCTTTCTGCTCTGCCGAATGTCTTCTCCTGGTAAGATACCCTCTAAATGCTGCCTGAATCACAATACAAGCATACTTCTTCTCAATAAAACTCTTTCTAACTGCTTTTCCCTTTTTGAAAGATCTATAATTTTGCTGTATCTTCACAGCAGCTTTCCTCAAGATAAGAAAGGCTTTTCTTAATCTGAACTGCTTCCAGGTTGACTGAATGGTAATGGCTGCATTTGCTCTTGTGGTTAGCCATTCCCGAATATGGGACTGAATCATAATGCAAGCTGATCTCTTCTTTTGAAACAGTATCATTTCTTTCTTTGAGAGTAACTTTGCAGTGACTCTAGATTGAATAAAATGAACTGCATTTCTGAATTTTACATATTCTCTACGTTGCACTATCATCTTGTACCAGCTCCATATCTTTAGAGCAGCATTGTATATCTTCTTTTCAGTGGCAGTCTTTCTGGCTAACCAGTCACTGTAGACCTGCTGGATCTTATGAGCAGCACTCTTCATCTTTCTAAACTGATATCTAGCCTTATAACCTTTGTACCTGGCCTGTATCAAGATGGCAGCTTGCTTCTGGACTAGGAAGATTGACTTTGCTTGGAGGGCACTATTCTTCCCCAACCACTTCTGCTTTATAAAGATGGCTGCTTGCTTGGTCCTCAAGAAATGTTGCCTAGCAACAAATCCTTTCCAATGTGATTGTATAACTACAGCAGCCTTAGTCATTCTTTCCTAAATATGTACATAGAGAGTAGAAGTGCTTTTAATAGTAAAGTAAGGCAATGCATATACGTATGTATGCTTCACTACTTTATTGTACGTATAAACATTTTCACAAATACGCACGTATGTAAACTTTATACGTAGGAAGATTTTCTGTCTATGTAAATACGTACATATGGGTATGAATATATATAGCAGCATGTAAATGCATGCTTAAACTTACTTTCTGTGATTTTGAATATTTCCTTGAAATGTACTGCCGCCAAGCTGTTTGCAAAATTCTGGCTGCTCTGGTTTCATTGCGCAATACCAGAAGACAGTTACACAGGTAAGCAACATAAGCAATCACAACCTACAAACAACAATAAATGCTAAGTAAGTACATGCTGTGTGTACAGAATAATCAATAGCAGTTACCTTCTCATCCGGCAGTGTATTCATCATATCAGCCGAGACGGCCAGAGGTGGAATACCACCTAAGTGTTTAACTGCTTCTGATAACATCTTGAAGTTGGATTTCTCGTTTTTTAGCAATCTTTGCAACTGTTTATCAATTCCAGTAGCTAAAATATAAAATAGAGGATATATGTAAAGCATATAGCAATCATAAATACAGTGGAGAAGAAGAGAAGGAGAAGGAGATAAGTATGAGAAAACTCTGTATCCTCATCCAAAGCTCTCACTAGGTTAGTTCCCTATAGGTCTTTACTCTAAAGTACGTAGATGTAGCATATTGAAAAATGGTGTATTAGATTATTCATACGTATATACGTATGTACATATTATACTATAGTTATGTACATATACGTATATGTAGGTATGTAGGTATACAGTATGCCTCTTTCAATAATGCTTACTTGGGCTGAAAGTAACTGTAAAATGTCCAAGCACTCCTAACTCCTCCTCCCACTGGTTGTCACAGTTCTCTTCTTTAGCCAGCTTTTCTACTGACTGTGTAAAAGTGGTCTCATAGCTGATCTTCTCCAGCGGTAGTAGTGAAGGATGGTAGTAGTGAACTAATAGACACAACACTCGCCCATCAGAGAAGGAAGATGTGAAATTATCAACCTGAAAGGAGAAAGACACCATATTTACACATGTACACCAATAGTCTTCCTTAACTACAGGAGAGATTCTTATAAGCATAATAGGGCAATATGTTCACATTCTTAGCCAGAGGTCTTAAACATGTACATACGTATATGTACGTACAAGGTAGATGATTTATTGAGCATCAGCAACATACGTAAATTCAAAAAGTTTAATGGACATTTTTAATAACTTACATAATTCAATATTTCATTATCAATTAGCTTTTCCTATATGTTATGGTTTAACTATATCAGTTATTTCTAGTAAATGGACATTTAGAACTTTTAATTTATCATTCAATCAAATGGTCAGAAGTCTTCATCAGCAATATACACAAAAGTTAGTATACGTATATATAGTATACATAAAAGGCTCTCATATTATGATATATGTATATAAACACACCGCAACTCCATATATTCTACACACAGCTCTACACCACTGCAGCAGCATGGCAAGAGAGGTGGACTGGAAGAACATGTCTGTTCCCATTGAGTGCCTTGCTGAACAGCCTGAGCTGTGTGAAGGATGACATGGAAGCTTCTTCAGGTATTCAACCTCCTCAAGCAGTTCACACTCATTCACCATGAAGTTCACCTGCAGATTGGACAAGAAGGCCCTGTTACAACAGTAACAGCTCTACTGATATAGACAAACTGCTGACATAGCAAGTAGAAATTCCCATTCTCAGCTCAAATGAAGCTATTAAGTAATAATAACCGATTGGGATGCTAGTCAACACGTGTACATACGTATGCATATATGTCGTATATACGTATGAACTATATGATTGTACTTACTGCATATGCACACAATATTACACTATACTCTGACACACCTTGAAATGAAATATGATAGCCCAAAGCAATGCTAGTGACTTTTCTCTGTGACCTTCTGCAATGTGATGAGCTGTAACTCCAGAAGGTAACTTCAAATGGTGAGTCAGCTCCTTGAGAGCAACACTGACATTGTGCAGCTTCTACACATCCGAGCACAAAAGTAATAACACTTGTTTACAAACCAGACAAACCGTAATGGCGTATATACAATACTGTGTTACAGTGTTAAAGGTGAAGTTTGATACAGCAACAGGTTCAAGTGTACATAAGTCTAGCTAATACCATATATGGTATACATACGTATGTAAGGTGAAACATCAACTATGGTTATCATATCTATGAAGCTAAGGACACATAAGGAATAGACTAAAATCCCATTTTCTGAGAATAGTTATGTACGGATGTACTGCTGACTAAGCATTTCCTCACTTGTGCTTTGCTGACTATTGGCATCCTCAGCTGTGAGGATAAGTTCCAATTTCCTGTTAGTATCTCTACCAGTCGTCTACAGTAACAATCATGTGCTATGTATGCATGTACACACATGATTCTCCCATATATGTACCTCATACTATGTACACATGTACACACATGCTTCTCCCATATATGTACACAGACTGATATCATATATGTAAATCAAGTACACAAATGCATACACATGTACTACAGTAGGTATATTATGGGTGCTCTTACGTTAATCTGATGCCATCCCTCAAATCAGTGGCTAAGTTGTTAACTTTGTAGTCAATCTCTTGTAGAGCGCTCTATAAGTGAGATCAGTAGGATGGGGGTATATACTACATACTAAAAACACATCTGTAACAGAGTAAAAAATACACTTTTCAAGGTGTGTTAGGTTAAATGGGTTCATTGCATAATATCACACGGTCACTTACCTGTTCATATGTGACCGTGTAACCTAGGTAACCAAGGTGTCGGGTGATGTCACCTTCTCCACTCAGTACCTGTCTTGAGAACTCCAGTAACATCCCTCGACTGGACTGTACAAGAGTTTCACAAACATGTTGAAATGTACACATCTTCAATGATGTGAACATATATATACACCAAAACAAACACGGCGGAGTAAAATGAAAACATTCACCTTTGCTAATCCAGCAGCTTTAGTGGAATAGTATGCATATTTAACTAGTCAAGTGTGTATATGTATATGACTTCAACTCTAACTATCATGATAGTATGAGGTGAATAGTGATGCAGAACTTGCAAACTACAGTGTATGTATAGTACATAAGCATTGAAATCAAACCTTTATTTCAGCATCAACACAGAAGAGACAGGGGTCATGATCAACCAATCTTGTCAGTTTAGCTCGATCAAGGAAGTAGATTAGTTGCAAGAACTTCCTCAAAACAAACTGAGACAATGCTTCGTAGTAACCTTGTAGTAGTGAGGAGAGAAAGCTCATTGAGAATACTGCTCCATATTTGTATTTGTTATATTTTGCCTCCAAATGGAGGCACCAATGTACACACAGAATGTGTCCAAGAAGACTAGTCAGTCTGTGCACAAAAGGACAGTTTTTGTGCATGGACTGAATTACTCTTCTGGCACACAGGCTGTGTCGCAAGGGAGATGTTCCCGTCACAAAGCCACTCCGAAGTTGCGCTTCTAGAGTTTCCACCCAGTTGCCTATTCTCTAAGATTCCAATTCAAAGGCCATTGTGATGAAAAACTTGTGGTTTACTTTATCTACCATGCAAGTTTCAATAATAAAAGTATATAGCAGCAAATATAATAAAGGAATGCACTACTAAGAAGGTACAGTTTCGAAGTAATAACACTTTGTATTTGCTATATTTCGCCTCCAAAGGATTCCAAAGGAGACACCAATGTACACACAGTTGAATCATTGAAAACATTTGCTCCGCTGGCTTGGAGTTTTCAATGATTCGACTGTGTGTCCCAATGGGAGATGTTCCGTCACAAAGCCACTCCGAAGTTCGCGCTTCTAGAGTTTCCATCTATCGGTACTTATAAAAGTCCAAATTTAAAAGGAAAATGTGATGAAAAACTTGTGGTTTATTTTATCTACCGTGCAAACTAAATATCTAAGAGGGAATTTTTAAATTTTTGAGAAACAGCATTCTTTACCAAACACTATACCTGCGCTATAGACGTTAAGAGGTTCTCTGCTCGAGCGAACACTATTTTTTATCGAGAAAGACGCCATTTCGACTAACGGGGTGACCCAAGGACCCCTGTTCGTTCGAGGGGGGAAAGTGGTCCGGATCTTCGTATGTAGAGGTAATTTATTGTCTTAAACCTCTCGTATCAGAGCTTCATTGAGCTTTCCCCCTTGGAATCTGTCAGCCAAAGATATTACAATAAGTAGCATACGATTCAATTTCAAAAATAAAAGTAGCAGCAATGCAATGCACTTGGAGCGAGACTAAGAAAGTAGACGTTCGTAGTAGCACAAAATGCTCATGATTTGTGAGTTTGAAAACATAATAGGTGAATAACAACACTCAAGTACCTTTGTAGTATAATTTTATCTCCAAATATACACCATCAACTTAGCTACATATGAACACATAGTACGTATAACCTATGTATGTATGTATGTACAAACATACCTTTACCAAATGTATCTCTTTTGTGAGGCAATAGGTACTGGGAAGCAATTTGAGAGCTATAAAGCATTCTGTGGCACACAAACTCTGCCAGTCTATGAATGTTATCACTGGATACTACAGGCAGTACTTCACCAAACACAGTCTAATTGGATAAGAAATGTAAAGTGGAGCTAAAGACTTTGACACTAAACACACAAGAGATTCGTGTGAAGCTGTCTATATATGAGTTATATTGCATAATCAGCTTATCATTATAGAGCTCATATAAGCGAAATCCATCTCTTGCACAATCACTCCTATTTCAATGCATTACAGTTAGGTACATACATACGTATGTCTGCAGATCTTGAACAGGTGGACAATCATAACCACATACGTACGTACATAATGTCTACTGATTACAAGACTTTTAATTAACTACAAAACATGAGTATAAAATGTGGTTACTAACTAAAGTAATAATTGGCAGTATGCACTATACATATAATATGTATGTATTTCACTCATTGTCTGACAAAGGCTGTATTCCTGTTACCCTTGACTGTTCCCCATACATACATACATTACATACCTCTAGTCCCAGTTTTAACCACACTGGGTTGTAGCAGAACAGCATTTCCAAGAGCCTTTGTCTCAAGCCAACATCAGATCCAATGCATGCTTCCCTGCTGGCCACAAGTCTACAGGACTCAATCTCCATCTCCACCCTCTCTAGGACGCACAGTGTAGCCTCTGCTTGGTAGAGGAGATGTGAGGAGCGACGCCACCTTGATTCCATCTTCCTCCAGGCCAGAGATGCCTCCTTTGCTACCTTCTCTTTGACCTTCTGACCCTCACGGCCTCTCATAGATTGATCAGGAGCAGCATCACCAGGAAAATGAAGTGTACCCAATTCTAAGGCAAAATGTACGTGTTGTTATAAGAGAGTAATATGTATACTGTCTAGGATTCTAAGGATGGAATGGTATTATTCATACGGTACTGGACCAAGCATGCTGCAAATATGTGTGTTACCTGATAGTTTTGTGACAGGGACAGTATTTCCGAGTGAATCAGTTGGAGCCAATATGTAATTTAACCATTTGGTGAACCCTACAATACATATACAGGTGATATAGTACACCTGCAGCTACCACTACAGCACACGATATACACACACTAGCTGCTCATGGCAGTATGGCCAATCTCTAACTGACCTCTTTCTTGTTTGGAGGCCCAGCAGTCATCGTAGAGGTAGTTTTTGGTAGCAGAAGGGAGAGGTTGTCTAACCTTCTTTACTGGAGCTACATAGGAATATCAGATTATCCATGTGTGATTCAGTCAATGTATAATAGAAGAAATCCTTATTCTATTAAAGACCCCTTAGCTTTAGATTCCATGGTGATAATAATACAATATCATGTATGTCCACATTTATTTGAGTACAGTCTGTAGTGTATGCTGGCTCCACCTGTTATGCCAGTGCCTGTGGTATCCCAAAGTTGTATAGCATTAGAGTGAGCCACCTCTAGCATGTCTGACACACTTAACATAGACAGATCTGTGCTGCATGATAATGTCTTTGAAACAGGTCCTACCTTTAGAAGCAGCCTTTATGAAAGTCAGTTTCTTTTGAGCTACTGCCTTTTCCTTTGTTTTAGCCTTCTTTGCTGATGACAGCGTGCTGCTTGCATTTGGTTTGACATTCTCCTTGGGATTTGCTGCCTCACTGCTCTTAAATCTACCAGCAGTAACACCACCTACCACTACCTCCTTCTTCACGAGATATGTCATGCGTCGCTGTAGACATTAATGACGGTCACATAATCGTGGTTTGATAAGGTTCCGATTCTTTGATCTTAATTAGCACCTATTATATGACTAGGTTTTATAGTAGAAATAACTTACATCAACTTCATTCCGCGAAGATAATGTCTTCTTCACTACAAATGTATCTCTCCTCTAAAACACACACGTAAATAACATAAACTCATATCTACTCTAAAGATTCGAAAACAACTTACATTTGATTTTGATTCTTCGTCCATTCTACCTTTTCAAAAGAATTATTGTACGAATTTATAAATCTTTCATTTCGATCGATGGAAAATGATTTCGAAGACTGCGCTACGTATCCATGGAAACGTTACATAATCATATAACCAATAAAACTTTTTTCTTTTTTTCCTACTATATTAAAAAAGGGTTTTGATATAATTGTAGAAAAACTGTAACATCACATTCAACAGTAGAGTCACAGGGCAGACTGCACACAAGTACCACACTTCTTCACTCATTACATTGTTTAAGAAGTAGGTGGAGAAAAGGGCTAGAAAGACCACTGTCATGCTAAGAGCATAAGTAGCTGTGCCCAAGAAGGCATGAGTCCTCTTCAGTGTGACTCTCCTAAAGCAAGCCTTCACTTGATCTGGGTACCACTGCATTATCCCTCCAGTTAGCTGACCCAGGACCATAACACACGTTGCCATTCCCAGCTGGGCATGCCATGTTGTCAAGTGAGGTTTCCCAGCTATGAATTTATTGGCCACAATGACCGCCAAACCAGTGAAGGCCATAATGGCTGCTCCAGTCTGTAACAGCCAGTGCCACCTGGCTCTGGTAGATCTAGGAGTTTTCATAGCAGGGGAGGACCACTGGGAGAATAGGAAGACCGATTCTGACATCAAGAGGACAAACTGGAATGGGAAACAAGAATATGATATATATATATATACGTACAATCTGTTTAAGTACTTTATATGTGTATACAGTTGTACAGCTATTACAAAAATAGGGGAATAGGGGATGATGATAGCTATTACAAGTAAATCAAATGTGGAGCAGCTATGTATGTCACAGTATGTTGGCTTACTCACTGCAACACACATGAGTGTTGGATGCCATGAAAATAGACCTAAAGAGAGGGCAGGAGGAAGTCAGACCAGGAATAACCAAAGCAATTGACACATTCATCACATGTCTACTCACTGCTGGCTGGTCTGGCCACCCACACTATATAGCACGTCAGGGCCAGCACCACAAGATGGGGTATAGCGCCAATCATTATGGTTGTGCGGCTAACAGTGACTTCAGGATTGTTGATCTTTTCCGTGTGGTGTTCTATTACACTCTGAAACTGCGACGTTATGTCCTCCATGCCTTGCCGTAATTTGCGCTTTCCCTTCGAAGGTTTCATTGTTCTCTCCTATAGGGTAAACCCCATTAATTTTTAAGGGGCGTGTCTGTTAATTGGTAGAAGAAATGGCTGTTTCTCCCCTTATCAAGGTATTGTCATATGTCATACACTACTAACAGCCTTTCCATTTGCAGATTTACTGTAGTAATTGTCTCTTTCTGTAATTTTTAGTTTTCCCGCTACGCTGCTCTTAGTATGGGTCTTGTTTATGGCTACAGAAAGAATAGTGAGTTGTGGGTCGAGACGCGTTTGGGCCGGACCGAATTCCTTGGGTTGACGTATATTTTTTGAAAACGAAAATATTGCTAGTGTAACAAGAAACCAAGTAACCTTACACTTTACATTTTAAATCCTGCTAAAAGCTTCCTTGGTCGTGTTTTGGCACAATTCCTCCATCTTTTGTAGGCATGTACATATAAATAGATAGTTAATTAGACATGTAGTCAATTTGAATTCTCCTTTTAATGCTGTGTGTAGATAAGCTGAAGAAACAGGAAGAAGCTCGTAAACTGAGGGATTCCAAGTCGGAGAAGAGTGGACATTAGATTATTACATGACACTTATGTATGTATGTTATCATCAGTCTAACACTGTTATATGTTGTAATGGTCTTGTGGAGTGATAATCTTGAAAATGTAAACATTTTGATTCAATATACAGTCTTAATTGTATACGTACTTTAGAGTAAAAGGCCTATAAGGTTCAAACTAAACCTAGTGAGAGCTTTGAATGCATGAGGATTGATACAGCTTTCTCCTTCTACTTCTCGTGGTCATCATGGAGCACAAGCAGCAAATGGATTCTGCTGTGTATATATGTGTACTTAAGTGTAAACTAATTAATTTGTATTAAGACTCCTTATTAAAGACATATATGTACATGTGCCTATTGGAATTAATGTATATAACACATGGCTGGCCCATGGCCATGCATGAACCTTATGACCTTTGGAAGTCTTTTAGGTGTGAAAAAATGTAATCGATATGCCATTCGCATGGTCCATGCAGTTTATATATATACGTATGCAACCTGCTTATATATAGTAGAAGTACTTTTTGATGTGTTTAATTCAATGTGTACTTTTAATATTAAAACTTGCATGATCATAGTTATCCTAGGAGTCGTAACTTGCACTATGTAGTACTTAACATAAAACATAATAATAATATCTTTTCTATTGTTTAAATAATTTAATTGATAATTTCAATTATATAAACTATAGTCCTTTGTTGTAATAAAGTATGTCTTCTCCAGTAGATGATGATATTTCATGTTCTAATTCAGATGCCTTCACCTACAATTAAAATATATTATAATAATTCTTAAATGACATACATATAACATAGAAATTGAGTATATACAGTATATACGTATATTGATACTTGAGGTATAAAATAAAAAATTATTGTCAAACATCATAAAGAGAGATAACACAAAGAAGCACTGGGTGCCAGGAATTGAAACCTGGATGACTAGTTTTGATCACCAGTACTCCACCACTGAACTATTCATAATATTCAAAATTGCAGATCCATTAGTATAAATTACCCCCTCTCCTGTGAGATCCATTAGTATAAATTACCCCCTCTCCTGTGAGATCCATTAGTATAAATTACCCCCTCTCCTGTGAGTTCAGTTATACAAACTCTCAGATATCACTAGCACATAATTGAATGCTACACCTGAAGCATCTTGCTGAATAATTGAGTCACTCAAAGAGTTGAAAGATGAACCATCCAAAAGATACGTTCAATGTAGTTAGAGGAAATCCTTATTCAATTAAGTTAAAATATAGTGATGATGAGTGTGAAGTTACCTTTGATGTTTGAGGGAATAGGCTTATAGCCAATGGTAGACCCAATCCAAAGCAAGCTATGCACACAAGAGCTTGTATTGGCAACACAAACCTTGGACGAGACTTCAAGAACCTTGTCCTATCCGAATGAAACAATACTATACAGTAACTATATTAGCATTGCTATCAGTGAACAATCTAGGATACCATATTTCCAAAATATTATGCCTATGAAGCTAAGGAAGCATAAAGAGGATTGATTTAAAAACACAATTACCTTACTATAGACTAGTTATTGAGGGATAACCTAAAGAGCCTGATGCACAACTCATTGGGAATGAATTAGTGGAATGACATTGAATTACATGTAGAAATCTTTTAGATAGTGCAAGTCGCTGATGAAGACCCTCAGGGTTGAAACGTTTGACAGAAAGATTTCAAACCAAACACTTCATTTTAAGACACTTATGCAAAGTATTAAGAGATGCACCATCTAAAAGATAAGTTCAATGGAGTTAGAAGAAATCCTTATTTTATTACATGTACAAACTTGAAATCACTATGCTAAACAACAAATGTTACTTCCTCTCAATGGCAGACCCAGGCTAATCATGCAGGACTCTTGTTGGAGACACTAACATAGCTTCAGTTTTGCCATCATGTGTTTAATTGTATTTGAATATTCAAACTTACTTCTCAAGCTGAGTCATAATGAGGGGAGGCAACAGCAACACTGGAGCAGGAAGGAATGCTCTTGTCATAGCAGTTTCAGTAACTGCCTGTACAAAGATACAATTGTCACATACTCTTACAGCCTATTAAAATGTACATTACAGACTGACCTCGCACTTTAAGACAAACTAAACAGTATATTACAATCACCTTGAAGGGAAAACCAACAAAGATTTAGAAACATTCAATTTTTTTCTGTATCAGGACCATTGGCACCATGCAGTGCTCTACTACTGAGTGGAGAATACCAAAGGATGACGCTGGTATTTTCCTTTTATACAGACTAGCTACCTGTTCTATACAGGTAAATCACAGGGGCACATCTAGAAATTTATAAGGGAAAGTGCCACAGAGAAAGGATATAAGACAGTTTGGTTAATATTTATCCAGAAGCACTTGAAATATGGTTACAGCTAAGAGTGGATGCTTCAGGACTCAGAGAACTTTGTAAACCTACCACTGTATCAAGAGTTTTCAAGGCCAAAACACGTTGATCAAAAGAAACATGTAAACATGCCAGTGTATTTAGTGTAGTTCACTGTATTTATTAACAGACAGAGCTTCACCTCTAATCTATGTATATTAATAACTACATAACTGCAATCATCGCTTTTCTCCAGCTAAAGTATTTCTTGGACAAACCAATTATGATTAGGAGATAGCAATATACAGTACATATACAGGTCTCCAGATACGTAGGTGCTACAAAAAGTCATACCCTTCTGGCTGCCTTTTTAGATGTGCCTACAAGCTTTTTGTCTTTGTCAAACACTTCTATTCCATCTCTCAGCTCACTGTTCCTCATCAGAAAGACATTAAAGATGTTAGCACAGGCTGTAGAGTGACAGCAAATGACAACTTCTCAACCATGAACGAGTAGTCTGGTGTGTTAAGCAACCAATAGGTATACAGCTATAGCTAGTTTTACATTTAAACTCTTTATAACACCAACATATGCTATAGACACGCATGCTTTGTCATTTATATTGAGCTAAATATATACTATAAACCTTTATAGTGTTCCTTTATAAATTATCATTGTTGGAAACAATTCCATCTGTATTACCTAGTTGCTAATGTGTAATTACCACTATTATGTACAGGGTACCTACCAACAGCTGGATATGGTATGAATCTTTCAATGAGAACTCTTGTTGCAGCTGGAAATGAACTAGCTTTTCTAAGGAACGCACTCAACCCAACCTGACATAATAAAGACAAAAAGCATAGCCAGAGAACAAATAAGGTAAAGCTATGAAATGACATAAACTCAGTATGAAGTATAGTCACGACCTATAACATCTGATGCCAATAGTCCTGTTGAACAGTTGACCGGTATAATATGTCTCAAGATATTACATTTCGGATAATGGACATCCATTAACCATTAACATATGTTGCTATGACAACTGTCTGTAGCAAATGGTTCTAGTTTTAAGGGCATTTCTACAAATTTAATAAAATATGCATGTGTGCATGGCAACACACAGCTATTCCAACAGCACTGGTAACAGCTCCTGTGTAACCTATGATGAACCTAGAGGCTGGAGCAGGCTAAATAAACAGAAAAAAGAAATTGCATTTGTAGTGTAGAAATCTAAAAATGGATTTACCTTTGATGCATTTCTGTTTGCATAGTTGACACAAGCATTGTGGCTCTGGTTAATCCATTGCCAGAAAATGATCTCTCTAATTGACTGGTTGGGCAATAACAAGCCAATCACCTACACAACAACAAGATGGCGAAAGGAACAAAAACACAGCCTTCACTTACTGCAAGACTCAAGGCACTTTGCACTCTACAAGACTTTATAAAGTTATTAGTGCTAAATTGTTTCTTATAGTACATAATTAAGTTTGGTATAAACTACACCTTGCTAATGAGCGGTTGACTAGCACATATGTATGTATACATTCCTGCAATGTAGATACGTAATACAAGGTTCATTGAGATGTATGTATGTACACACAAGCTGGTAAATATACAGTCGTCTTGGACACTCACAGTAATGCTTCCATAAGGTACATATCCTATACAAAAAGAGAAGAAGGAACATCTAAATATATATATTTAGACAATACAGAAACAGGGATTAAAGTTTTATATATACGTGTAATACTTATGTCAGAAGAAGGTATACAGAGGACTAGGGAATGATCTAAACACTATTATTACCTATATACTGCATAGGTAGTGACAATTTGTGGAGGTGAATACATATTGCTAACTAAAAGGTTGGTACTGAAAATGATATCATGAAACCTTCATAGTAGTTTACTTTCACAGTTTTCAAAGAACTCTACAGTGTTTCATAACAAACTGCAGCAAATTCTTAGCTCATATGTAGGGTGTCACTGTAGATTATATACATACGTAGGTGACACTTCTATAAGGATACCAAAATATATTTGTTTACAACTGTACGTATGTATAAAAAAATAACTGCTTATCACAATTGTATACTGAAAGCACAATCATGCAATGCTGCTGAAAATGAGTGTGCCAACAACAAACACATACCAAGTAGTACAAAGGTTCAGACCTTCATATATATACTTACTAAGAGCATAACATATGGTAAAGAGTTTCTAATTGAAACAATAGGAGTCAAATTAGCACATATATGATTAAATCAGTGTATGTAAGTAGGTATTTTGGCTTCTGACTGGAATGTTATACACAATATACACATCCCAATCAATCATTGTCACACTTACAGGATTCTGTAATAATACTTACATAATATTATATGTACAGTGAAGACAATAATATTATTGTGTCAGAGAGAAGAAAGATCTAGATCATTGCTTTTTTTTCCAACAAAAACCTGAATTCTAGGAAAAGAAGAATTACAATGGAAATAGACAGGTAATTAACATTCCTACCTATCTACATCAGGAATTTGAATTGTTTCAACTTAAATGGTACTTGTAATATACAGTAGCATACAAATGTCAATAGTAATTTGTATTATACAACATATATAAAATACTTATACATGCATTTATATATAACATAAATATTAATAATAAATATATTTCAGTGATCACACTCAAAGAAACAATTGGTGAGAGTCATAACCAAACATTTTGGACACACTTGCATGGCTGCAACTGTAACACCACATGCATCAAACAATGCATAGTAAGAATATTAATTTTGTCCTAAATTCATCTTATAATGTATAAGCAAGAATACATAGGAGATTGGAGTGTGCAACTGTGTAATCTCATGTGATACATCATTTTTCTAAAATGAATCATGAACACATCACATGTAGACATGGTAATGTTATTAATATTCTTACATAATGAACACATCACATGTAGGCATGGTAATGATATTAATATTCTTATTTCCATAATAACTTTCTCTTGTATATGCATCTACATACATATGCATATACGTATGTATAGCCCAATTACCATTATGTAAGAATAATTAATATAATTACCATACCTACTTATGATGCGCTAATACTGTACGTCATTTTGGAAATGTATGGATATATGCTCTTAATTATATACATGTCCTTCATCATAAATACAATAGAGCTGCATACAGTGTTACCTTTTAGTGCATGTGGCTTGTTATGACTACAAACAGGTATGAATAACATCTGCAATTTGGAAGCCATAGAAATATGACTCAGGGTGACCTTCAGTAATCAAATTCATTGGCTGAAGACCCAATTGGTATATTACATGCACATTGAAAATGTCTCTTCTACTGTACATTCAGCAACTGAAATGTCTTCATTTTCATGTCAATTGCAAAATAGTATACACATTGCAAGTTTTGGATAGACATAATTTTAAAGTGAATCTAAAATATTTTCACATTTCAAATTCAGGTTACTGAAGCTTAAAGGATATCAATTCAACACAAGACAATACACAACTTTTCTATTTTCCAGGAAAAGGAGTAAACCTAAGTATGACAGTAGAAGCAACATTAAATTAGTCATTTAACCATAAAACCTGAATTTTTGATTACTTGGGGGAAAGGAGTGGCTTACAAGTATGATATTAACATTTATAAATTAGTACAGTGAGATAATAATGAATTTACAAAGAATATTTTATAGCCATTTTTCTAGAAGATAATGAGATGAGAGGTCATTTTCTGGAAATTAAGTCTCCACTGACTGACTATTTCTACAACAGGGCAAAGAAAATATGTATAGCATATGATAGTTTTGTCTTATATATAGATAGAGACATTACCAGAATGGAGAGTGTCAATAAGTGATTAACTAGGACTAATTACTATATACCAACTGTTATCAAATGTAACAGGATTTAGAAACATCCAATTATATAAATGCCACAATATGCTTCAAGTTCTTATGTACAGTGAAATTGTGACGTATGCTGTCATAAGATTCATCACATGTGCACTACAAAAGTGTCATATTGTGGGATTGAAATTTTAAAAATTTCAAACATCCATGATTCAAAGGTACCCTCACATACATGGAGGAATAGTGTATACAGAAAATAGGCCAATCAGGTGTCTGAAAGCAGTGGTGACCATAAACAGCAGGCTTGAGTATTCAGAGGCCACACAAGGACCACCATAGAAGCCATCAAATTTGATTTGTTGCCAAGGATACCAACAACACATGTAAAAACAACCACATAGCTCCTGCTACAAATATATACATGGCAGAGTATCCAGTTACAAGGAAATGATTATTGTATATACACATACATCACTTCTGCACTACATAAGCTCCTGGGATATCAGCTTCCTGTTTCTAAAAGGCTAACCATAATTTGTAACATTAAAAGGTAACCACAGTGGTGTTTATAAAATATACATACAAATGGTTTACCATGGCAACAGAAAAACTAGAGGTTTCTTGTTATGACTAACTGAATATTTCAACTCTGTAGGAACAGCTCATGAGAAATCAATCAACCCACTCTCCCTTGTATTGATATTTGACTTATCAATCAGTATGTGACCCCCAAGCTAAAGAACTTGTTTACAGTGCCTCACTACATGCCTTCTTAGAAACACTCTGGAGGCATCAGTTAAAGCTGATATATTTAGTGTATTACCTGTTTTCAATAGCTGTTGGGAAACAATGCATTAGATATACTATGGACACCGCAGCACCAGAAAATAAGACAGATTTGGTGAAAGTCAGTTTAGAAAAATATGTTATAATACCTTAATACCAGATACCTAGGGTTCCCAGCATGTCTGTTTTAAGGGACAGTGTCTCCTGCTAAGGAAATGGTCCAGTTTCTTGATTTTCAGAGGTAATATATATGTATATTGTAGTCATTAGAGTATCATGTTAAAGTTACAGGATATAGTTAGCATTCATCAATAACCTCTGACAGTTGTTTAATTACTGAAGAAAACAATTACTAAACATATCAAAGGCCTTTACAATATGTTACTTCAATTCATTAAACAAATGCGGTCCCATAAAAACAGCATTAAAATACTAAGCAGTTTCCATGGTAACCAAATATTTGAATAGCAATAGAAAATATATACAGTAGTTACAGAAGCAGAAAGGAAATAACATATGTATTATAATATACGTATGTAATGTGTACATTTATGTATTATTAAAAAGAACATCTATATACCTATAAACTGCATTGTTGGCATTATTGGGTTAAATGAAACTGATGCTAAAGGATAATGTTGTTCATTGTTGCTATGGTTACCAACATTCCAAAGGGTGTCATACATTTTACAGTGTACTCTGTAAGTATGTATAACATAGGTAGGATATAATACACAGTGAAATCAGACATCCCATATGTTGCAGCTGAATCAGCTCTCACACTGTCCACAATTAACCAATGATTAGCTTTCAAATAGTATTTGGATAATTGGAACCTACATATTAGCAAATAGGTAATTCTTTATACAAAAAGGAAATACCTTAAATGTTGGTAATTCATTGAGCAATATTAAATATTATCGTTTCTGTACTTCAAAGAAATAAATGAATACGTATTTCCCAATGCACTCACTTAATTTGTGATGTAACATAAAAGGCTAAGATGCAGCTATCAATTACTGTACTGTTCATTAGTTTTATGAATATAATATATGTTCAAAATCATATTTTTATTGGAGAGGAAATACACATCAGAAGAAGGATTTCCTCTCCCTCTTACTCCTTTCTTTCTGACAGAAGCTATCTGACAATTTTTTCCTGAGTCCCATTAGGAAACATTTGTGATGTAATGGTATGTAGAAAAAGATAATTAGAAAAATCTCTTTCCTTACGTACTTCTCAAATTACTAAGAGAGAATGTACAAATGCTACATAGACAAGGAATGTCTATATAGGCAAGCCGTAACATGACACTCTTGAACACAGGACTTAAGGGAGTATTGTTAAGATAAATGTAAAACTAATCTTACTGGTTTGCAGCTAAACACAGTTAGTTGTAGTAAAAATCACATTTACTAAATGACCATATTTGGTATTGCAAGAAGGCTAGAATTACTGTACATACGTATGTACATAGTTAGCAAAGTGATTTGACTACATGTGTAATGGCTTTACTAAAATTAGAAATGATTTAACCTCTTTATTCTAAAAAGGATATTTTGGTTCCAGTGGTAGTAGAATTACACACACAATAGACACTTTTACATAATAAGTTCAGATTAAACAATCACTTAACCCTAATTCACTTAAGGAAAGACATAGATTATCAAATAATCAATGATTATCTCACATATAATGCTCAATAGTGTGGTGGTACAGCTTCCTTTAACAATATTCTCCTATGTATGTATGTACACATATACAGAGTAACACTGGCACCATGCATGTCCAGACAGGCTTAGAGAGACAGGCTATGAAAGAGTGAATTGATTGCACTATACATGTGTAAAGAAAACCAATCACTGGATTTTATACACCTAACCAACCAAGTGACCCCAAGTCTTGGGAAACAAAAGTCTAATTAGATGGCAACCAGTGATTGCCTCCCAGTCATCAGAGAACCACAAATAGCTGTTTTGCCCTCCTCTCCTTGGACTTTAGATGTCAGGTACACATACAGTGCTTTCAATAGGCAAAGGTAGGCTGTCCTGTACAAAGGCTATAATACATTCCATTAGCCATGCACTGTATATAGCTGAGGATAGACATACGTACGTACATACAGTACCTCAGTTGGGGGTACTGTATACTGATATTCACAACCAGTCCCTCCCCCTGACGGAATGTTACATGCAATGCTGTTCTAGGCTGCATTACCTAAACATAATTACCAGGGTTACTGCAAGTTAGAGTGTGGGAGAGACCATTGGTTATTGAATAAGTTGTAATATATACATTCATGACAAGACAGAGTACGAAATCAATACTGCACATTGATAGTTAAGGCATGAGGTCGATCACTGGGAGATACTAATTATAGCTTTGATAAAGATGAGAGTGCGTTCTTGGTCATTCCAAGAGGCTAAAAATACTCGTGAAGTTAGATAATGGGGATTATTTCTTGAGTATCAGCAAAGCATTTCTGAGACACTTTGAAACTTAGACCTCTACTCCTCCATATTATATGCTAGCTACACATACCTGTAGCTTCAGCATAACAGTAATGTATACCTAAATGTATGCAGTATGCTAGGTATAATATAGTATAAACATTCATCATATAAAGGAAGAAATATCAACAAACCTCCCTAAATATGTGGACAGACAGAATTGTAAACACTCCTTTCTAAATCTAACTTTTTCTGACCTGACATTCTGAATGGCTGGAATATCTTCTTTCCAGTGTCTGGATGGATAATGGCCTGCAGTTTGAAAACAGTAAGGCAAGAATGACAATAAAGCTTGTCATCCATTGTTCATTTAGCTCCACAGGAGACATGAGTGGGTGGGGTAAAATCAAATGATGACGATATCATTAGATCTTAAAGTCCCTATTTTTCAATGCAAAGATTAGTGATGTTTAAAGTGCTTACAGACATATGGAGAACATAGCTGAGTATTTGCATGAAAGATTGAAGCTATTACTAAGGATTGATATTGAAGAAGAAAACAAAGCAGATTGGCTACTAAACAGGAAAGGAAACATAGAGAATGCATTACATGACCACAAAATATCAGCTAGGCTCTGAAAAAATATAAAAAATATGATATTATTCTGACAGTATATAAAAATCTTATGGTCTAAAGATGTCTCATCACCATGGAAACATGTAGGCAGGTGTTATGTATACAAGCAAATGTTTATGTCAAGGTATGGTAACCTAGCTCCAGCTAGGTAATGAAACTGCCCCTCTTAAAAGGCTATACACAAATACTATGGGATTATCTTTAATTGGATTCATAGGTACAAGAATATTCATACATAGATGAAATCATAACTAAGTATTCGGCTCGTTGCCAGGTTTACCACTGGTAAAGAAACAGTAACTAGCACAATTGTAGGCATACATAGACAGATAAAACCATGAGCTCAGCTGGTTACAATGACCCCAGGACCAGTTGATAGATGGGATGCCAAAATTCTTCAGCAAACATTTTATTCTTCATTCAAAAACCAAAATAGAATTCTAGCAATCTGTAAATTCAAACATTATGTTTAAAAACATGTATTATATGTACATAATAAGGATCCATTTCTAAAGATTAGCTAAATTACTATGAATTATTGAGTATGCCCATGTAACATTATACGTACAACTACAGCTGAGTGCGTGTAACAGGAAAGAACACTGTCCTAAACACACCTTCTTGGTATACTGTTAGATGTGAAAACCTCTTGGATGACTATCATGGCTCATAGATTACATTTGTATAGTCTCTGATTGGTATTCAACTCATTGAACAACAACTCACAACTCACAATAGACACTGATAATGGGTTAGTGTGAGTTCATTAGAGACCATTGTCAATAGACAGCCATTAAACAATACCCTTAGAGACCTGAAAAGCTGGTTAAGGTAAAGTGATTATTCTGCTACACTGGTGAACCTCATAGAGACAATGACACAGGTGGAATTGCACTTGATACCTATTGTAACTAAGATATACAGGTATGTATATGCCTTAAGCTGTGTGGCTGCACTTCATTTCAAAGACTTAAGCTGTACATATGCATTCTCTTAGAAATACACAGATTCAAAATAAATTGGTCCAGTGGAGAAAAGTCAAAAAGGTCCAGTGTATCCTCATACAAAAGCTCTAATGGTTAGTACTAAAATATATGGTGCATATTACTGCACATATGAGAAATTTTCCTACATGCTATGCCTACTCTGTAAAAACGCCCATTGGGAACTAAGCCTGGAGAGAGCTTTGGATGAAGATACAGGAATCTTCTCTTTCTTCTTCTGCTCTCCTGGGTCATATGTAATCACATTGTGTGTTAGTCTATTCATGTGTAGCTTGAGCCTTGAATGTATGCTACCCTGAAGGTCCAGGAAATGAGGTTCTAGAGTATTCATATATGATAGAACGACAGAAGGTTTATGTGAGCTACAAATGTACATACATACAGGCATGATAACTGTTTTCTTGTACAACATCAGTCAGAAAAGATGAAGGTTGTTAGTTGAGTAATGTTACTGCATAAAGAACACTTAAACATTAGGTAATTATGGAACACATAATTAAAATGTTACAAAGCTGAACCATTTAAGGTACATTGGTCAAAGTCTGACATATAAAAATCTAAAATCTACTGAGATCATACCATATGTAGCTATCACAGAAAACTAACTTGTAAGTTTTCTTCAAAGTGCAAGGGGTTAATAAAAACAACGTCATATCTAAAAATAGTAACTTGATCTATGACCTAATTCAACTCAGCCTTTGGAATCATTATACTGGGAGTGTATAGACTAATCAATCCCTATTATTCTATCAATGTAATCAACAACACAGCACAAGCATGATTAGATCAATCATTGTGAAATGGGCAAGGATATTATGTATGCACACAGTAACTTAACTGACAGTAGACTACTGCCCTTGCCACAGGTAAGTGGAATACTGTATGGACATCAGTACAATGATTTAATGAGAAAGGAGCGGAGCTACAATCCTAAATGCCTAGCAAAGGGTCATTCTAGGTACTAGATAAAGTCATTAAAATATTTCTAAGTCACTTCTTCTGACATCAGAAGTACATCAAAGACAGAACAGGAGTCTTACAGGTAATATCCAGTCTCAACTGTCAGAGGTGATGCAATCAAAGTTTAAACAGCACTTAAATTTACTAAATACTACATCTACTATCCACATTCCTGAAACATGCAATAATGATCCTTGGCAATCATGAGAACATTCCTAAGGATCTTATTATTCACACATTGATAGTAATACAGTGCTACCCGCTTAATATTCCACTGCTTAATATGCCAAACCTTTTATTACGCCACTCATACACCATGTGTAGGCTGTCCTGACAGATAAATTAGGTCATTTTACCTTCCTTTGTCCCTAAGAGAATGTAGGTGATTGTTTAGAATTAATTGCATGGCTACCTATAAACTGATACCTGGAGCTGGTCAGGCTCAAGGAGCAACTACAATGTAACAGGATACAGACCCAACTATCATGTGACCACAAAAGGTCACATGATTCGCCAACTGCATTCTGACATCACCACAAACAGGAAGTCACTATCACTGAATAGGAAAGGTCACCTGATGTAAGATGCTTCACATGATAGGAGAGACTGGTGAGAGAGTTAATTGTGACTCTGATGTCACAGTGCCACAAATACAAATGTATTTAGGGCTACTGCATATTGAGAAATCAACTGTATTATCACACCCTTAACACTGTGTCTGTGTTTACATGGGACCAGGATTCACTTACTTTTAGTATATACATAAGTGCATTATAAGCTGATGGTTATGCAGGTAATCAGGTCATTATTATAACTCTATGTGGCTATTTTACAGGAAGCCCGGTGAATGAGTACAAAATTAAAGTTGAACATTCACTACATTACAAAGAGACTAGCTGTAAACAATCATACTTCAGATTCTCTAGTGCAGAATGTCTGTCTTCTACCAATGTCCTAAGCTTGAGGTGCTCTGATTCAGGCTACATCCTTAAAAACCTGCTTCAGGCACACATTGTGCCACCACAATAGATAGCATCTAGCCATGCAACTGCATATAGCACTGTATCTATTTATATGCTTTTCAAGATTCAGAAGAGGTGACAAGACCCCCACCTGGTTCATAGCTAATCCAACAAAAATGGGATGTTACTAATAAGAGGTCACTCCTGGGAAAATGGGGCAATTTAACTATATTCATGACCACCCAGTCATTCAAAATTATATTCATGAAGAACCCTTGTCTAAACACAGTCTGAATATTTTACCATATATGGATGCTAACAACAGTGTTGGAGGGAAATAATTATGGTTGTGACAGTGTTTAAGAAAACTATGAAAATTTTGAGTTACGTAGGTACTTTACACATGCGCCCTTAGCATAACAACCTTTGAATGCAGATAAACCAATAATTGTAACAGATCTTGTAATACTACCCCACTTGTACATATCTATACCATTTCCCCGTTATGGTGTAATGTAGATGTACTTGTAATCACTTGTGAACCATTATTGGCAAATGATACATGATTGGATGGTTGAATGGAAGGAGCGAAGCTGATGTAGTGGGAATAGTGAAATTGATTGCAGAATAACACATGTGACAGTGTGTAGCCATACCTGCTTTATCCTCTGTGCTTCCCATAACTGCCTGTCAGTTACTCCAGTAGCTAGGTTGCCATTTTTGTAATCTTCCAGGAGTTTAATAGATTCCTCCAGCTTCCTCTATAAAAACCAAATGAACACACGCAAGGTTTGTATTGCATACGTACATGTGTATCATAATGCTCTGAATACAAGGTCCCTGGGCCTACATGTATGCTATAGAGAATGTGGTTCATAATGAAAGGACATTGCTATGGCTGCCTTGGTTCATTAGTGAAACACTGGTGACCTAATCCTTCATGTTTTAATAGGATGTCTTAACCATGCTGGTTTGATCAGTTTCCAAGAAACAGACCCAGTTATACCAAAACTAAATAAGGAATATCTATTCTAGCTTCAGAGTTGTATTGAAACATCTGTATATTAAACAGGTGGCTATATGCGAGGACAATCAGAGTAGTTTCCTTTCTATATATAACATAAAATGCAGGGAAGTGGGGATATCAGCATCTAAGAGTAGATATAATATGTTAGGAATTGACTATAGACTACAAAATATGGACAATAATCTGTATCTGTAAAGGACAACTTTTCATCTTAAATATTAAAGGTTATGGATCAAACTCTTAGGTACAAAATGACAGTTTAAGATCATAAGAAACAGCTCAATTAAGTACGTACCTAGGCCATACCTGTAATTATAGTGGGACCTCAGTCAATTGTCAGTTATGTCAGTGTACGTAAATATAGGCCTAGCCTCATGCATAATAAATAGTCAAAAACAGTAAAAGAGGGCCAGAGATACACCTCAACATTAAGGGAGAGAGATATAGCTCTAACAGTAAGGGAGAGAGATATAGCTCTAACAGTAAGGGAGAGAGATATAGCTCTAACATTAAGGGAGAGAGATATAGCTCTAACAGTAAGGGAGAGAGATATAGCTCTAAGAGTAAGGGAGAGAGATATAGCTCTAACAGTAAGGGAGAGAGATATAGCTCTAACAGTAAGGGAGAGAGATATAGCTCTAACAGTAAGGGAGAGAGATATAGCTCTAACAGTAAGGGAGAGAGATATAGCTCTAACAGTAAGGGAGAGAGATATAGCTCTAACAGTAAGGGAGAGAGATATATAAGTGATCATGAGCTAGGGGTAAGGGTGATCCATTGCTTCATGGTAGAGGCTACTACTAATTCCCATTTGTCTATTCTTTCAATATCTGGTTAATGCCCAGAAACAAGTGGTTGTGTAGCCAGTATGCAATAACATGAAACTTAGATCACTTAATTGACATGGGTTACATGCATAGCAAGAAATGTCTACCAGCTGATGTAACCACTTTTTGTACCATGTGCCACCATTTTGCTGTCATATACTAAAAATAGAAAAAAGCTACTGTAAATAGTAACAGATGACAGGCAGCTGACCAATCAATGAGTCATCCACATACATAGTCTTTTCTAAGAGATGATGACTTGGCCATATCTTAAAATAGGATTATGAAAAGGATATATAGTAGTATACTCTACAAAGATGATATTTTGGGAACAATTATCTAATTCTTTAAATTTAACAGAAAATCATTATATCACAATAATCCTTTTGCAAGAAAAAAAAGTAGGATAATAAGCAATAACAACTCAAAATTGGCAAATTTGCTGACAATGATATACTTTACGTAGTTAAGATTCCTTACAATACACACAGAAAGTGTGGTCAGAGCATAAAGTGTGTAAGTAAGTGCAGTGCTGCATAACATTGTTTGCTACTCTGTATGCTCAACTGCATCCTTAATGCTAGCTGCTTTTACGTATTAGCTGACATGCTAATTGTACCAAGACCATCACACTTCCATCTTCCGCCTATATGTGTACAGTGAGAATCAGTTCTTGTTAGGAAAATTATAAAGGCGAATTGTTTATAGCACCTTAATCAGGTCAACAGGTCTGACCTTGGCAGGACCTTGTGCAACTTAAGGATTCACTACATCTGAAGGAAGTGAGGCTTAACTGAATACAGAAGAAGCCACACTCAATCACACTCTACGCACATGCTCATATTACGTTGCACTCCTAAAAGTGGGAAGATATAAAATACTACAAGGATAGCTTCATTTTTTCTGCTTCCTTTTGAGGAAGGAATGAATGAATATGTTAAGTAATGACTCACTATGTAGCTATTTGGACAGGATATTCCCACACCTGAGGAGTACATGGGAGAGAAGAAATGGCGCAACCTTTCAAAGAGTGATGCAACCTTCGAAGTATATTGACTTCTCCAACTCCAGTACCTAAAGCTATACCTATAAATATGCTCTTTTGCAACCTATATGATGAATTTTATTCCCTAAACTTGTTAGTCATTTTGAAAACCACTAAATGAAAGTAGACAAGTGCTAGCACTAAAAACAATGTTATTTGGCCTACGCCTATGTACACATGTATATGATCTATAAACCAGTCAATTTCACCTATATTTATGTGCTCTTCTCAATATGTGGCAACTGTTTAAGGTCCAAGTTATGACTGGAATATTCGCATTTAACTTAATTAAACAAACCTGCGGTTGAATAATTAAATACATAATAATTGTACAATATTAAATTAATAAATTTTAAACCAAATTACATATAACAGATTCTAACAGCGTCAAAAGTCTGATAAAAATTAAAACCACTGCATCCATAGACATTCAGAACGTCTAAAGATTAACCATTCATAAAGATACGTTTGAATCAGAAGATCTTTAGTAAAATCCGCAGACACTCAAAAGACGAACCATTCAGAAGACAAACTACACATGTATACAATAGCAAAAGGGTCATACTCAGTTCATCAAGATATCTAATTAGGTTGAGAGATGAGTGTAAATAAAATAACAATTTTAGAGAACATACAAGATTCCAAGTAACAAAGTAAACTGAATGAGTACACAAATCCAAGAAGCAACTACAGATAAAACTGACAGATGTCATGAGGAAGGGTGCACAGGTCTTCTTTTTAGGAATAACCAATTAACACAGCATCTTTACAAGATCGAAAACTGTGAAATATTTGACCATTACATCAATTAGGATGACAAATAGAGCATCCAATATACAGATTGAGTAACTAATGGGCAAAGAGCCATTTCCTGTAGTGAGCACTGGAGTGTAAATATATACATCACAAAGTGAGAAATCTTATAAAGCTGTGACTCCAAAGGCTCCTAGCATGTTCTGCTTGCTAATTTGCACTGAAACTCTTTCTTAGAATAGTACTGGACATTATAAGATCATACACCGAAGAATACAACGAACAGAACTAGTGTTACCCATTGACACTGAGAACATGCTTGCAGGATCTACATATGCTGTCTGTTCCAAATTCTTCAATGCTACTTCCTTCAGGAGAATAGCACTGCATTTGTAAATTCATTAAAATATTTCTTTATATTTGAATAAGTTACCAATCTGTTATCACATCTGAATCATATCACTGTTTACAAAACACTTCCAGAAACATTTAATAATTTGTTGCCATTAAAAAGTACATTGCTTATGCCTGTAGATACTAACTTACCCTGTTCTAGTAGATTATATTCATAGCTTGCCCTATTCCAAATCAGGGGAAAGGGTTTTTAGAGGTAATACTAACTATATTCATAGCAGCTTACAATATTCATGACGTTGAAGCTAGACAACATTTACATTGGAATTTGAACTGTGGATGAAGACCACAACAGTTCATACTAAAATTCATTTAAGTGCCATCAACTTGTTGACAGGAAGCCTATTTATGACATATGGTATTACAAGATCAACACCAAATACAATTGTTATTCAATTTCAGAGTACATGTACCCACACCAAACACTTACAGTAGATACGTACATACACTACCTATTGTAATTTCATAGTTACAGTTTTATTGATACTTCAAAGTGTTAGGTCATTTTCTATTCTTAACTGTTATATTTTCACATCATTCACCTAATATACGTACAAGCCTACTTTAGACAAAGTAGTCACTGAAGACCCTCGGGATCGAAATATCTGACAACCAAGGAGGGACAACATTTGAACGAGCCAGGAGACTACTTTGTCTTTTGAAAGGATCATCTCTCCACTTTTAGAGCATCTAAAGACACAGTTTTGTGTTCCGTTTGACCACAACGATGCATAAAAAGCAAGCACACAAGTCATACCAAATTATGTAATATATTTAGTGAAATATTACTATAATGTAACAGGTAGAAAGGAGTCTTTAGGACAATTTTGAACATAAAATATTTCCAGAGTATCTTTCTACTAGTGATGTGCTGCCAGTAGAAGGCTTCAGCACTCATGGGTCACAGTCTAGTCTGGCATAATCAAATATGGTGATTAACTTAAAGATAACATTTTTGTCTATAAACCAAGTATAAACTATCAATTTCAATGTTACCACATATCTTATAAGTACTGTATATGTACAATATAAATTGCAGGATTTGTCCTTTGATCCTACAACCTTAACCTGATACACAAAGGTTCAATATAATGTAACCAAGAAAGGTCAAAGTACAAAATGCTTAGCTTGCAAAATAGTAATAAATTCTGATGTAATGTGTATGGTGATACAATAGCTCACCTCAGGTATTAGTAGGGACCTTGGGTCTACCACTTCAAGAAAGTGTCTCAGGCGACCAGTGAAGGTAGACTGGAAGGAGAGTGAGATAAGAGACAGAAAGATAACAGTGAAATCACATAGAGTAGCTTGACATATGCCTTGTTCTTCCCCTTAGCACCTTTCACGTACAACATACACTAAAAGTATACACAAGTAGGTAGTGCTAGTGTAAAACTGACAGTTGTATAGAGGTTGAAAACATTAAATATGAAAGGTGAAACATGTACTAGTGATGCTGTCCTTTTAAGTTAGTACAGATGGCCATAGGGGAAAATCTATAAGAAATGACTAAGTTCAAAGAATTACTTGCTGTTTATTTTAGTGAGGAATTTAGATCATCATAAATATATTGCTTTATAACTGGATAAAATATTAAGAAGCACTTTCAGATTGATTGAATTAACTGTAAGGAATCCTTTTTGGTTTAACTATTAATTTTCATAATCAAATAATATCATATGACCTCCTTCACAGGTTGGAGACAAGTACCAATTAGCTTGTGGTGTGAGAGATAATGGAATATCCCTTTTGTGATCAACATCAGATGGACCTGCACACTGCACTCTATTATCTCTTACAAATGGCATAATTAGACCATTAAAGACACTTGCAATTGCATGTATATGAACAAGAAATTCTATTCAATTGGACTGAGCTCCAGTTGGGAAATAAGACTAGTATTCTCAAAAGAATTGATATACTGTATATCTTAGAGGGTTCAATCACCACTGTACAGCGGAGAGGTTCCATGCAGTGCCATGTGGTAGGTAAGATCAATCTAAATTGTTTACAGATTTTCTTTGAGGGGTTCACACCACCAGACCACACAGAACAATCAATGACTAATCAGTAAGGTGTGCTATTATGTGGCTTCTGGTCCTATTTAGTAGTAGACCTCACAACCCCACAGAAGGGACTACTTTGGGTAATGGTGTCGCCAGACCACAGCAGTGATCTAGGAGGTTCCACTCTACATTAGTAGAACCACTATATATGGGTCTCATGCTATCATATTAGGATGTCTGTAGGAGCACTTTTCAAAAACAGCACTGCACCAAACAAGGTTGATGAATCACAAAAGGAAACACTCATCAGCATTAAAATTAATGTTTATTTTACAGAAATAAAGGAAACCTTAAATAGGCTTATCCTTTCTTATTAAGAAAGTCCTTGGTTTTCAAGGAAAACATGGTAATCACTAACCACTGTAACATCAAACACATAATGAAACTTTGCAACCTCTCACAATATGGCTACAAGGCTCACCTCTTTTCTAAGAAGAGACAAACAATTCTAATTATAAATTTCCAATACAGCATTTAGATACCTACTGTATAATAATGTCAAGAAGTTAAACTTGAACAAACTCTAACCAGCAGATTTCAGGAATACACCATAATGGAGTAGTTAGTAAATGACTACATATTCAAATGTACTTGTACTGTTTGTTTCAGTTCTTAGAATCAAGATTACCTATAAAGATTAATGTATTCAGTCATCAATCCTCTCAAGGCTCTCATTAGAGGCACTATACATGGAATCATACTACTGTTAACCATACATACATGTACATCTACAGGACTCGCAAAAGATCAAGAAGAGACAAAGATTCCCAGGGTTACTGATGAAGGGTGAATTCCAAGAACGACTGTCTGGCCCAATGGAGAAGGAAGAAAAGAAACCCATCTGTATGATAACCACAGTTCTTGGAATATGTGTATGCATATGGTGTTTGATAATTCATGTGTATTGTGTAGTAACATACGTATATACATAATAGTACAAATGTACGTAGTTCACACCACTCCTTTTTGAAAGGCTAGATATCTCACACAGTTTATTTCTACAAATGAAACCTTTTTGAAGGTGATTACAGTATATACTTGAAGATGATGCACAGATATTAAAATAGTAGGCAATATTTGAGTAGTTGAAATTGTTTTGTGGTCAAAGCAATAAAAATCATCAAAATCAGAGGAAAGGGTATGTTTGGGAAAGAAGGAAGTCTGTTTTCAGTTCACTTTAGGAGGTAGTGGATACATATATGTTACATGTTTTACCAAACCACAACTAGAAACTAAATGTATTATATTCTAATTATGTAGGCTTCCATTCCTTACAAGAACCTCATATCTCAAACCATGTCAAACATATACCCACAGGCAACTTACTGGTACGTCAGTACACCTTGGAATACAAATCACCATGGAATACAAATCACAATGGAATACAAAACACCATGGTTACACAAAACACCATGGTTACACAAAACACCATGGAATACAAAACACCATGGTTACACGTAACACCATGGTTACACGTAACACCATGGTTACACGTAACACCATGGTTACACGTAACACCTTGGAATACAAAACACCATGGAATACAAAACACCATGGAATACAAAACACCATGGTTACACAAAACACCATGGTTACACGTAACACCATGGTTACACGTAACACCTTGGAATACAAAACACCATGGAATACAAAACACCATGGTTACACGTAACACCATGGTTACATATAAAACAACATTCAATTTACTCTAATACATTAGCACTGTATTCAGTTGGCAAAACCAAGCTTAGCCTATAGACTTATATATCTGTATCATTACTTGCATTAACTTTTCCTGAGTCTTGTCGGTATACATAGCATACCGAAAGAATTATGTGAAAGGAGATTGACCTGGGGTAACAATTGAAACTACAATCCAGTGTTTTATTAATGTACGTAATTCAATGACCCAACCAATCACACATATGTGTACAGTTCCCTTTGTTATAAAATAATCACCTTCTATGGATTAGCTACCTTACACAGCTGTTACTGCCATATGGTAACAAATGAGCAGTAAAGACTGTACTTGGATGAAAGAGACTGTGCTGGCTCTTCAGCTTAGAACTTGGCATAAGGCATGTATGCATACACCCAGGCTCCACAACCCTAAACCCTATGTCTCTGCACATGTAGCTCCACTCTAGTTAGTCATATTCTAGAGTCGTGACCACATCTTGAGTGAATTGCTAAATACGTATACACAGGAATAGTAAACATTCTACCTTCACTATTCACAATTCAATACACTGGCCATACATTGAATGACTCTTACTTTCATAAGCAAGTTTATGAATAACATTTTTTATAAATTGTACAATTCTTAAATTGTATGTACAAATATAAAGGAAATGGTAAAGTATACATAATTCTAGGCTCACTGTAAATATTTACACATGGCAATGGAGGGACCAGAAAAGCACCCTTATAAAGACAAAAGCTATAAAGATCAACAATACATACAATCCTCCGTAGTGTGAATAACTGGCTTTATAGTACATCTAGTCTTACACACATTATATGTACCTAGTGATTACAACCTGCTATGCACCCTATATGTTCTCATCATATTATGATAATTAAAAGAGGAAGTTGTTATATGCTGCTATATTCAGCTGGCTCCTCCAGTCTGCACCTTTGATGTCATACAATGCATCAGTAATTGACCATGACCTGTGGATGTATATATGGGTTTACATAACTTTGACTTCATTTCAGTTGGCAAACATAACAGATACTCCTATACTATTGAAGTCATATGCACCTCCTCTTCAAAGCAATCTTGTTACCTAACTCAAGTACAGCTAGGTTTCTTGTCTACCTCTTCTTACATCTTCATATATAGCTGATTCATGGCAAAAGAATTGAATCATTTCAGGATAATATAAATATGGGTCAATACAATCAGAATAACTTTCAAGAGAAGTGAGATCAGTTTCACTGTACACCTACGAGTATTACTCAGAGGCATTGCTTAACATTCCTTTTAAACCAAAAAATATCCATTTCTCACAATATTATATTTTATATTTGTAGACAGACAATACAAGACGCATCGTTATTTTTTATGGATCCCTTAGTGATATATCTTTAAAATATCCAGCAGGTGAGATCTCTGTTTTCTCAGTGAAATACAAAGATATAGATAAGGCTTGGCGAAAGGGTATGGGATATAACGGGGAGGAGGGATGGGATGTATAGATTGTATGTGGTGGCGAATTAAAACTTTTATACACGGAAAAGGAAGAAAATTCATTTCAGAATTAAACTTTAGAAAGACGTTAATGATCAAGTCGATAAAGTATCATTTTTATATGACTCACTTGATTAAATCTCGATTCCCCTAGCTTAAAAATAGGATATTGGCTGTCGGCCATTTTTAAACAATTATTTAACCTGTTAAGCTTAGATGACGTCATAATCAAACTATAAAAGTTGGTGAAGACCCTGAACTAAAATGCATTTCGTAGTGAAGTAGTTGGAGAATAATAAAGCGTAAACGAGTAGTATGAACACATTAAGAGACGAAATTTTCCTATCTCAACAAACAGTAGCGCGAAAAATATGTCGCGCTGAGGATCACTGCGTCGTGTTGGACGTACGACCGCACGGAGACTTCGTAAAGCGACATATTAGAGGGGCCGTTCATCTCCATCTGAACCCAATGCAGTTGAGGAGACTGGTTAAGGGGATTTTGGACTTGGAGACAATTATTGCCGATCGAAGGTGTAAAGAATTGCTTAGGGGTAGGCAGGATGAAGTGGAGTTTATAGTGTATGACGATAAGTCTTCAACTAGTGGGGTCGCGAGCGACATTAAAACTTACCTTGATGTACTTCACAAGAAAATACAAGGTTCACTAGCAGTTCTTAATGGTAAGTAAACTTGAATATATGTGAATAGTTGGACACAAATTTCAATGTCAAGTCGTTTTCTTTCTAGGAGGATTTCAAGCTTTCCTCAGAGATTATGCTAACCTGTGTCAAGAAAACCAAGGAACGGATCTACCAGACGGAGTGAAGAGTATACACTGTCCGATGGTCAAGCCGCCAACCCTATCCCTTACGGGGACGCCAAAGTCAAACTGTGAATCGCAGGAGTTGCTTTCTACGCCTCAAATCCCCAACCTCCCACCCACCGAGATCCTACCGTATCTGTACCTGGGTACCGCTAGAGATTCGGGAGACATAGATGAACTGAGAAAATTGGGCATAACGGCTATTCTGAACGTCTCGAATCACTGTCCCATACATTTTGAAGGTCGCTTCAGATACGAGAGGATCGCTGTGGAAGATGCGTACCACGAAGATCTATTGTCAAAATTCAGAACGGCTGCCGAATTCATAGGTAATTATTTTGCACATTTTCGACGTTATTCGACTCACTAGTGCATGCAGATACATAATTGTTTTAGCTATCTGTTTTACATGTTACTTTGCCATCTCTATAGATGACGTAAAGAAGAATGGCGGGCGCGTTCTTGTGCATTGCTTTGCTGGAATATCTAGATCTGCAACGATCTGCATTTCGTACCTGATGTTAACGCAAGGAATGAGTATGCATCAAGCCTTTGAGTTCACAAAGACCAGGAGACCGTGTGTATCGCCAAACTTCAATTTTATGGGACAGTTGCTAAGTTTTCAGGAGGAGCTTACGCACATCAGAAAGGCCGAAATGGCTGACCAATGTGCTGTTAGAAGAGATCCATTAGCAGCGGATACGTGTATTTTGGTACCTACTGAATACGAAGAAATGGACACTAGCTCGTTCCACTCTGAACCGAAATTGTTTCAAACCAAGAAAAGGCCGGGATCACTTAAAATTAGCTTCAATAACAAGCCTAAAAGTGCTGATAGCTCGCCGAGGGCTCTAATTAATGTGATAACAGATAAGTCGAGTGGAGGTAGAGCTACTGGTCTATCGTCTTCTGAAACATCTTTGCACTGTTCCTCTCCCTTGGAACTGAGTCATATGCAACATACTGTGACTAACAGAGCCTGACAGACATTTTTCAATAATTGTTTCTTTTAATTGTAAATTATTTTGTTTTTTTTGCTGTTTGTGTTGAGTTTGTCCTGTCATGTTTAACTTTTGAATCAATTGTTGAGCAAAGAATGATTGAAAAGTTAAGAAATTCGCGTTAGAAGACCGGATCGTGACCAAAGAGTTAATCTATAATGTAGGAATGTAAGGAGTTAACTGGAATGTATCAAAGTGTTAATAATGGAAAGTGAACGTAATAGTTTATAAATAGATATGACGTATTTGTGCACGAGTTAATGATGAATCGAACGGTTGGCATTGCTACGTGGTTACAAAATAGCTTGCAGCAATATAGTGTTAAGTAGAAATAAGCTGAATCAGCCTTTTATTATATTGCAGTGCCATGCGCTATCACTACTATAGATAGGATATATTATGTCTTGCATATTCACTGATTAAAATTTGCAAAGCTATAGTGGCCATATGCTGATGTTAACTATACATGATCACTCATGGACTATGAATGATAACTCAAAATCAAACTAACTATTCAAACAAAAATATTACCCAATGTATTGAAATTCAAATTATCTATACATATATATATATATATATAGGTATTTATAACAATAATAAAGCATGTCAAAGAAGTCAATGAATAGAGCTACAAAACAAATTACAGTCAAAATAAGATAATCTTTAGAAAGGTCATCTATTTGTGACATACTTTGGCCAGCAGTGTCTGACCACCTGACTTCAATACCAGTGGCTCCTTCTCATGATGGGAAACCAGCTCCATGATGTTGGAAAATGCCTATTGGAGAAAAATCATCATAGAACTGTCATATTAAAAAACAATTTTTTTAATGATATCAAGGTCAAATATACTTCAAGCTAAATCCTCAGGAAATTGTGTAGAAAAACATCCTGATTGATGTTGGGCAATAGTGATGTAAGTAACCTTCCATCAATAAATTATATATGTGTATCAAAGTAATTTTATTAGGACTCCAATTATAAAAAACATTCTACTGGTTTCAGCATGAATCTGTGGAGCAGTGTCACTTTACAGATAACAGAAACACAAGATTCCAAGATTACTACAAAGGCTCTAAGGCTACAGAAAAGTTTACTACCTAATCAGAGAGGAGATGTCCAACTATACAATTGGCTTCTTCCAGCTTAATATATACAAACAAACCTGAAAAAAGGGCCTATGGGACGACTATAGACATATTTTGAAAACTACCTCACAGCAAGACCAGTGTTATGTAATTGTTGGGTAACTGGGCAAAGTATACAAAATGGACAACAAAGGGGTGATTGTTGTGAAGAGCTAAAGGTGTACCCACATGTGTTGACTGACAACAGTCTATAAGGTCAGTGATTCAATGCTAAACATCAACCAATATCATAGCATAGATCTTACATCAAAGGTGTAAGATTTGTGATCATAGTTGATCATCATTCCTAAATGTTGTCTATATGGTACATGACGGTTGTTTGCCTTTACATCGGCGCCATGCTTCAAGAGCTCCTGAACCCATTCACCTTGTGACATGGTGGCTGCCAGGTGATATTTAAATACTGCTAGATGGTACATATGTATATACATCAAGTTTAAATGCTGCTAGAGCTTTGTGCCTTCATATTATTATCCCAATAATAGAACTATACATAAATTGACTGTAAATGCTGATTCCACAGGTTTTGGACAGTTAGGAAAGAGTAACCACCCAGGAAAGCCAAATTATTTAGGAAAGATGAGAATGGGACATGAAATGCAGGAAATAGATTTTGTATGAACATGCACAGAATTTACTAGCTCATTGTCTTTTCTCTCTCCAACAACATATTGCTGGTCTTCACGGCGCTGTATTCTTAAATGTCTAACTGCTCCTCCGTACCATAATGAAAGGGAGTACCCCTCAGCACCCTTAGATGCATCCCTTATAAGGAAACAGCCATCCTAATAAACAGTAGATACACTTTAAAAGCTTTAAAAGGCTCCAGCAAGTGAATGTAATAATAATACCAATACCTCTCCTATCCGTTCCAATTTCTTCTGGCACTCCTTTCTATCGATGTTACCATGGTACCAGGATTGTGATTCAATTGTATCAGCAATAGACTAATTAATAGAAAAACAAAGTGAAAATGCTATACATAAGCACAATCAAAAAGTGAACAAATATTATTATTAGGATCATACACATACGTACACACACATATATATACAAATAATAAACACCACTAGATACTATTTGCATTGATAGCCCAGCACAGGGTTACGTGCTATAAACTCCCCTTTACATATACATACGTACATATATATGTACATCATTTACACATACATACATACATACATACATACACAGACATCCAAACATACGTACATACACATGTATACATACTACCGCACCTTAGCTGGAAGTATTGGTGGCTTTAGTTGTTTAGGCATAGGAGGTAGAGTTGGCGGCTGAGAATCTACAGTGCGGTTATCCCTTGCTACAGGTGGTGGTTTTTCATTTCTTGAAGGTCGGGGAGGAAATGGATGAGATTCTGCTTGCTCATTAGCTGGTTTAGGAGGAAGCCGAGGGATGGATGGTCCGCCTAGTGAGGGCTTCTGAGGGAGACTCGGAGGAGGTGATGCTAAACGAGGAGCTGGCTTAGGTTTACTGTTGTGTGATTCCTGGGAACCTCCAAAGAGCTGATTGGTTCTTTCACTAATGTTGGAAGGTGGCTTAGCAGGTAACTCCTTTGTAGATTCCCTAGGAACGTTTGATACTTGCTTGGGAGAGGCAGGCTTATTTGGCAGTTGTGGTTTCCTTTTAGAAGACGGCGAGCCAGGAGGTGACGGCTTCATCCATGGGTGAGGCTTTTTTGTAGTATCTTTTTTAGTTTCCCATGGCTTTGGAGGTAGTGAGGTTTCCTGTGGTGAGGTCACAGGTGGCGGGGATGTGTCATTGCCAGGAGGCCATTTTTTGGGAGCGGGTTTTGGTTTGGGTGTCGGCTTTGGTGCCTCCTGTTCAAATCTTGACATCAAACTTGTCATTTTCTGAGATGAACGTCGTTTCAATTTCTTTGCATCTTCATCAGCAGGTTCAGGAGAAGAAACAGAACCTGCCTCTGAAGATACTGAATCAGGAGTTGGAGGACGATCCTTAATACTCTTTTTGGTGGTACTCGGTGAGCTTGAATTGACAGATTTCAGGGAAACATTTTTCCATGGTGGATCATTACCTTCCTCTTTGTTAGGTGCTTTTGGCGGTTGCGATGATTTTAGTGATATATTGAGCTTATCACTAGGTGCTGTAGCCTTATGAGACACTATAGCTGGCTTTTGTTGTAACTGTGGTTTCTGAGGTGGTTTAGCTGAATCTTGAGGCTTAGTTGGAAGTTTAGGTGAATCTTGAGGTTTAGTTGGAAGTTTAGGTGAATCTTGAGGTTTAGTTGGAAGTTTAGGTGAATCTTGAGGCTTAGCTGGAAGTTTAGGTGAATCTTGAGGTTTAGTTGGAAGTTTAGGTGAATTTGGTGGCTTATGAGATATCCTTGGTGAATTCTGCACTGGTTTAGGAGGAAGACCAGAGTGGAAGGCTGAATTAGCCTTTCTCTGGGTTACAGGCGAGGAGGGCTTTGGTGGCAGACCGGGTACTGCAAGAGAACTCCTGGGGGGCAGAGGAGAATCATCCTTTGAAGGAAGCTTAGGAGGAAGATTAGAGGAAGAATGGGAAAAAGATGAGGGCTCGTCCTTGGAAGGCAAATGTGGCCTACCATTTTCTTCAAAACCTTTTGAAGGAAGTGGAGGTCTACTAATTTCTTCAAAGCCTTTTGAAGGAAGTGGAGGTCTATCAACTTCTTCAAAGCTTTTTGAAGGAAGTGGAGGGGGTCCTACTAATCCAGGTAAATTGGGAGCATCAGAATCAAAGGATTTTGGTGGCAACCTTGGTGGGTCATTGCTTTTAGGGGTAAAAGAGGGAGCTGATCCACCAACACTTTTCCTTGCTTTTTCTAGTCTTTCCCGAAGGTAATCTGGTATTTCATCCTTTTGAGCTGTGCCATGTGTTGGAGAAGTAGATCTAGGAGAGGCTGGGAGGGGTGGACGCAATGATGGCTTTGAAAACTGGTTTGCAGGTGGTTGAATCCTTGAAGGCATCTGTAGAAAAGGACACCAAAAGAACTTATTGATATTTGATATTAAAAACCACAACCATTTCAATCAATGTCATCCCTACTTATTGTAATCACTGCATTCTCCCACCAAACAATTTGTACGTAAATCAAGGTTATCACATGCAATGAAGTAGAATACATAAATGATTACCATGGTAATACCATGATGTAATAGCATTGACTTTGCAGACATAAACCCATTTGTAATCACCGACCACAGACTAAGAATCTTTTGCAACAACTCACATTAGGAGGTGAGTTGAAGTTTTCTAGTAGCAGAGAATAAAAAGTATGGAATTAATGCAATGTAGTTCTCGTACAGCACACTGCAGATTACAGACTTACCATCATCTGGAATGTCATAAATATCCTCCTGAATACCATCTACTGGAGGGTCTGTAGGGGTTAGAACCATAGAACCACCATACCACACGAAACAATTATTAAGGGACAAGATAGAGTGTATTAAATATGTACAGCCATTTCACAGATCTCTACACTAAATAGTCAAATCAAATGATTGAAGGCACCTACCAGGCGGATCCTCAAGTTCATATATTTCATCTACATTTCCTTGGTCTGGTGTTCTGGAGTGGCCACGAGCTTCAATGTACGGCTGGGGCTGCAGGTATATCAAAAAGGAAACCATTGAATACTTTCCAAATACAAGTAGGTTACCATCGATCAATTTATAGAAAGCTCTAATAGTAATAACATCATACACAGAAAGGGATATTTAAGAACATACTGACCACCAAGTTCCTACCAAGGAGAGCTATTCTTAAGCACTCCATTTCGGCAGAGACTTACGAAACAAAAATTCACAAGAATTATAGAACCAAGTGTGTGAAAATGAAAAAAATCAGGAGATACACACATACTCATGTATTGAATAGGCCAATGTCTTCAAGATGCTTAACTTTCAATATCTAACAAATACACCATTCCATTGGCCTCATTACCAACCCAACTAATCTAAGTGTTCTACAAGTATAGGCAGCTCTTCAGACCACCTCCAGAAAGCTAAAAGAATATGTGTAATCTTGCAAAGTTCAAGCAAAGTTAATAAGATAACTTAGTTGCAGATCAATTATAATGATATTCATAGAAATCAATATTGGATGCTGTTGATATCCCTACCATAAACTCAATATCCCTAGGATCCACTGGTTGTGACCATCCTAAACAAACAAGAAACAAACAGGCATGTGGCAAGGGTACGTATAATTATATATATCTTAAACCATACTCGCATACATATGTACAAACTCAAAGTTCCCACACCACACTATGTATATGCACCAAGTTAACCTCCTTATCCTTATCAACACACTCAAACTGCTCACCTGCCTCGGGTACTTGGCTATCTGCACAAAGAAAATGAAGAGGAAGAATAATAGCACCATACATATACATTCATGTTCCCATACATGATTAATATTGATAACTAAACCACAACCATTTCTTAAAGACAGAGAGAAAAGGAACTACCACCTATTAGACCATTCTTTGCTTTCTCACTCTAATATACCACCACGTTGTGCTTGTACGCAAAGTTTAGTTTCAGTATAGATGGATATATGGCTCAGTATAGTGCAAGGTTACTGCTCACCTGGTGGTAGATCATAAATATCATTAGGTTCGTCCATCTCATCTTCAGGAGGGCCAGGGGGAGGAGGGGGGACCTCTACAGTGCAGCAACCACAGGTTAATTACTACGCACAATTCAGAGTACAGACATTACTATACACTAACTAACCATCTGGAGGAATGTCATATATATCCTCTCCATAGTCGCCCTGCAAACAGAAGGATAGAAGTTGAAAGCTACATATTAATGCTTTACCATATGCCATATGTTAAGCATTTTAGTAAAACTGTTTAATGGGCCCATTTACAAAGGTTTAGGGTACAGCCAATAATCAGATAGTTCCTTAATGCTACGTATATAGTAGAAATGATTCAAATGTTACACAGAGATTGAATTATGCCCAGTACAGCAAACTCAATCAGTAAGGTTCCTGAGGTATTAGGTTGTTAGCAATTCACTAAAATATCAGTATTGTATATTAATTAACCATAAATAAATTATAAATATCAGTATTGTATATTAAGGTTGGATGTTCGGGTATGTTTTTAATTATCACAAATACATATAATTTTAATCTTTTACACATTACACAGCTACTAGGCTCAACCCGTCTACATTGAAAAAGATAAATTTGCACATTAAGCATACATTATGATATTCACTTACAAATTCAGTAGTATTCGGATTGGCTTGTCTAATCAAGCATGAACAGAAAATAAATATAGAGTAAATACAATTTTCTATATACGTATGCATGAAAGACGTAAATTAATAACTCACCCCTGTAGTGATTGCCAAATGCAACAGAGCACATCATATGAAGGTAGCATCATAAAAGGTTGGAATTTGGAGTTAAGATATACTTAAATATATCAATTTAAGTACTTACAATTCCAAAAGCTTTGAACTTTGCGGTTAAGTTGGAAAATTTGTTGGCACCGCCACTGTTGTAATTCTGAGTTGTCTACCCACGGACAATTTTCACATAATATGCTATACATCTTATAACTTATTCAAACTTACCATATTTCGTAGATGCTCCTCATAATCATCCTGCGAAGGGAATGGGAGGGATAATTACCATGGTAACAGTAATTTGCTTTATGGTGGAAATGTGAATGCATCTCCAAGACTTTACTACTCACATCAAAAGAATCCTCTGAGTCGACATCTGGGATGGGAGAGGGGGATTGGTTGTGTGCCTCTGGGTAGTGGTGTGGGGCAGGAGGGTAGCCTGGGTCCTCCTCCTCAAAGGCCTCTGCACATAGGAACATTACACAATACTCATTTATCTTACACAATCACCTCAAGGGTTTAGCTACTCACCATAAATTTCTTGAGGTTCCTCTCCTAATCCCCCTGCTGGTCTTGGAGGCAGAGGTGGGGCACCACTTGGTAAAGGGGGCGGGGCACTAGATGGCACAGGAGGTGGGGCCATCTGTGGCTTCTGTATGGGGGGTCGCATTCCAGGCAGAGACTTCTTACCCTTATTGGTAGGCAAGCTCTGTAAAGCTTTCTTCATAATTCTATAATAACATTTCATAGTGAAAAGTAATTGTGTAAGAGCAGTTTCTAATCAAGGCTACAAATCTACAAGTTATTTAGGAAAGGTTTCTAAGAGTTGCACATCCAATAACAGTAGATTACGAACTTTTTCTTCTTGGTGTTATTTTTAAGCGGCTTCAAATCCTTGATATCGTCATAAGTTAAATTCTACAATAAACACACACAGACATCAATTATTCACGTGCAATACTTGCAAACTCTATTAAAGCAATAAAGAAAAAGGTTAAACAAAGACCCTCCATTAGCACAAGCTACACAAAAACAATGTAAGTTACCAACCCTCATTAAAGGCCTATACATATATAGAACAAGGATTCTTCTAATTATGTCAACATTATCTTTATAGATTGTTTCAACTTTTCACGCATCTAGTTGTACAGTATGTGGTTTGTGATTGCGGTAAATCTTCTATTGGATACTTCAACCTTAGGGGTTTTCCCCATTAATTCCTCTATGGTAGAAACATCCAATAAAATAGTTAACAAAACTGCATCTCTAGATGCTCAAAAAGTCAAAGAAGGTTAATACACTTCCTTGATTTTTCTGCAAAATTCATTTGTTCATAAATGACACTATGTAATGTACACAAGCAATAGGCAACCTATCAGTATAAATAACTACATTAGAGCACACATACCAACAATCTGTGACCTGAAATTTGAAGTGATCTGAAGTCGTCAATACACTCTGGAACACCAATCTACAAAACATGGATACATCTGGAATACATTGCACTTAAACTGCACATGAAATACAGTTATACACAGAAGACCGATGAAGAGATTCCCAGGGTCACCAGTAGACTGTCAGTAACGGTCGAGAAAGAGGCCAAAAGAAGAAATTTATTCCTGACCATCTAATTCAGTGTTAGACTATTCATTCGTTTAATATTGAGAGATGATTGGGAAATGTTGTTTATACAGTTCTTCATCTTCCCCCTATTCAGCTCCTCTGATCTCATTGGACAATTTAAATTGTAACAAAAGGATTTCTGGGTATATCACATCAATAGGGTGGTATTCTGTTTACAGGTGGTTGAAACATAAGTGAATTACAAGTGAATTACAAGAACAGGTCACTCTAAAAGGTCAATATTGATGCAGTTAGTGGATTTAGGTTGAATTCTAAACTGGATTATGACTTTAAAGTCACATTTCATATGTAGCAATTCCTAAAAGGCTTTAATTAAAATATGACACTGAAATCAAGGAACTACATTATAACAATAATATAAATAAACCTGGAAGTATCCATATAAGGGAACCCATAGGTTGTCAAGGGCTTCCTGACTCCTCCCCCAAATATGGAACTCCAAAATATGTCATGACTATTTGAGTCAGGTAATGGTGAAAGTAAAAAGTGAATACATCAATTGAGTAAATAGATCCCATGGATATGCTTCAGGTCAAGATGACAAATATTCCACCTGTAGTGGCTTCTATGACTACATATGTAGGTCTGTCCCTGAGACAAGCCACAATACTTCTCATGTGCCAGATTATGTCTCACAATACTCTTTTGATAAGAAAATTCAGAGCGCTCATAAGTAATAGTAATTAATAGAACTAAAATGTATTCTGAATAAGACATAGCTCACTTGATTTAGCCAGGAGGAGACATCTCTCTCCGTCCACTGCAATATATCTTCTGCTGAGTAGTTCATACTATGCAGTTTTCAGTTTTGTAAATGGTAACTCTATTATAAGGAAGGAAAGGGAGAGTGAGGGAGGGAGAGTGAGGGAGGAGAGTGAGGGAGGAGAGGGAGAGATGAACAAGGAACAGAAACTATACAAGAAGAGGAGTTGTTTATATAGAAATAGTTAAGCTACATATATAGTTGCCATAAAAGTATCATTTTCATTCTACGAAGTTAAAGAACATTTTCATCTTTTATTTCACAGTAACAGGTTGAAACCCTAACTCCAGAAAAGCCCCCAAGTATTCATCACCTGATATGTACAGCTGATTAGCAAAGATCTGAGTGGTTGGGAAGAATCATCTCAAAACCAACGGTTTGATAAAGTGTGATTTTTCTGGTTTGCAATTGCACAGTTTCGAGATGATAGACCAGGTTAACTAATATCTTATTCATTTCCAGACTTGTGGCTGCACAGTATTACAGTATTACATCTAAGAGATAGATCAGTTGATGACAGAAACATAAAAATCTCTTTACCAAATGATTATGCTTAGAACTCTAAAGGTCCAAGCTATAAAGGAAGTATATATACATAGCTCCATTAAAACTGCATTTTAACAGATAATATTGAAAGCTTAAGTAATAACATTACCTATATCTAATGTATACAACCTACATAGTACATACATTTTCTATTGGCTTGATTGGCACTGCATTTGGGAGAAGTTTAATCTATCTCTCATCTTCAAAACAAGATTAAGTGAATTATTCCTACTAATGTGTTTTCATGTACTAATGAACTTTTCATGTGACTGCCCCCATAAAGATTAGATCAAAGATTTAATGGATAAAGAGCTTGGAAAATTTGGGGACTTTCTTATGTTACAAAAAATGATTCAATTATAACACCACATTGCATAAGCAACATAACTTTGAAGTTATTCTACAAATTCTTTAAAAGAATTGTCATTGTAAACTAGAAAATTAGAACTGAAATATACCATTGGCTTAACTGCAGTAGGAAAGGAAGACACTAGTTTATACTTCCTAGACAGCTCTATAGTCAATAGCACTAATTAGGTACTCCATTTAACTCTGGTCAATGACATATTAGTGGGCCACACCTACATTAAGAGCCTCCTCCCTTGAGGATATAATTTTCATACCATTAGTTTGAAAATATCTCATTCTTATTTGGTATTGCTATTGTTAGATGAGTGGGTATGTTGAGTGACTATAGACATTACTACACACCAATTTGGTTATAAAGCTAGAGCTTGAAATATAGGCTTCTTTAACAATTTACAAAGGCGATATTACATAGTGTGCATATTTACGAGTGCAAACTGATACGTTATACATTCTAGGAGTTACAATAACTTTAATATAAATAATAACGACATTCTAGCCATAATATCTTCTCCTAAACCAAAGTACACTAAATTTCAGAATGTATTCTACTGATGCATGTTAGCTCTAACAACGTAAAACGTGTCAAATGATAGCTCATGTGCTCGGTTAGCTGGTCAAATGCGGCCCCATCTTTCCGACCCCCCTTACGCGAGTGCGCACGCCACTGGCCAGTAGACAGTGAAACCAGCCACACAAAGCTATGCTAATGAAAGTATAGATCTAATTGAATACGTTTTGAAAAATTTCTTTTCATGTACGTAAAACAAACGTTACATGGTAAGCAGGGACGATAGTCTTAGACTCACTGGCATGGGAAGGGGAAGACAGTGAACAAATTCTTGGTGACAACTAACAATCAGAAGAACATTCCACTTATATAAATTCAACGTTCTCCTATTAGCTTACCGACTCGCCGCTGTAGCTGCTATAATATTCTTTAAAACTTTTTCATACGACGAGATGAGACTGTCCGAACGAAAAAATACGGCACTTTCGTTTTATCGCGTAACATTTTTATCATAACCGTTATGCCCAAAAAGATTCGTTTCAAAGTGGCTATAGTTGGGCCACCTCGAGTAGGTAAATCCAGCCTCGTCCATCGCATTCACAAAAGCGAAGCACCATCTAACCTAGATTTAATTCAGAAGGATGGCCGCGATGTAGAGGAAGATATCGTACAAAAAACGTTTACTATAAAGAACACAGAAGTTATCTTGGAAATTTGGGATGCTGTGGGGCAGGAAGGCTCGTGGACGCCGCAGTTTTACCGCAACTCATTAGGAATCATCTTGCTGTTTGACAGTACAGATGCAGAGTCCCTTGCGGAAGTAAGCAGATATCAGAAGAAGAGCGAGTCAGTATTGACGGACGTGGAATCTTCCACATATTTCCTAGTTGCCACAAAGTGCGATCATCCAAAGAGTGAGGCAGAGAACATTGAATATGGCAAAATGCGAGCGAAATTAATGGAATTTGAGTTTTATGAATGTGATGCTATGACTGGACGAAATGTGGAGTTGATATTTGAGAATATGGCTACCAGATTATTGCAAAAGAAACAATCCGGTCAGATTCCGGGAACTGCATCTCAAACTGTAGTAAACTTACAAAGCAGTAGAAACACTCTTGAGGACACTCATCAGGAAACATCACGATTGTCTTGTTCAAATTGTTAGATTGGAATCATGTGTCACATTGTACATATTCTGTGTTATTTTAATTCTCTACATTAACAATCCCATTTGTACTTAAACAAACTATGACTGAGTGTTGCATGATTGAGTGGTATATATAGCCAAGCTTTAAATGCCTCTAAATGCATATTTAGGTTTGGGGGCTGATGTGGATAGTGTAAACCAATCAGAATGGGATCATGACAGTCACAGTTTAGTGGTATATCAAAATACGTAACAACCAATATTCAGAACAAAACAAACATGCAAGTGAGATTTTCCACCAGGGTAGAAAAGGTGTCAATGACTCATTTACAAATGTACCTTCTGAAAGTTGGCACATCATAATTTGGCAATGAAGGTGATAATAAATAAAAAGTACATGTCTGCTTTATTATATTGAGTGATTTGTATAAAAGATTAAAGATCTAGCGACATACAATAATAAGAGCATATAATTACATTAAGATATTGAAGGGTTGCAACTAGAGAATTGTGCAGGCACATCCACCCTTCGTCTAAGGAGATATAAAAATAAGATAAGTAATACAAGCCGAGTAATATTTCTTTTTAGGAATAAAGTAAAAACAATGGTACAATATTATGTTTATATACAGTAAGAGGTTTCTGTTTTCCATCAGGCTTTTTCACTTAGTCAACTACGGTACTTAAAGGAGATCAACTTAAGGAAAGTAAAAATGTTTGTATCCAAGACCTATTTTCAGTTTTCTGTTTGTTGACTATAAAACACTAGTTATAGAGGAGTCTACTTATGTAACACACCTCTTTATAGAATGCCTTGGATGTTCCACTCAGGTAGTCTGTCTTATCTACAAGGTCATCCAGCTTCTCTCCTCTTCTCAACACAGACTGAATGGTCTCGTGCTGAGGAAGATCAAGAGGATGTGATTACCATGGCAACCACAACCATCATATATATATATCAGCTTATTTAAAGATGTTTAAATGGACATATTATCAAATAAATATATATATGTATAAAGATATAAAATGTGCAGATTGAGTACATGAAAGAGATCTACAAATACACTCCTGGGACTTACCATTACTAGTCTTGTCTCATCTAAATCATTTTGTACTTTCATAAATGGATCTGCCTCCTTGGGATTCTAAGTGGGAACAACATTAGAGCACAAATCAGTACTACACCAATCAGTCACTCTAAATCTTCTACAACAGGATCTAAACAATTAATAAATGTGAACAATGATGATTTGGCAAGACAACCCTTTTGGGATAGAGCATTCCTACTTATCTCTCTCATCCCGTAACTTAACATGTAATAATTACACTCATACACAAAGTGCTAAGTTGATGGGATTACCTGATATTTGCTGAGATAGGAGTCCAGGGCTGGATAGGAGAGATCCCTATTGAGAGCAGGAAGAGGTTTTAAGTGAGTACACGGGAGATGCCAGAAATACCTTTTAATTAGTCACACATGCAAACCATTTCTTTAGAAAGAACTTAAAGATTCGGTCTACACAGTATTAACAGCAGTAGTGGTGTCACATGACTGCATTTTAAAGCTATATACAATTTAGCTAATAGTCTACAAAAGAGCTAATAGAAAAAGATGGAAGGTATTTCATTGGATCCAGAGCAGTCTGCTTACCTCGATTCGTCTTTCCATGAGTGCTTAGGAAAGTCCATTGCAAACTGATCCATAATCTTTATCATTAATGTGAACACAACTCGAGAAGGATACTCCAGGTCTGAAATGATCACTGCTGATAAGTTATCTGATCGAACGTGGCAGTGACACATGTATTCTAAAGAAATACAAACACTGACAAAGGGTCCAGTGCAAACAGTCTCAAGTAGCCAGACCTTGTTCTTTAACAGACTGTCTCCCACCGATGTCTGTGCGATCAACAATCAGATCACTTGTGAAAGTCATAAACTCTCTTACTCTATGTATTATACAGTTGAGAGATTGAGTTACATAGAGACTATACATATCTCAAACAGGTGCATTGTCATTCCAAAACTAGTCAGACATTTATAACTATTATGACTGATATAAATTGAGAGAGGCAAGTCTGATATATGCTTGATACATAAATTATAGGATTGACACAAATACTCCAATGAGATATGTTCTATTCAACGTACAGGCTATTACGAATGAATTATATTCACAAACTAAGGAGATTTTTCTGTGTCATACCCGCTTCTCTGAAAGAATCCAAACGTTGATAAATCATACGAAGCCTTCTTCTGTACAGGCTTGGCTCCCTTGTAGAATATAGTTATAGCAAAGAGCTTCATCTCTAACTCTAAACTTAAACCAACGGTATCTAATCCTTATACGAGTACAAGGTATTTGAAACAAGGGAAAGTGATGTAATTCCCTTGTTGCCCAAAACGCACAGCGCTAAAGTAAATATGGCGGCAGTTCATTTGGAGCAGGCCGAGAAGAACATTCCCGGAATTCTGCGGAAAGGAGATGGGAAGGCACTAAAGGAGAAGATCATAGCATACTACGAGAGTATATTAAAGGTATTCATCGATGGCGTAATAGCTCCACTTGCTCATTTATATCTAGGCTCCCATGTGATAATTACTTGTGCATGAACTGTGGCGAAGAGATCTGAAACCAGATTGGGAGTGTGATATCTGTCTTGTGCTGTGAAGGATTGTACACAACTGTAGCGATAGAATCAGATTCCCTGCGGATATGTTCTATAGTGATGTGTTCAACAAATTTGTATAATGCACTCTCTATCCATTTGTGCTCAATCGCATTCAATCTAACAGCTCTCCCAACGTGTTTTGATTCGCTAGGGCGAAGATCCGTCACGTACACAGACAAGGTTCTGGGATGACTTCTTCCTTATGAAGGTAGGTACTAATTGAGAAAAGTAACTGTAAGGGAAGTGAACGCAGATTTATGCGAATTAAATTATACGTAATTGCGATAATTGTATGCTCATACCTTAATCACAGATTTGTAGTCATGTATGTGTGTAGCATGTCTGTGGAAGTTACTTTTGTAAGGTTTTAGTCTGAACTGTGGTGACAATCTGAATCATGTGTACTCCAACCAAGTACTGCTTGTTTATTAATTGTGTTTGTTTAACTTCTAATTATACTTGACAATACCAATATGTGATCTCTGAATACAGGTGAATGTCGATTACCTAGTTCATGAGATAGGAATACTTTCTTCAGCAGAACTAACTCAGATGAAGGTACAGAATGGGGTATTAGTTGTTTGTGGTTTGGAGCCCATCACCATAGCTCCCCCAGCACCACAGCTCCCCCAGCACCACATCTCCCCCATCACCACAGCTCCCCCAGCACCACAGCTCCCCCAGCACCACAGCTCCCCCAGCACCACAGCTCCCCCAGCACCATAGCTCCCCCAGCACCACAGCTCCCCCAGCACCACAGCTCCCCCAGCACCACAGCTCCCCCAGCACCACAGCTCCCCCAGCACCACAGCTCCCCCAGCACCACAGCTCCCCCAGCACCTCAGCTCCCCCAGCACCACATCTCCCCCAACACCACATCTCCCCCAGCACCACAGCTCCCCCAGCACCACAGCTCCCTAAGCACCACATCTCCCCCAGCACCATAGCTCCCCCAGCACCACAGCTCCCCCAGCACCTCAGCTCCCCCAGCACCACAGCTCCCCCATGTACTACCTCTTTTTCAATTTGTTAGAATAACCTCAATCGTCTCTTCAGTCAGTGTGTCCGTGTACTGCAGATGGATGACAATATGATACGATATGTCAACTCCTTGCAGACCCTCTGCTGTCTCATCAGAAGTGTTTTTAGGAAGGGATTGCGTGACTCCAGCGTTGACATACTGGACATTCTAATAGGGTTTGATGCAGCTGAATGTAAAATGCAGGTATGTATATATGTTATACATTGGGTCTTTGATTACCAGCTTGCTCTGACCAGGAGAATAATTAGTGTGAATGGAGACTAATTAGTGTGAATGGAGAATAATTACCTTATAGCTAGTGTAATGTTGTGTAACTATTTTGAGTTAGTATGTATAAGAGAGAAGCATTATTGTGGTAATTATAGCTTGCTTGCCGAGCATTGCCACATTGCTGACTAAAACAACTGTCCTTGGCTCAATTCCCAGTATTTTTCTTTCTCCCTCTTGATGATGATTGTCTGTTATTGATTGTGGTTGTGGTTATCACATCAATTTTACATCTCAGTGACAGTGATTGTGCATCTTTCATGTTTCCCTCTTAATGATGAATGCTTGTGGTTTGATTATCAATTTGATCATGTATACATTCACTCTCTAGCGGATACACCTCATGTGTACACTGCCTGTGCATATGTACTTGTAATGATATTATCCTGACTATTTCCTTACAGAATCTTATAGAGTGCATTAATCGTATTCTGTCCGAAGACTTTCCAGGTACTTAAGTAATGTTGACCCCGGCTGCATTCATATTACATTGCTTCCATTATGTATGTTCATCTGTAGTGAGTGTGAAGAATCTGACACTGAAACTAGTCCTCATCATGATAACAGTTAGTCACATGTACATCACATGCAGATCACATGACTAAAGGTGCAATTGTCTGTTGTACCATAGGCAAAGGATAATATTAGCCAGAATGTGATGATGGAGTATCTGATGGTCAACAGTGTGTTTGAATCACTAATGAAGGTTGGTCTCATCTCTATACAGGCACATTGCACAAGTCAGAGTAATGATGTTGCAATCCTTTACAGATATTCTCCAGTCCCGATGATAGAGCTAATCATGGTATTGACTCCATTCTCATTTTAGCTGTTTTAGTCAACTACAGAAAGTATGAGGTACTGTTGTGACAGTGTAGTGTGGTGACGTGTTCATTCCCCTCCCAGTCAGGTATGTAATACTGTATGTATGTCCCTGTCTATTGGCATAGGCAGCAAATCCATATGTAATAAAGCTTTCCGTCTTAGATGATGAACTTGCTTTGAATGTAAGTGAACAGTAGTTCCTGAATCCCACATATGCAAGGCAAGGCTGTCTTTATATTGTATTTTGTAGGGAATAGGGTGGATCATTGGGGAAGCTTTCATGGAATATAACAGGCCAGTTATTGTATGAAGAGTATGTATATGTATAGTACATGTATACAGGTGACAATACTGACAGACTAGTTTGTATACAACACAGTGTGTGAGATTGCTCCAAAATCTCTAATTTAAGTACTTTTGTTGGTTTGTGTGTTTGTGTGAGATTGGCTGCTCTCCCATCTCGTGTTTAGGCAGTACGCTGCCACGGGTGACAAGCCCCAGTCCTGGTTTGGCAGTCTGTTAGGCAGTGTGCTCTCAAGTGCTGATTCACCGTCTGTGGAGGCTCTTAGGTTGGTAAACACACGAGCACTTCCATGTACGTATGTGACAGTTGCACACTTCATTCTTACTTTCTGCAACTATTGTCAATTGTCAAATTACATCAGACTACGTACGTATTATTACATGTCTATCTTAATAGGATCAACGAGGCTATATTGTTAGCATTGTATGAGGCAGTTCACCTCAATAGAAATTTTATTACAATATTAACTCATGTAAGTGATCCTTTGACCAGAACAGTGTTGAAATATTTGCCATTTGATGGCACAAGGGTTCTGTTGACACTGTCTCCTCTCCCTCTCAGACTAAGTCTCCTTCTTCTCCCAAGTCACCAACTGGTATCCCTATAGCCGTGCAATCCTCAATACCTGGTGAGTGATTGTCTGATGGATGCCTGCCACGTAGTCTAGCTCCCTGGGGGTGTGGCTTATGTGTAGTCTCCTCCTCCCTCAGCCATCCACACTCTCCCATCCTCCCCCTCGGCTCTGGCAGCTGCCCACCCAGCTAATCTTCTTGGGATGTTCCTCACATTCACCTCCATCGTCCTGCAGCACACGAAAGGTAAGGGAGCTCAGCTCCAAAGAGACCAACTGAACAGTGGTACATTATACCCTTTCAACTGTAGTAGAAAGAACTGCTATTCATGCACGGCTGTGTCTGGTCATTCTGACCTGTATTTCTGAGGTAAGATATGAATTAATCTCTTATGAACTGTTTGGCGATTACTTTTTAGGTGGTCTGGGTTCTCCTATTAATGGGAACCCTAGGAGAGCAGTCATAAATTGGCCAACACTTCTGCTGAAAGTAATAGCTACATATCTATACCTTAGTACATACATGCATCAGTCATTCTTTCTCCTCTGCTCATACATGTAGTTGTGATGGTACATCTAAATCTGTGCACCTGACCTCGCTGCTATAGTACTTCTACACCTTTGTATATGTACACACTTATAGTGGAGTGTACTGTGGTTATTTACCTGTCTGTATAGGATCAGTTTGCCAATACCTTCTTGCATGACACAAATATTGCTTTTTCAGTGACCCTCTACAGAGCTGTGAGTTGTAAATTTACAACATAAATATAAGGTATTTGAAGAAGTCCGCTCTTTTGTCCTCGTATCCAGCCACTACTTCACCGTAAGGTCAAAGGTGATAAAAGTAGACCTTCGTCGTCGCTTGCGTGTTCCCTGTTAGGTGAGTGATATCGCTATATGGACAGTTAAAATAACCCAAATTAGATAATATTTTACAAAACCACAACAATTTCATTTCCGAAAATCCTGCCTTAAATAGATGAATGAAACGTAATAAAGTGGAGCTCTCAGATGTGTCGATGGCGTCCTTTCCGTTCGTGATCCTGTTCCGTGACGCAACGGGCCATAGTCATGGAGCACGATAACGAACGGTCTTGACCCGTCGACCTCCTGAGAGCCTCTAAAAGGGGGACTAATGGCCTGGTCCCCCTTTTCCAACACGGAACAAAGAATTTATTGGACGTTCATTTTCGCTTCGTTTACCTGGACAGCGAAGGACTGTTGATTGATTTTCGATCGATTTCTTTGAAAGATGTTCGAGTCCGATCGTACGCTTAAGTTGTGTCTTGGTTTGCTGTAGACAGCGGAGACGTTTTTTGGTATTCGTACATACAAACTGCCTTGCAGAGTTTGGTAATTTAAATTATCGCGTATGAACTTAGAGCGTGAGACCTTTGCCTTCAGTTATTTAGCTTAGTTGCGCAGAAATAGGGCCAAATTGGTTTGGAGTTATTTCTATTGTTCATGTGCATACAACTGGTTGTAATATTTCTATAATGTAGATTTGATGGTTGAGTTTACCTTGAGTCATTTGTCCAAAAATTTAATGTTGGACATGCATTGGTAAGTATTAGTGTTTAATGACAATTTAAATAGCTAATATTGTCTATACTTGTTCGTGTGTATAGTAAATGTTTGGGTATAATCCATCGGGTCCTCTGCCATCAGAAGAGATGTCGAGTTAGACTAGACTATGACTGGAAGGACCTGTGGACAGGTCAGATTTACGTAGTTGTTTTGTTTCTGTGGAGTCCATTACTGTCTCTTCAGCTTATACTTGTGCATGTAGCTCTGATAAATCTGTTGAGATTTGTTGTGAGTCAAGAGGGACAGCTGCTGCCGAAACAGAATGTATTCATTCTCATTCACCAGGTCAGACTACAGAAGTTAAAGCATTATCCACTAAGATGGAGGCTTCTACAACTAAAAACACATTATCACCTGCTCTAATTCTCTGTCTGTAACAAAAACTGGTTTACTTTATGTGGTACAAGGAGGCGTCCATTTTATTTAATCCTTTGTAAACTGGTCTCCCCCTGTGTTCCATTTCCACAGGTGTCCAACATCTTTAACCTTTTTATTACATATGGAGACACTTTCCTTCCTGATGCTACCACTTATGATGAGTTATATTATGAGATTATACGCATGCATGAAGCCTTTGAAAACTCACAAGCTATGGGTAAGTCTCTCTCTAAGTGAAGTTCCTAACAACCCATGCATGATGTAAAGAAAATGTCTATCCTTTATTTGCAAACAAGTGTACCAGAATACTGCCATATTTCTCATTTCCCCTCTTTCTCTGCTACTTCCTTTTCTTCTACTACTTCCTTTTCTTCTACTACTTCCTTTTCTTCTACTACTTCCTTTTCTTCTACTACTTCCTTTTCTTCTGCTACTTCCTTTTCTTCTGCTACTTCCTTTTCTTCTACTACTTCCTTTTCTTCTGCTACTTCCTCTTCTACTACTTCCTTTTCTTCTGCTACTTCCTCTTCTGCTACTTCCTCTTCTCTGCATCACATTAGCCCTGAGGTATGCTGCTGGTCAACATGCTGAACTGAAGGAGAGTGCGTCTACTGTTGTCAATGGGTTCAAGAACATCTCCTCCATCATTATTCACTACACTGCCAAGATCAATGCCTGGATGGCCTCCAAGCCTGGGACACAGATGAGTACAGAACAGGTCAGTTCTGTATGTGCTATAGGAATGGAGCTTTCTGTAGAGTGTTTTCCTTTTTGCAATTTTATTTATGACAAGCAGTATTTTGTCAGCAGTCACATGTGACATCTGTCTGTTCTCAGGTGTTGGAGGTTGTGAGGGAGAATTATGACACCCTCACCTTGAAGCTGCAAGATAATTTGGACTATTTTGAGAAGTATTCTGAGAGGCCAAAAGAAGTAAATTACTTTTCTAACCTAGTAAGTTAACCTGTAATGAATACACTAACATGATCAATATAGAAGGTTATTATGCTTAGAAATTCTCATACTTGCACTAGCTAGAACTTACAACTACGTATATATGTGAATGAATGGATTTTTCCTTTTCTATGGATTCTTGTTTTACTGCATTCATATTTAACTTTTATTTTATGGAAACCCTGTAAAGTAGCCTGCACTGGCTAAGTGGTCCCATTATAATTCAAAAAATAAAAAATATGTTAGTTTATATGGTTTCTCTATCTCCTCTTGTTGTGTTGCAGCTGCGTATGATTGTAACCGAGTGTAGGGATAGCATATCTCTGTCGACACTTCAGCAGAAAGTTGTTCTCAGTGAACTGTCTAATGTACCAGCTAAAACACCATAGCACAGTGAACATTTTATTTCTATGTGTCATCTTCTTGTAGCACATTGTTGACCGTACTGTCACAGAATTGCATGTCTTCTCACTCAACACTGAAAACCCACTGTTAATACAATTTACATATTTTTACAATTGTTAAAGCTGTTTGTGTATACTTGTAATTAAAAGGATATATAGTACCGGTTCACCACTTAGAATATTATTAATAGTGCAGACAATGTATACCAGCACATGATATATAGGTGGATTAAATCTTGCGCAACAGTCGAGCTAGAGGTTACACGACCGACTTCTCGCCCCTGGTACACAATCTGATCACACTGAAAGCACATGCTATACCACCCAAGGGACTATAACTTGTAAATTTTAAGTTTCTTTGTCAGTAATAGTAGTAGTTGATCCATAATGGAACTACAGCCAAGGAAAGCCAGTCGTTTCTTCGAGGTCCCCAGCGCCCCGCCTGTGAAGATATTTCAGCTGGATAGGGATTGTAAGGAAGACCCTTACCCTCAGAAAGTTAACCTAACTATTGGAGGTGCGTATGCCCAAAGTAGCTAATAAGCATTTAAATGTGTACACAAGCGATATGTAGCTATGCCAACCGGTGAGGTTGGGCTAGCTCACCGTTGTATATCTAAACATTTCTCTCGTGTAGCCTATCGCAATGAGGACGGGCATCCCTGGGCACTTCCTGTTGTGAAGGCGGTGGAACAGCAGATGGCATCGGATGAGACGCTAAACAAGGAGTACCTACCTCAAGAAGGCATGAAGTCGTTTTCCGAAGCTGCCATGAGATTGGTGCTTGGTAATGCAAGCGAAGCTTTGGTTCAAAACAGAGTGAGTCATCAAGTGTTTGTCACATATGATACCAGTCCATCTAGCACCTTTGAATGTCCTGTCCATTTATAACATTAGATTTTCCATCTTAGCATACACTCCTTATATGGTAAATTACACTCTAGGACAGGTACTAAGGTCTGGCTAACCAGACTACAAACTGGAAGGATGTTGTCCGTCACTGAAGGATGTGTCCATGTGTCCTTGTTTCTAGTTTTTATTGTTGTGCTGTTTGTATCAGTGTCTTTGAATTGTAGTAGGATAAATCTCATCTCCATTTCTGGTGTAATGGAAACATCAGACAAAGCGTAGCCATAGCAACCTCTGTGTAGTAGAAAACCATTTCTTGCTGTAATGTGATGTTATCTAAAGTACATGTTATATTCCTATAGTGTTTTGGATTTCAAACACTCTCTGGTACGGGTGCACTCTGTCTAGCTGTGTCCTTTTTGGCCAAATGTGCTGCAGTAGAGGCCATTTACCTTCCTTCCCCAACATGGCGTGAGTTTGTACACTATAATGGTTCAGTGCATGACCTGGAGTGTTCTGAAATGTAATCTGAGATTCCTTGTCTGTAAATGAAATATTAATGATGCTAAATACGTATATTTATAATAATGTTCATTTGATTTCAGTAAGCAATTCACTGTCATTCCACACACTGTAATGTTTGTAAGGGTACTGTATCAGCCGATTCAGCAAGTCTTGTCATTATCAGCTGTTATTTCATTTTGTGTTTGAGTTAGGTACCAGCAGGGGGAGGTTGTGGCATCCTTAATAGTAACTGTAGTATAGGAAGTTGGTAGCACACTGCCAGCTGCTATTGGAGTAATGTGATTGGTTTGGTATATATTTAAGCAATAGCTGTGTGTGCATTCATACTGGGTGATGACCTCATGGATTTATACTATGTATGCCTGTTGATACCTGCAGTAGTAGTTACTTGACTAAATGGCTCAAACTCCATCAGTTACATCTGAGACATGTATGGCTGTATGCCTCAGTAGTTATAGACGGCCATTTTTATATATGTGTCTTCCCTCTGCATTAGTACATCCATACCCTTCTTCAGAAGTTAGTTTACATGCAAATAATTATAATAGAGCTGAAAGATCTGGATAAATGTTAAAAATATGTTCACAATGTTTGATATGCGTTCATTTGCCCAAGCATTTCAGTGCTATTACGCATATATACCTGATAATGTATTTACCATGTGACATACGTATATGGCTGGTATCAACAGTATTATTTCCCCTTATAGCTAATCACTATCACATTGTCAAAGAGATTAGAGAGACAAAGATTAAGCAGTATCGTTACTATGACCCAGTAACCAAGGGGCTTGACTTTGAGGGAATGATTGATGATATTAGAGTGAGTAACTGAGTCCTTTGAACAGTTTTAATGTAAAGATATATTTAGATATTGCATGCTGTATTACTGTAGCATTAATTCTCTAAATTAAGTCCCAAAGTTTTTATAATATGATAAATGATTTAACTCCTTTATTTCAAGCAACTTTGACATCATAAATAAGTGTAAAATTATGACATACCTAGAGTCAAATTGAGAGGGTTACATCACTGAACTCTGAACTCTAAACTCTGTACCTGCAGTCAGCTCCTAATGGCTCTGTTATCCTGTTGCACCTCTGTGCACACAACCCAACAGGAGTGGACCCTACAAAGGAGCAGTGGAACCAGATTGCTGACACTATCAAGACAAAAGACCATTTTGTTATTTTTGATGCCGCTTACATAGGCTTTGCATCTGGTGATGTGAACGAGGACAGCTATCCTGCCAGGCTCTTTGTGTCAAAGGGATTGGAGTTCTTTGTTGCTCAATCATTTTCTAAAAATTTTGGGTTATACAGTAAGTCAATATTTCATTAATTCTATATCAAACATGGCTTGTTGTGGTCAGTGTTGTTGTTGTTGTTGATGATGATGATGATGTCTTCACAAACATGTATTTAGTGGCTTGTTGTGGTCAGTGTTGTTGTTGTGGTCAGTGTTGTTGTTGATGATGTCTTCACAAACATGTGAAATACACTGTCTCCTTGGCACAACCAATTGCCCAGTGGAGAAGGAGAAACTCTTGTATCTTCATCCAAACTCTCACTTGGTTTAGTTCCCTATAGGCCTTTACTCTAAAATATTTGTAACATGTAAGAGAAATTGTGTTAGATTATTCATGTGAAGCACACTGTCTCCTTGGTAGACGAGCGCACAGGGAACTTGACAGTTGTCCTGAGGCAGACTGAGGCATGTGAGCCGGTCAAAAGTCATATGAAGCTTATTGTCCGTCGAATATGGTCCTCTCCCCCAGCCCATGGAGCAAGAATAGTTGCAACAGTCCTGAACAACCCGGCTTTGTTTGCTGATTGGTGAGGGATTACTCTAACTCTTGGACATGCAGTATTAGAATGTTTGTTTTGGTATAGGAAAGAGTGTCTGAAGGTGATGTCTGATAGAATGAAGACATCCAGGCAGTTGTTGTATGACCGACTCAAGCAGTATGGTTGCCCTGGTGACTGGTCCCACATTCTTAAGCAAATTGGAATGTTTTCCTACACAGGTCTCTCTGGTGGGTTTCATATATCTATATATGTACAGTGCTTATCTAGTATATGCCACTGATGAAGGGGGGAATTCCCAGAAACAGCTGTCTGATCCAGTGGAGAATAGAAGAAGAAGGAAAAACTCTTTTATCCTCATCAAAAGGTTTCGCTAGGTTTAGTTCTGTATATAGGCCTGAAGTCTAAAGTAAAGTAGATACAGCATTTGACTAGGTGAGTGTGACTAATGACTATTCCTCCCTCCAGCGGAGCAAGCAGATCACCTGATCAGCAAGTATCACATCTACACCGTCAATGGAAGGATTAATGTGTGCGGTGTTACATCACAGAATGTGGACTATATTGCTAAAGCTATTTATGGAACAGTAACAGGTGTCACAACAAATGGAACTAGCAGTGCCATTTTTAATGTTTAAATTAATATATACCTCAGAAACAGTGTATTTGATACGTATATGTACATAAAGGTTAATTTTAGAAATTTAATTTAATCAGATATTTAGGCAATGAACACTTGTTTATATTAACTTTATCACATTTGTTTTGCTGTAATATTGTGTTAGTGTGTATTAAATGCTCAGTTTAAATTACAAAGGTAATCACATTAAATTATTGAAATAGATAAAGACCTTGATAAGGTGTTGTTAACTAACACTATAATAAAAGCAAGAACGTTTTAATCGTTTAATTTAGAAGTTCCTTTTTTTGGTGGACCAGGATTTGGATGCCTTTGATTTTTTAGGGTTATGCTGCAACTCTTCAGCGCTGTTATATCTTCTTCGTTTAGATGCCAGTGGTTCACAAACAGCCTCTTCACAAGGTGCCGGGGGGTAACGTGCACTTTTATGCATGGATGACATAGTCCTCTCTCCTCTTTCTTTTTCCCTTGAAACATCTGAATGTGGCTGCCAAGATCTTTCATACAAGTTTAGATAGAGTTAATAAAGTATACATGCCTCAAGTAACTATTTATTACCGATTTCCCCAAGATTTGACTTCATATTCTGATCTGGGCTTTACATCTGCAGGCTCTATTATAGGTGGACATCTAAAGCAAGTAAAGAGGAATTTAACATGTTACCATGGTTTCCAGATAGCAGGGGCCTACCCTTTTCTTAAATGTTCAATATAATCTTTTCGTTCCACTTCGTACAGCCTGGCTTGTCCAAAAGCTATGGATGCTCACATTAGACAACTACAATCAAAGTAATCTCATGTGGACATACCTTGTAATGCATCTTCACAGGTAAACCCCAAGCTTTGCATTAAATATCTACATCAGATGAAGCATTAAAAGGTCCTATTAGAACAGCTGCATGTAATGTAGATGAATAGGGTATGACCTTATGGACGTGGTCACATGGATAAAGAAATCTTATGGGCGTGGTCATATGGATAAAGAAATCTTTATGGTGGGCGTGGTCATATGGATAAAGAAATCTTTATGAGCGTGGTCATATGGATAAAGAAATCTTATGGGTGTGGTCATACGGATAAGAGGGTGTGGCTAACATACCTACATATTAGGTATCCTGTTCGATTGATCCCATGTGTACAGTGAACAACTACCAGACCTGATCAGGAAACAGTGAACCAGCTACATGTACAGTACTGTTTCTTTAACTGATTAGAACAGACCTTTAAGATTGTCTAAGGATTGCTTCACCTTTCCAGCAAATCTACACAATTAAATCAATTGTGGAACATCTCAATTTAAAGGGAATGTTATAATTCCTTACTTAGAGAATATAGCACTCAGTGATTATACTTGTACAAGCCATATACAAACGATAAAACTATCATGCTATTTATATATTTGACAGTGATTCATGAGCCCTGGTGCATATATGCCACTTTAATAGGATATAGTAGCCAAAGTGACTTGTAAAATTTTATTGGATTTTCTACTGTCTGTAATTGTTAGTAAGAGAAAGCAACTCACAGTTCATATAAGGAGTCTGATGGTATCACTTGCCCAGGGCAGTCCAGTTTCACATATTGGACACCGAGCTTTTCAAAGGTCTACAAGTTACATAATTATCTTGCAATAATGTACCTACTGTTACATATTCACCAACTTTAGGATGATAGTATCTGTTGGTGTTACAGAGGTTAATGACTAAAGAGACTTCCAACCCTTGGGATTTCAGTTCTTTAACAAATTGAGGAGGGGTAAACCTTTAATATAGGAGGATCAGTACATCTTATCTTAGTGCAGATAGAATGTATGTAGTTACATCAGAACTAACTGTTGATCTTCTGGTACACCATCCGGATTAGATTCTGAAACGTGAAATTCCTAGGTACATACCAGTGACAATACGAATCTGTAAAACTGTAATCCTAACAAGTACATTCGCGACAGGTTAATTGTTATAATTCATTTCTCGAACCACAAATGTTATGATCCCTGACAAAGGCTCAGTTACTCTCACGAACTATTTTACGAGTGGAAATCTTACCTTACTAAGTGGAGTCTTTATTGGCATGATTCTAGTACCTTCTATAGGACTTCCATACGGTCTGTAATCCAACCACCTACGTGAGTAAATTGACACTAAAGAGAACGCCAATAGGATACAGAAATAATACCTGTCTGGTAAAAAATAACGCTTCATTTCATTGACAGTTATAAACTGGGATTTCCCTTATCTCCATTGTGGCGGGCTTTTTGGATAGAGATCGCATGTTAATAAAAGATACAATGCAAACGATAATGTATAATATGAAATATGATAGAAAAAGTGACAGCAACAAAGATGAGGAAATAGTTTAGTTACTTCTTTGGGTTCTTCGTAGATGAAGCCTTTGACTTCTTAGGAGTGTTAGCCTTCTTAGGAGTGCTAGGTTTCTTAGGAGAGCTAGGCTTCTTAGGAGTGCTGGGCTTTGCTACCGTTTTTGGCTTTAGGCTTAGCTTAGCTGTCTTGGCTTTTGCTGCAGTAGCTTTCCTTGGCTTTGCAGCTGCTGATCTTTTTGCTGGAGATTTCTTCTTTTCCGCAGCTTTAACAGATTTCTTCTGTGAAGACTTGGGTTTGGGAGTCCTTGGTTTCTTCACCTTTTTGCCGTCGGTGGATTCAGTTGCTTTTGGCTTTGATACCTTTTCTTTCGGTACGACTGGCTTCTTCTTTGGTTCTGATTTCTGCGCAAGTTTGAAAGATCCACTTGCTCCACTTCCTTTCGTGTGGACAAACATATTGGATTCGCATCCCTTCTTCAAACCGTTTCTGACATAAATTTGGAATCCATCTTTAACCTTGTAATTTGTTTCAATATACCTGTAGATGGCTTGACGCGAGGATCCACCACGTTCCTGTAAATCAGTAAGGGCTGCCTTGATCATTTGGATATAGGGTGGATGGTCCTTTGGCTCAGTGGGCTTCTTCACCTTAGGGGTCTTTACGTTGCTAGACATTTTCGCCTGTAGCTACTTTGATTATTAGAAATTGGATCGAGAACAATAGTGTGCATTTGATTATTCTGTATTTTGAACGACATCGGCGAACCCTGGTGTATCAGGATCACGTGCGCTGGATTCCCTTCGAAGATTTATTTCCTCTGTGATAATTGTTTGGATTATTCTCATTATTTTACGGACTATGATAATAATTAAAGCTAGATATTCTCTCACATCATAATTCAATAATATGTCTATCTATTGGTATGACTATATTTTAAATTTTAAGCAGTATTGCTTAGAAATCTCCAGTTAAAGTTGACAATAGCTTACAAAACTGTTATTTCATTGTATTTGTCTTGCTATATTTTTATCAGAAGAAACAATACAGTGTCATACTTAACACCAAAAATAGATAATTATTAACTCAATGTAACCTAAAAGTTTAGATGAAAATAATGCAGCCAGTTTTCCAATATACCTGCTGACATGACTACAATTTCACTCAAATGGCATAGGCAACCATTTTATTTGCTAATACATACGAATTTGAACTGGGTAGAAACATTAATTTCTGATGTATTATACAATTGTAAGATGCTAGATCTAAATACAATAAACTTCAAAATAGAAAAATTTTGATCAAAAAATTGAAATGTTCAACTAAGCTTTAATGATATTCATGATGGAGGGAAATTGTGTAATTTATTCATTTTTCTTTTTGTCTGCTTTAGTAAGTATATAGAGTGGAATGGCTATGAGAATGCCTCCTCCCACGTAACACAGTACGGGACCATAACTCCAATATACTAAGAGAGATAAATATTTATAAATATCACAAACAGATAAGAGATTGAGATGTTGTGGGTACGATGCCTCAAGAAATAGTCATTAGAACTCAAACTACACAAGCACAAGACTGTTATCCCCTTGGAAACCACATTACACAATGTCACAGGGTAACTGAACATGCATTTATATGTGAGCTAATACATAAAGTGAATATAAACTGACCACACATGGATGTACTAAACAGAAAGGACATTGATGAGATGTAGATATCATACAGTGTAATGCATGTTATCTCTACAGCAGTAATGTTGTGTGTGTAGTACCTGCACATGCAGCAAAGGGCCCCAGAGCCCTAGCAAGAGCACCTAACGACCGGAATATCCCCATAACCTTTCCCTTTTCATCTCCTTCACCAAAACATGATACCATTGTTGTCAGACACGGAACTACAGTTCCAGCTCCTGTTTCCAAAAATTGGAGTTGAAGTGGATGCATGGACATTTGCAGTGCAAATCTTACCAAATGAATACAGAAAGAGACCAATATAGAGCCACATTTGTGATGGGGATAATCCTGTTATTATCAGACCAGGCAGCAATAGGGCCATTCCCTACAGGATGGTAAGAAAAAGCTGATAAAGTGTTATATAATCCTTTCGGTGAATAAGATACCTTAATGGCTGTCTTCTTTTCTGTTCCAGGAGATATACTACGCATATAACCGCCTATTAGGGAAGATATTGAACAATCAAAGCAGTACTAATGTGACAAGTCACTTAACACTAATCCAAGCAGTGCAATGCCAGGTAACACAATATACCTACCTTGCACCAAAGTCATAACTACTCCAATAAATAGGAACATTCTTCCTTGCTGAAGACTACAAAAGGAGGATAAAAACCTTCAATTCACAAGGAACACGTTAAGGTAGATATATATACCCACATAGGCAGCTATATACCCACATAGGCAGCTATATACCCACATAGGCAGCTATATACCTTGTATAATCAAATCTTTGATGAACTAGGAAGGTCAGTGAATATTCAAGTCCAGAAAACAGAAACAGATATCCAAAATGTGTTAGACCAAGTAGGCAGAGATTGGATAGGTCTAAATATAGGTACAAAGCAGAACAGTTGTGAGACTTAAAGACAAGATCTGTGATGGTTAGTATGAGGCAAAATGAAACCTTTCTTAGATATCCTCTTGACGGCTGAGAATCTAAAGAGTGACAGAGGATTGATGAGATGTAGGGTCCCTCTAATACCCTCACCGACCGAACTAGCCTACACAAACAGACAGACACAAATCTACTTCAAACAATATACATACTCTTAAGTTATTCTCCTTTCTCACCCTCTTTTGAGGCGGAAGCGTTTCTGGCATAAACAGCAACAGCAGAATAATGTCCAGTAATGCAAGGGAGAAGGCAAACAGAGCTGGGTATTGGAAGGAGGAGAGAGACTGTACACCATCTGATCCTGATCGCCCCAAAATGGAGAAGACAGCCCCAATGGAGGGACCAAATATAAATCCCAGAGAAAAGGCAACACCAATCATTGCCTACAGTGAATAAAGGAGAGACAATAAAACATCATTCACATTTCTACAAGAACTTATTTAAAGAGTATTAACTATTGTAAAGTCGTTGATAAAGGAAAATCAAATAATAATAGTTATTCCACTAGAGTGCCTTACCATCCCCTTTCCTCTGTTCTCCACTTTAGTCACATCTGTGACTATGGCCGTGCTAATACTAATGTTGCCCTTTGCGATCCCACAAAGGACTCGGGAGAGGAGGAATATCAGAAACACACTGGAAAAGGACCACACCAGGTAGGAGCAAGCCACGCCCACCTAACAGAAAGAAGAGTGCGAGTGAAAATAAAACATTTTATACTAAGTAGTAACATCCTTGATTAATAAGGTAAACTTTACTAACATCCTTGATTAATAAGGTAAACTTTACTAACATCCTTGATTAATAAGGTAAACTTTACTAACATCCTTGATTAATAAGGTAAACTTTACTAACATCCTTGATTAATAAGGTAAACTTTACTAGGAAATGAGCATGTATTGTAAAGTGAATTTGTTGACCACCAGAACACTAATTATTACCAGAAATTGAACGTTTTGACCTCAATGTCTCCTTCAGAAATCAATAAGGAATTACAGCCAATTTGTATACAGTAAAGGTCAGGTCAAAGGTCAGACAAGGCAATACAACTCATACAGAATGTAACTTACTTAAACTGATAATTTTTGAAAAATAAACTCAATGGATGCAGACACCCCTCTAATGGACTGCATGCTGCACTTACCATGGTAACCACCAGTACCTTCTTCCTGCCATACACATCTGACATTGCTCCAATCATTGGTGATATGAGGAACTGTAGCAGTGAGTACAAGGACCCCAGGAAACCTACAGCAGTACAGTACAGAAGTAAGAAGACTCCATTAGTCACCATCCATTAGTAGCAATCGGTACCCGTTCATCTAATTGTGGTCCTTAACATAATTCATAAGTAACTTCAATAAACTGCCAACTGTTCTATAAGTGCTAATAGGATTAATGATTTGACTTCTATACCACAGCTACCCACCCACAGAATCAACTACAATGAGGTTATAATATAATCAACTGGACATTAGGTGGATACTAATTGAACTAGAAAACATAGTGAAGTTACTCTTGCATTGAGAAGTTACTCTTACATTGAGAAGTGTAATTATCACTCATGAGTGAAAGGCACATCTCAAGTCTCAACACCAGAGATACCTCCCTCGATCACTGAGATACAGGCCTTCCAACTAACCTCCCTCGAGCACTGAGATACAGACCTCCCAACTAACCTCCCTCAATCACTGAGATACAGGCCTCCCAACTAACCTCCCTCTATCACTCAAATACAGGCCTCCCAACTAACCTCCCTCAATCACTGAGATACAGGCCTCCCAACTAACCTCCCTCGAGCACTGAGATACAGGCCTCCCAACTAACCTCCCTCGAGCACTGAGATACAGGCCTCCCAACTAACCTCCCAGAAGTACAATATTGAATCTCGTTTCTTGGGGTCCTTTGATAAACGTCTTAAACCCATCAATGCGCTCTATAATCCCTCCTAACAGTCCATCCTACAGGAGTTTCACGATAAGAAATCACAACGTCACATACTTATTGATAAGTATCGTGTGCTACTGGTGACACGCACTACAAGGACTGGACAACCTTAACAGATCTTAGCGACATAAATAGAGGCACACAAAATTCGGACAAGCAGTGTTATCGGTAAATGATGGGACGAATTATCAACCTTACTTGCTCGTTTTTAGAATAAAACTCCAAAATGGCCGGGAGAAGCGGCAAGATGACGGTAAACCCCAGCAAATCCAATAGAAGAGAAACAAAAAGGATTGCTAATGTTCTTTTAGAACTCTTCTCCATAACTAGACGCGGCAATCTTCCCAAGTGATAGCGGAAGTCCTTGCAAGGCTGCACTGCAAAACAGCGGCCATCTTTATTACAGTTCTACTGGACAGGGCCGAGGGCGACTAATTCGTCGCCGGACGCGTTTACTTCCAGGTACGCCTCTTTAGTTTCTTGATTGGTAGTCTCTTGAAAGTGATTATAGTTACTAGAGAACTAAACGAGATGAACAATCCTAAAGTCTTCTTTGAAATTAGTGCAGATGATGAAAATTTGGGAAGGATAGTTTTTGAGCTGAAAGCTGACATAGTTCCAAAGACGGTTGAAAACTTCCAAAAACTTTGCGATGGCTATAACAATAAGCGATACAAAGATACGCTCATCCATCGCATCGTGCCAGGATACTTTTGCCAGGTATTTACATTGATGTAATACATGTAGAACTGCTAACGGTACCTAACTAAAATGGCGAAGCTTGTATCCTGTCATTGGGCTTAAAGCGCATGTCTTCAGATGTTTTAAACCACATGTGTAACACATGTTTATCATATAACTGCAACCACTTCGCAATTTACGAGGAAATCACGTAATTCTATATATCATGCATCCACATGAAACAATCCTGTAACACTTTGATGAAATAGGTTCCAAAGTAGTTGCACTTGCATGTCTTCACTATTTAATCTTCTTAATGGATCACCCATCCATGTCAGTACATGTCTCATTATCTGTAGGGAGGGGACTATGAGAAGAACGACGGCACCGGAGGCCAGTCCATTTGGGGAGACAACTTTAAGGATGAAAACTTTATCATAAAGCATGATGCTTTTGGCTGCCTCTCCATGGCTAATACTGGACCAGACACTAACGGATCCCAATTTTTTATAACATTTGCTGAAGCCGATTGGCTGGATGGATCACATGTGGTGTTTGGCAAAGTTATTGATGGTGAGGAGACACTAAGAAAGATTGAGGAATATGGCACCAACTGCTCCAGGCCAACCAAGAAGGTCAAAATAACAGATTGTGGAACACTGCAGTAGTCATGCCATACATCAGCCTTAGGTTCCTTAGTAACCAATGAACACTTGTATTTTTTTTTCTGAAAACGTGTATTTGTTATCTACTGGTTGTACGTATGGTTATAGTAGAGGTATACGAGTGTACTTGCAGGAGAAATGGGCTATAATAAATAAGCTAGTGTTATAAGTACATTATCTCTACAGCTTATGGTCTACCACAAATTTAAGTTGGAGAATGTTTGAAATAAGAAAATGCATATAAAATTTTGATTCTACTTCATACACACGTCTAACAGGTACACATACAACATACATACATTTGAAATTCCTCAGTACCAGTCCACTTATGAAGGGTTCATCTTTGATATTTCGAGCATCTAGAGACGCAGTCGGGTATTTCTTTCTTGATGTTAAGATATTGCCAACTGTGACACTCAGAATATCAAAAGATAGCCAATTTTCATTTGTAGCATTTGCCTAGACAAACCCCTAATATCCCATAAACCTTCAATGATCCCATTCATGTTTGTTTCAATATATACATTCCAGACAAAGAATTTACCCAAGGAATATTACTTATCCTGAGCTAGGTACCAAAGAATAACACCAAAAAGTAGTGAAGGGTCTAAGTAGCATTCACCTTCACACTTTGCTGGTTAGAAAGGACAAACGATGCATGTTTCAATTACAAACTTAAATTGACATTAGCAAAATTCCAGCACAAGTTCTCATATGTAGTGAGATCTGTAGGTTGTATGAAAGTGTGCCTATGTCATGTTAGTTACATCTGGCATTCCTTCCCTGGTATTATCAGGGAACCGGACCAGTAAATATTGACCACCAATGTAGTATCCCTATATGACAGGGAACAACAGTCTTTGAGTAGAGCAGCTGCTAATAGTATCAGCCAAATCACTGAACATACCTGTAGTTCATCAATACTCTTTGAAGCATGCTGTGAATTATAGTAGTTCACAAAGGCACAATGCCGGCCTCTTAAGATCCTCAATGATTCAACCGGGCCACAACTGTAAGTACATAAGTTAGAATATATTCAATGGAATACAAAATATAAAGTCTGTTTTTATAACTAACGTTGAAAATATTTTCTTTAATTCTGCCTCTTTAACCATTTGATTTACATTGCCAACCCATACTGACTTACTAAGGTCCTCAAAATTAGAATGTCCATTGGATGGCCTAACAGTTGGATCACATAAGCAATCAGAATGATAGCCAAACCACAAGTATTTGTTGCCAAACATCATTACATTACATTAATGAAACAACCCAATTCTAAGGAATGATACTCACTTGATTTCTTTATTAAAGCTTCTTGTTTGTATTGGTACTTTAATAAACTCATTAGATTGCTTTTTGGATACAGGTGGAGCTGTAGAGCAGAAAGGGAGAGAGTGTACGTGCCTTAATATTTCTCAAGGATTGAAGGAATTCGGAATGGTTCACCTAAAAGTTCATCAAGAGCTTGCTGAATTGTGTCATATTTTGTAAATGCTTTATCACATTTTTCTTTAGAGAAACCCAACGACTGAAAATGATAAAGAAACAAACCCTCACATACATACATACCACCACTATCTCTAAAATAACTTTAGAGCTTACAAAATCTCTAAATTCATAGAAGACTACATATATGGGAACTTTTGGCTTTACCTCAAAACACCTATATCTTGTATTCATTAATTCTGTTTTAGCATCATCATAACTTTTATCAAGATCCAATACTTGAAGAAAAGCTGCTTCTGCCTCTGGAAATTTCTGTACGATGAGAGATGAGGTGACTATAGGTGTCCAAGATTACTCAGCACAGTAGATGCAAGAGGTAGTACCTGAAGTCCCAATAAAGCCTTTCCCTTTCGGAAATATCCTTTTGGCCAGTCCGTAGATAAACTTAATGCTGCTTCAGCATCATCCAAAGCTCTAAAGTTACAATGAACCAGATGGATGTGGGGGTGAAAGGGAGGGACAGATGGGTGGGCAGTGTGGGAGGGAGGAACAGACAGAAAATGCAATACAAAGGAGATGCTGAGATTAACTTCACTCACTTTTCATATTCTTCAAGGTGTTCATAGCAATAAGATCTGTTACCGTAATACCTTTGGAACAGATGCCATAGCTGAATGTAGCCATACACAAAACTAACACTACACAAAGGTCAACCAACCTCTGATCCAATGGATAGATGCTTATAGCTTCAGTAAATTTTTCAATGGCATTTTTAAAATCTTTTTTAACTGCAAATCTATTAGCCAGGGCTGTATGAAAGAAGAAAGAATTGTGGCAGTGATTATCACAGTCCTGTAGGCTGGAGAAAAGAGATACGTCCATGCTAGTAGAAGGTACATGCTAGTAGAAGGTACATGCTAGTAGAAGGTACATGCTAGTAGAAGGTACATGCTAGTAGAAGGTACATGCTAGTAGAAGGTACATGCTAGTAGAAGGTACATGCTAGTAGAAGGTACATGCTAGTAGAAGGTCTACTAACAAGTCTCCAGTAGCATACACTGGTGAACTACATTGGACTGACCTGCCATTCTCCTACTCTCCTTTATTTCCGTTTCACTATATTCCTCTTCATGGCCCTGACAAATAAGGCAAAGTACATAAGCTCAGGAAAGAAAAGTAAACTAGTTAATTCATATCCTACTTGTGAATGAAGAATTGACTAATATCAAGATGTAAAGATAGATCTCAGTGATGATATATGCTTTGTTAGAACATGTAAATCTCACTTCCACTGCCACTGTATTTGACAATAGTTCTACTGTTGGCTCCATTGGTATAGGTAACTTGACAGTCTCATTCTTTGTTGAATTCTCTTCACTTTTAACCGCAGCTTGAAAGAAGGCACTATTGGTATCCCAGTGTGAATCCACCTCAGGCTAAATGTAAAGTCAACCAGTTTGTATGAAAAATAATTTAAATTATTAATGATTTACTTTCTTGTCTTCTTCCGCAATCTGTTGTATGCTGCAAATCAGACAAGAAAAAAAACTAAAAAAGGGCCTGTCCGGGAGTTGAACCCGGGACCTCTCGCACCCTAAGCGAGAATCATACCGCTAGACCAACAGGCCTCGTGCTTGAATCCTATTCATTTCAAATATATGAAGAAAGACTCACGGTGTTTCTTCTTCACTATTAGCTTCGTATTGTGTATTAGTTTTCTTTGCTTTCTTTTTCGCTTTCTGAAAGAGAAAACGCAATGATCTAATAGTTAGCTTAACTCACAAACACGCAATGGTGCCTTCATTTCTTAGGGTTTCATGACTTCATAACTTACAGCAGCTCTTTTCTAACAAATACGTTAGAAAACTTGTAAAATTACATAGGACTAAATGAAAGGAATCAGATATTATATCCTAGCTACCTTTTTATTTTTTTGCTTCTTCTTTTCATTCTTTTCTTTTTCTTCCTCTTCTTCTTTTATCAATGCAGCTGCTATCTTTTCTGCCTGCTGGAGCAAGTACATTACATCAACTGCAAGATAGTTTACAATCTCATGCGATTAGACTGATCATCTCACCTCTTCAGCCTGCTTCTTTAGAGCTTCCGCTTTAGCTACAAAACAGAAAAAAGAAGATGACATATTTTATGAAGAAGATAAGAGTCAATGTGGATTTCATTCTCAAGGTGCTGAAATACACATCAGATTACCAGATAACTTTCTTTCCTATTAAAATCATTGAGTAGTATGACAAGTGATGGCTTGTATTCACAGTTGCCTCTGGCTGAGTCCCATGCATTGAAGGAGGACCCTCCTAAAATGCTTCCTGAGCTCAGGAAATTTACCATCCGAAATCCAGAAAATGAACATCTCTTTGTCTCACCTTTTTCCTTCTTCCTCAGCCCGCCATTAAACTCATACATTCTTTGAGACATAGTTCCTAATATTTTCCCAACAACATGCGGATTCTTCTTCTTTCCCCCTGCATACCGCCCCACTCCATATCCATCATCATATTCATCACTGTCATCCGATTCATTACTATACCAAACCCTCTTATAATCTTCATTAACCTCTTCCTCGTCAGAAGAAAAGTTGTCCCATCCGGTAACACAATGAGAGCACCTACACGTCTTAGGGTTGTGGCCTTTTGGACCTCTAGGACCAACTACATACAATATGAAAAATAGGGGACTTCAAAATCTGAAGCTGATCTTAAAGCTTTGATGTCATCATCATTCAACATACATGCAAGACAGTGGACCACTTTAAAGGCCAAATAGTACACAGCAATAGAGAAACTGTCGCTACAACTTGACTCATAGGGTATACAATAAAATATTGCCTCGTGATATGGGGAAGGATTGGGTTACAGCAGTGAGAATATTACAACAAGCAATACAAAAACAATAGTAGCACTTTGCAGATATAATATCATCACCTCAGACAAACACAAGATTGTGCTGAAAAGGTACATATAATCTCACATTTAAACATTTCATATATATCTGCCAGGTTCTCTGCCCAATCAGGCGGGTCCTCTTCTCCAACACTTAACACTTTATATGCTTCCACTAAATCAGAAAACCTCTAAAATATTTCAAAAACAATTCAAGGAAACGTTTAGAAATGGCCTCCTCATAAGCAAACAAGCTTGAAATAACAAGTAAGGTGGCGTCTTATAGTCTACTAATGTGTTTTTACTTGCTTGATCGCCACATCCATTGATGCAGTTAACACTTACTCTACTCGTTTCTAATCTCTCCGACTGATTAGCTGGAAACCATTTCATTATCATTTTCTTAAATCTGGGACGAATTCTTTCTAGTGGTGTCCCTGCGTATTATCACGAGATCGGGGTGAGAGGAGCGCGATTACATTAGAACACTGGAGCTTACCTTCTTTTAAACCTAGTATTCTCCACGCTTCTGCCGTTTTCATAGGCATTTTGTCCTCAAATTATTAGTTGAAGGAGGACAGAAGGCGCTAATTTCCTCTATTACTATGACGTCAGCATTGGGCGTATATTTAAAAATCCACAATTATATACATGTACAATACTATATATGGGTAATATCAATAATATAAAAAGGATATGTAAATAATAAAATACGTATAATATATATGTAGGTATATGTAAGGTTTATCTTAGAATGGGCTTGGCCAGCTCTTCTATTCTTCCTGTTGCTTTGTATTTCTTGGCTGAGGTGCTGACTTCAAAAGCATCAGGGTTAAACTGCACATGGTCCATGGTCTCTCTAATGATTGGCCTTGACAGCTCCTCCATACGGGAGCTGGCTGTAGCATTTTTGGCTGCTGCATTGACCCGCCAGACCACATTGCGACATGACTGGTAACCGTCAGACAGCTTCTTTGCCTTTGACAGCTCCACCACTCTATCACTGGCATTGACCTGTGAAACACAACAGGCATTGGATTGACCATGAAAGGAGGCCCCATCACAGTTGGGCTGGTGTTTTAAGTACACTATTTAATGTGTACATCTATCTAAGGCCCTATGGGATTTCCCCTAAATAATACATAAACCTAGGAAAACAGTCTATTCCAAATATTTCATTAGCTTCTTCAAATTGAGGTCGACCACTGTGTATAGGGAGGTTGTCTATTAATTCATGAAAGTGAGTAGTACCTGTTTAGTAGACTCAGAGACCACCCATTGTGGGTCCCTGAATGGACCATCTATTCTTTGTTTGGGGGCAGCCAAGGACTCTATTGTTGCAGTAGCAGTGTAAGTTTTGGCTGAGCTCGGCACAATGGTCTGGATGGTGGGCCTGCAGGGCTCGTACTCCAGGGGGGTCCTCTTGGGGAGGGCTAGGGAGGCTGTTCTAGGTCTGTGGGAGCATCTCTTGGCCAGCTCACTTACAGACCATACTGCAGAACAGCGTCCACAACTGTACTGAAACTGAGGTCTACACACATGCAAGTGGAGGGAGGCAGGGTGACAGGCAGGTTCAATGTATAATGACTACATGTTGTAGTGCATGTAGAGTAACACCTCCTTCAGTGAATTTAGTAAATAGAGACAAGTACAGAAACAGGTCCACTCATCTATTAGCCAAATCATCACATATATCATCCCGATAAGCAAATAAGCACTGGATATGTACGTATTACACCAAACTAGCCAAGTGACCAATCTTGTGATCACTTGGCTGGTTTGGCATAATATGATTATCATTATTGCCTTTGGACAGCTCAGTGCAATGAACTCGCTCAGTTCATTCGTATATCATCATCTCCTAAGATAGAACACTATTAAAGTATAAACTCTAATAAGCCTGTATTTATGATCAGTCAGTTCCATGTAGCTCTCTTGTATCTCAGTAGGGGCCTGCAACTGTATGGAATATGCTCTGACCTGTGTTCCAGGTATCCAGCTGGAGATGTCTTGTGTCTGGCAAGCGTGCGCATACGACCACTAGATGTTGCATTCTTGGCGGCCGAACCAACTAACCAAATCTTTGAAGTACGACCACAACTGTACACAAACTCTGGACTGCAACAAGAGATTTGGACAATAATATGTATATAAAGCCCTCACTCACCATTACAGTAGCATATGAGGGATGAGTGTGAGGGATGAGTGTGAGGGGTGAGTGTGAGGGGTGAGTGTGAGGGATGGGTGTGAGGGATGGGTGTGAGGGATGGGTGTGAGGGATGGGTGTGAGGGATGGGTGTGAGGGATGGGTGTGAGGGATGGGTGTGAGGGATGGGTGTGAGGGATGGGTGTGAGGGATGGGTGTGAGGGATGGGTGTGAGGGATGGGTGTGAGGGATGGGTGTGAGGGATGGGTGTGAGGGATGGGTGTGAGGGATGGGTGTGAGGGATGGGTGTGAGGGATGGGTGTGAGGGATGGGTGTGAGGGATGGGTGTGAAGGATGGGTGTGAGGGGTGGGTGTGAGGGATGGGTGTGAGGGATGGGTGTGAGGGATGGGTGTGAGGGATGGGTGTGAGGGGTGAGTGTGAGGGATGAGTGTGAGCTTACATGTAGGCTTCCTCACTGCGATGAGAGGACTTTGGTCTGGAGAGCTCCTTCAGTCTGCTGGTGGGCACAACCTTGAGAGCTGTTGGACTGATGGGCCACATGGGATCCTGGTTACCCCATATCATCTTGGGACTGAAACAAGAGTATAATGATACTGTGCAGTAGTCCATCTATACACACCTATCAGTGCTCCATTGCCTGTCTATATACATGCACGTGTGCAGAGATTGTTTATACAATTACTAATTGCTTATCCACAAATCATGACATCCATTTTACCATCCCAAACCGACACATATTTACGACTGCAGGTAATTGCTACAAAGTACTCACCCAAAAGTAGTCCAGAATGTTGCTTTAGACTTTTTATGGGTAGCCAAGACTTCCACACGTGTCCTGTAGTGTCCAATAAAATGCAGCAAAACTTAAAGTATGCAAGTACTTTATATGTATGCAACAAGAGTGTGGTCTACTCCTCAAGACATGCCCACTTTACACTGATCACATTTTGTAATATTCCAGAAATATACATTGACATTCAAATATTCACATTTATTCATACATAATACGCATAACAGCAATGCATGATTAAGACATCCATGTATACAAATACATAGAGCTACATCTCTCATATACAAACCAGGACCATATATGAATACACTATGAAAGGTATATAGCACACTTGATGGCAGCCGATGATTAATGAGTACAAGTGCAGTATGAGTAATCAGGCTACTTTGAGAAGAAAAACACTTGTGTTCCTAGGTCAGTGGTGCCCAACATAACCTCAAGTGATTATGATCAAACTGAACTGAACATGTTATCTACCTCAAACCAGGGTTCACTGGCCAACAGTTCTCAGGGTCTCTCAGTCATGAGACTCCCATCTGCATGGCTGGGTAGAGGTGACATTTCCCTATCCACCACAAAGATTAGGGATACCACTATTCAAGTGGCTGATAGCCACAATGGATTGATAACTGACCCACAGGAATTATATACAATTTTTTCTAGGTTTTGGAAAATAAAACAATACTAAGGTAAAACAGTTATTGCCACTGGGTAACTGATGTCATTGGGGACTATGACCAAACCTGTGAATTCACCTTTAAGAAACTCTTGGCACGAGTCTATTCAATCATAATAATAACATTTGACACTTTTGAACTCTTATGCAATCTTAAGAGTTGACACCAAATAAAATGATACAAAGTGTACTGCTATATAATTGAGTTCTATTCAAACAGAGTCAATATGTAAGAATAATTAAGGGCCACGTGCGTGCACATACAAGTAACAGGCATTCATGCATGTATGCAGCGATTCGGGTCATGTTCAAGCGCTTAGCTACACGTGGCCCTACCTTGATCATATTTAATAAGGTATTCTTCAGAATATGAGACATGTAATATAAATCCATGTAAAAGTACATGCATTCGCTAGCGACTGGATTGAATAGCGAAGTACATACGCGATGGGAATATTGAAAATAAAGTCACCAATCACTCACTTTTCTCTAGAAAACTCTAAAGTTTCATCATTCCTTGGTTTTTCTAAACATAAGATAGATATAATTCCATAAAAATAACAATTTCACTTGAATGTAAATTACCTTCAACTTCAGCCATTTTCGGTTGTCATAGAAACAGTCGATTTCCGCTCTGTACGCGAAAAATCGAACCGTTAGCCACATCAAATGTGCAGGTCCGTTAAAAACCTTGATTGCCGATTATATAAGGCACCCCATTTACGAGTTTGGATCGTTAGCAACAGCTAAAATTGGCAACAACGCTATCTCGTTAACGAGAGAACTGCACAATTTGTGAGGTAAGAGGAGCTGAATTACTTACAACTGTTTACAAATAATTATCATTTGCAGTACGTTTTGCAGGAATAAGAGAAAACTTTACATACCAAATGATGGCTACGGTTTCATTGAGAGAAACAGCTTGCGTAACTGCACCAGCAGAAATTGGAAGAAAAGGTGAGCTTAATCGGACAGTATATTATACAATAAATATAAGTATATATTATGCTGTGTACCTGAATGGACGGTAAGTGGCTTATGCGTACTCATGATCAGGTGTAGCTCAGTGCCCTTTGAACAAGACTGGTTGCATTTGTAATTTCCGTACATTAATACCATGGGCACTTTAATAATAAATAAAAATATAAATACATATGTGTGGCTTCCTTTGTGAACTGCTTTTTTTTCTATATACCTCGTACGTCTGTATAAAGTTAAAATTCATGATCCGCGTACGTATATTATCTATACCTGTCTCGTAGCACGTCTGTTTTACATATTATACTAAGTACACTGTATGTATATATGAACAAATGTCACTGGGAATGGAGTATCAGTTGTTAATTTTAGCTATTAATTACTGCACATTTTATAAGTCTAACTTTGGTGCTATACAAGTAAAAGTATGTCAATTAGGTGCATTGTGTGTCTAAAAGAGTTAAAATATATGTGTTTAGGCATTGCATGATAATATACTGAAGGATGTGAAAGTATAGATTGAGAAGAGGTAGCTAGAAACTGTCTACTTCTTATGCACACTAATTCTTAGATATATAACATGATCTTGCTGATGTTATGTGGTGTGTTTGTAAACATTGGTCATTTGTCTTTTCATCTGGTGAACACGGGTAGGTTTAAGGTTGAGTTTCATGAAGGAGTGAGCTCTGTTTACCAAATTACACCTCGGCAAGTGTAATTCTAGAATAGCCAAGAACAGTACATACTTGTATGCTATAAAACTGCAACTCTTTCTGTAGATCTTGACCACTATATAATATTTCCATATACTTTCATAGTTTTAAAGAGGTGCTATCAGAATGGTGTACGTGTATGTGTAGTTCATGTACCTGAATTAAATTGCAAAGCTATTTCGAATTTCAATAGCACTGCACTTTGTCCAACTAATTTGGTACTTACAGTTATTGATAAGATCTACTTGCTTTATCTTGAATGTGTAATTTTTATTGTCAAAGTGCAAAGCATATCCTTAGATAATTCAATAACTCTAACCATGCAGTATGTTAGACATGAGGTTAATGGCCATATTGCTTTTTAATTTGTATCTCTAAACATTGGCATTATTGAGACAAGAAAGTAAATTTATTGACTACTTAACCATGACGTATATACTTTCATAGTCCAGTCTCTTCCTCAGTTAATCCCAGGCTTCCCATGCATGTATTATATTATTTACGCATACAATGCTAGAATTATATGTATGTGCATGTTTTTATGCTAACAAATTTACTAATGTCCATATTGTACATATATATAATATATTTCTAAAAGTATATCAGATTTCAGATTTTAAGTCTGCATAACTACTATTTGGGTACTATATGCTATATATAAAAGTGGTATCGATGTAATTGTAGTCAGTTAATTTCTCTAATGTAAGTATTTACAAATTGTCTAAGTAAAATAATACAGTTAAACACTATCTTAAATATCCCATTTTACTGATATATTCCTTTTAAAGGAGGTATAGGTGGGAATCTCAAAAGAGAAAGTATTTGGTTAGATAGTCAAAACCATCTCATTTGTAGCACTAATCACCTCATTGATTACGAGCTATGTTTTGAGGTGGGTGATCTAAGGTAGGAGTGAACTGGGGTGAAGGGCAGACCAAAATCTTTGCAACTTTTGGATACATACACACCAGTGATGTCAGATTAAATAACTTTACAGCTAGATCTTGAGGAACCACACAAACTTCAATTCTTGACTAGATTTGTGAAATTGCTCACATGCTAATGTCATTTGGTGCCTGTTAAGCATATAAAGATAGGCATGTAACCTGCTTTCATAACTCAAAAGTTTAAAGAAGGTTTGGAGTCAGTGTAGCCAAGGCTTATATATACATGTATCTGCGTATGTAGTGGTAATATATACATATAATACAGACTGTGAGCTACAAGTGCTAGTTTCCACATGTGAACAAGCCCTCACTCAAAAGCTATACCCACTCTATCAAAATCAGCTAACTACAGTCTGGATTGAGAGTGCTCCTCTCTTTCTGGGGAACTACCAAGCAACAGAAAATGCAGTATTTCTATAGGACTTTAAGTACTTTTGCCTTTGAAATACAATCTCCAACATACTATTCAGAATCTCAAACTCCTCGTGAAGTTTCTTCAAAGGCAATATATTAAAATTTCCAACTCTGCTGACATATATATACATATGCTTAACATCCCATTAAACTAAACGTGTGCTGCCAATTTTGTTTATATACCTGATAAAACCAAACAAAGTCTGTGATTAATTGACATCATTTAGGTATCATTGAAGCTGATTGACCTTCACATAGTGTATCTTAGATGTGTCATTCTCTACTAATCAAGCTTAAGTAGGTGAAGTATTAGTTAAGCCTTAAAATCTTACAGAGTGCTTTAAAGGGCACTTGGACAGACTTGATCGATTCATTTTAAAATTTACAAACATCTACTAAACACTTCATTAAGAATCTATCATTATGTTTGTTCATAGGCTCTATGTATTACTAATGACAAATCCATGAAACTTTGTATGTCATTAGTAATTCATTACGATCTCATTAATAATTTCTTATGACAACTTTTTAAACTCACATTGTCAATAAACTAGCTAGTTAAAGATTTATCTATTAACAATCCTAATATTATATAGCATACGTATATTAATATAAGTATATTTACTGTATGAAAGTATATTTGTACCTATATACGTATTATAGTGGGAAGGAAATTGATACAAACAATTAAATCTACGTATCTTTTTCTGGTTGCTATTGCAGTGGTTTTGTGTACTAGACAAGAGAAAGGCCATTCAATGCATATGCGTAGGGTGTATATGTAATAATTTATTTTACTTATCTGTGGAGAATGGATAAATTCACAGTTTAGGAATAAAGGCAGTAGATATACACAACAGAGGGATTAACATGCATGGTACATTATATAGCCATGTCATATGAACAACTCTCCCACTTGTGGATCAAGTTAAAATGTTACTAGACTATTGTACTACAATCAATTTCACCATAGTACAGCGCTAAAAGTGATGTTTTGTATATAGTAGAGGTGAGAAGTACACTAGGACTTTGCTTGGGTTATCAACAGTATGCCTTTATCATGATATCAGATATGGTCAGTGTCACCTTGCCAGCTGGAATCATTTTTACTAATACTAATGGGACAGGTTAATTTGTAACACATGTTTTTCATAGGTATTTTGTTTTCCTACAAATCATACACAGTCCTACTGCATTCCAAACTGGCCCAGTTCCTTCCGTGGTAGTTTGGTCATTTTAAATAGCTCTCTCTCCTCAAAGTTTCATAGACTTTGTAAACAAATTGTTTAATGCACTACAGCCATGTAGTAAGCATACAGTATGTTGGTGTATGATAAAAGGATACATGAAATATTAAATTTACAAGTTACATGATTTAATTGTCAGTCAAAGATTGTATTGCTTTACACTGTGTATATACGTATTGCCATAGGTTTACCACCTCCCAGTTACTCAAGTGTGAAGCAGAATAATAAGGATCGTTCCTTCAGGATAGAGAGATTGCTTTCAGAGAATGCATCAGAGGGAGGCTCTTGTAACATGACCAGCACGTCAGGTATAAACAAGGGTTGGGTTGATCTGCAGAAGAACTGCAACAAGAATACCAGTCCCACACACTCAGGACAAGACATGCAATATGGTTAGTGATGCATTTAAAGAACGAATGACTGAATTAATATGTAGTTGTTGCTATTGTACAATACAAATAGCATATAAAATGCAACTTGTATTTCCTAATGTACATATAGCTAGATGATTACTATTTCACTATTTTGACTTTGTAGATCCAAATGAAGATCCAGATTCTCCACCAAAACCTAAAAAGACAAGAACAGCTTTCTCACGTGAGCAAGTAGCAGAATTGGAAAAGAAGTTTCAAGACAAGAAGTATCTATCTTCAGCTGAACGAGGGGAACTAGCAGAAAAACTAAAACTTTCAGATATGCAGGTTAAAACCTGGTTTCAAAATCGAAGAATGAAATACAAAAGGCAGACAGAAGAAGCTGAGATGGATATTAGATTAGCAAAGTCCCCCTTTCCTCCAATCAGCCCATACCCAGGAATGTCTTCATTATATGGATACATGCACCACTATACACCTGACAGATTCTCCTACCCAGCCATGTCCTCCCCACTGCCCTCTCCAGCTCGCTACCCTAACTCCATGCTGCCTCATATGGGTGCCAGGGACTTTCAGCCAACATTTTCCACTATACCCCCAACTCCCTCACCAGGGTTTTCCCCTACTATACCCAGCCGTGCTGTGCCACCCAATGCAATGCTATCACCTTCAGCTGCAAACTTTGCTGCTGTCCCTCCTCCCTCATCACTTTCACAGAACTTCCTGCCTGCTCCAGTATCAGAGAGTGCTACCACCCAGTACATGCCATTCTGTGGGTCACAGACTGAGTGGCAGCGTTCCCTTCCCACTCCTCCCACTCCTTGAATATCTTTTATTGATTGACCGGTTACACTTCATTTCAGCTGTATCAATTTGAACTCAGGACTAAAGTATAGTATGTAGCATAGTAAACAAGGTTGTCTAAACATTTTGTGTACATAGTCAAATATTGTAATATTGTACAGTGACTAAAGCTTTTGTAAACAATTTGGAATCATATATATTTTTGTTAGCATAATAAATGAATCCAATTAAAATTAAGAACAAAGCCTTCAATGCATCAGATACAGTAAATACAATACACAGTACATGCAATCTAGCCTGCTATCGTGCTGTATATAAACGCGGCACAGTTCAGATTAATTTTTATGCCACATAGAAAGAAATTTATGTAACTGTTGTGGTTTACTATTATCAATATCTGCTGACATCACATCATAGCCTGTCCCGCAGTATTATATAGACACCATTTTCCAGCTAAATTGTGCTTATCGTTTAATAGTACAACATGCAGAAGAGTGCTTGGACTTCTCCACGTGCACGTAAGATTGATGCATGAAAATACAGATTATTTGTAGCGTCTCACATTCATACAAACACTATTTGATCAACGATTTGCTGTATGTCTAATAATACAAATGTTGCCAGTTTGTTTGTGTATATTGTTTGCACGTAATTACTAAACGGGCAGCAGGAAATTTCTCGCCTTTGCGTAGTGTTACAAGGGTATCAAAATGTCTGCATAAATTATCTCAACACCGCGTGCTACAGTCTTCCGTCAGACTATTTATATAACCGTCCTAAAGATACTGGAAGGAGCATATCAAAATGTCTGCATAAATTATCTTAACACCGCGTGCTACAGTCTTCCGTCAGACTGTTTATACAACCGTCCTAAAGATACTGGAAGGAGCATTAATCCTGCTGTATGCTCACCAGAGCATCATGTGCGATGTAACAACAGGCCCCGCTCCTCGCCCTGCGGTTTTGCTGAGAGGTGACACTGACAGTGTTTACTGAATGCTGATAGTGTTTCGCTATCGATAAGTTCACAACAGATAAGCTGATAGCCCCCCAAGTTGTATTGATTTGGTTGTTGAGTTGATAGCAGCGTAGCATTACCTCTATTACATGACTGGCTAGCTATAGACTTTAATCAACCCTCTAATGCATGATTTTCTTAGGTGTGCAACAGACACCGCTGTCAGGTATAATCTAGCTTAAGCTCCAATTAAATGTTGTTCCAATAAATCTTTGAATTCTTTGTCCAAGGTTACCTTTTTTCACTCTTCAAATTAGGTCCAAAGTGTGCCAAACTGACAGAGTATCAGCGTGAGGTTTTGGAGACCACTCTTGAGCAGTATCAGCGCCTGAACACTGCTCAAGTTAGAATGCTGGCTGATTCACTGGGGCTCACGGACAAGGATGTACGTTTAAACCTGTGCTAAGGGATTTTGTGTACATGCACCTGAAAATTTGTTTCTTTGTTATTGTTTCCGACATTTAGGTTAAGTATTTCTTGAAAAGAAAGAGGCAATCCAAGGTCTCTCCTCCACCCTCCCCCTGTCCCATATTGTTTCCCCACACTTACACACTATGCAATGAACAGATCCAACATTTGTAGTTTCAAACAAATTATACAATATCCATGCAAATTAATCATGTTAATATTGAAAGTTCAATTGATGTCCGCGAGGAGATGATGGCATTAATTTGTCCAAGTTGTTTAGTTGCCAAGGGTCCAGTTCCTGTAAATAAAATGCAAGTGTAAACAACCAAAACCAGACAACAGCTCAAGACACCATGCACATCTGTGATTTTATTGGACTGTACCTCTTCACTGGACACAATCAAGCTAAGTTGCCTTGGTAACGTTTGACCATGCATTGAAGGAAGCCGACTCTACAAAATACAAAGCACAGCTCACTTAGACTATGACTAAACCAAAACAACTCCTCCTATATAATGTGTGTCTGCACAAGTGGATTAATGTACCAGTTTCAGTGTCTGACTTCTGGTGCTAGTTGTAGCTGAGGTCGTCTTGGTGCACTTGGGACAAGTAACGACTGAAGTATCATAAACACCAGTTTTGAGGCAAAGTGAGTGATACATATGGCCGCAGCTAAAGGAAAAGGAGAGGTATGCATGTGACTGTTACATGACCATAAGAATGAAGAATCTAGATCTATCTAACCAAACTAACTATAAAGAGGAAAAGGTTAATCTACTACTCAGAAAGAGAGTACATTTAAGTTTATTCAAATGAGAAAACACCTCAAGATCCCTTAGAAAAGGATTGGTCAAAATTCATCTAACTGAGACAAGGTTTGAACAACGTACTGAAAGAGTACCACATCATTCCTTGTTGATCCCATTTCAATTGCTGCTCTGTGACCACACACCACACAATTCATTGTCAAAGGGGACATCCCCTTATTAGAGAGACCACACAAGTTATTCATTGCCATAGTAACATCATCATGGATTATTTGACTGGTGACATGACGTAAAACCTAAAGCATATAATATTGTTATCATCAGGTCTGCTCCCATAAAATAGCATTACAAGTTGTTTAAAATGACAATTGTTTGGCTGTATTATGATTAGAGCATATTACATGCAACCATTAGGAAATAATGTAAGTTTTACCTTTTCATAATTATGGGTGTGAAACATTCCCAAGAGAAGATGTTTAAACTCTTTAAATTGACCAGAACTAAAGTTGGTATCCTAAAGCAAGTAGAGCAATCCTCATTATAAAGATGAACATGATGTAGAAAGTGATACTTCCTTTGTATAGTGGACAATGAACGACTCACTTTAAGTAAAATTTGTAAGATATCAGTTATTGATATAAACATTGTCATTCCATTCAACAGTTTCATTAATAAATCTTGAAATACTAAATTCAGAAGACACAGAGTATGCAAAACCAACAAGAAACAATACATACACCTCAAGGTAGCGGTATCACATTGCTGAACTCACATTCCACCAGATCTCTGTTGGGGGATCGCTTAGCTTTACCAATCTTATGAATCTTCAAGTCTAAAAACTTGTACCAAAGAGACTGGAAGAGAGGGATTATCAAGTAAGGAGTCTATATCAATTTTATAGATACCATTTAAATCACTTACATTTCTTCTTTCATCGGTGAGATTCCGAGATGACCTTAGCAAAAGGTTTAGGATTTGATCAAAATCTTCAGTCAGTTCATTCTGTGTCTTTGACCATCCTAAGGGCAAAGTGCATGGTTGTAGGACAGAGTTCAGTTCAGAACATACAACATTGCCAATCTTACCATCCTTTCTAGCTAAATAATGTTTCTCCATTACTTCATCACACTGTGATGTGTACAGCTGTATAAATTATACAACAAACAACACATAGTAAGTGTTTCAATGAAAGTGAGTTAATATAGATTACCCTAGCAAGTAGACTGTAGGCTCCTTCATAATCGCCTGTTCTCTCCTTCAGAAAGGCACTAGCCTTTGGAATATTATGCTGTTCCACAATCTAACAATGTAGAGATACATGCTAACATGTCAAAGACTCATAAAGATTACAAAGAAGATAAAGATTCCCAGGGTCACTGATGAAGGCTGGAATTCCCAGATACAGCTATCTGACACAGTGGAGAAGAAGAGAAGGAGAAAACTCTGTATCCTCACTCTAAGCCCTCACTAGGCTTAGTTTTCTATAGGCCTTTACTCATAAGTAAATGTAGCATGTAAGAAATATTATATTATTCATGTGGATGTCGAGGCGAAGCAACAGAATCACGAGACTATACAGTGAGATGTAATTCCTACCGTCAGTGCTTCCACAACTCTATACTGGTTGTTGGTTTTCAGGAACTTTTCCAAGTCACTTTTCTGGTAAACACACATCAGCTCAATGTACCTCTCTGATACCGTCGCAGGGATGGAGTAGTCAGGACGATGTTGACTGGGCAAAAATAATTGATAATCAGAATATCAGAATTCTAAATTAAGTGTGGCTTACTCTAATACTATACCCTAAATGTACTGTATCTACAATTTTTATATGATGCATGGTGCTAAAATTACTGGGAATGAAATATTCCTTCCAGGAAGATGTACTGGACCTGTTGGTGCCCATTTAGCCTTGTTGTAACTGCATCTATCAGATGAGGGAAAGCTACTACAAACAGCCTTGAAGTGGCCTTTGTGTCAGTCATAATCATCCCTTCAAAGTTGTCTTGTATTGCCTTCTCAATGTCATCCTTCTCTGCCTCAGAATACTGATCACTATTCATGACTTGGTGAATGTAGAAGAACGCTTGAGACTACAATAGTACAATAGAAACAATAGGGGAGGCCACACAACCTTGAACACAATGGAGCAACAGCACTTCAATACATAGTGTTTAACCATGGATAATTTATTCATAGTTAAGATAACTATGAATAAATTATCCATGGTTTAACCATAGACTATCTATACTTACGTAAGTATAGATAGTCTATGGTTTAACAAAGCACTTGAAGACATATCAGAATACATTCTCTACATTAGTGCATATATAATGTAACCTTTCTTTGAGGATCTCTCCAGTAGCAGGACAGTACTTTGGCAAACTGTCGCTTCCTTTGGTAGAACTTTTCACAAACACGGAAACTAAATCAGTCGGAAACTTAAATCACATGGTACTCACTTGATCATAGTGGCTCTGTTAGATGATCACATGATGATCACATGATGATTACACAAAGCATGGCCACACATTATTTTAACAATTACTTACAACTTTGCATTTTCAGCAAGGTAAAGTAACTTTTCTTCATCAACATTCTTCAATACTCCGGAGTCCATTAGCTCAAGGAAAGCTTGTTGCCTTTCTTCAGTGACAAATTCTTCATCTGGTGTAGTTAAATACTCTAAAACCTGCAGAATACATTAAATCACTGTGTAATACATTTACATACATGCTATACATATTCAATACAAGTAGACAGCAAACTACAGACCACTATAGAGAGATTCACTCCAAAATAATAAACACAGTTCACCTGATAGGAGCTCCCTGTGTTAGTAGTGGATTTACAGACAGATTTAATGGGCTGCTCTGCTGAATCACCTTTACATACATGTATCTCTAGATCTGCCAGAGCTACCTACCTACCTTATCATACATGAGCTCCGGCACAGTGATGGAGGTTGGGTACCTGGCTCCCTGACGGGCTAAGAAGGTAAACAGACAGCCAACCTGAGTAGGCTGGAGGAGATGAGAAAGAATTTAATATAAATTATAATAGGAACATACACCAGTAAATGTATACATATTTATACAGCACTGTTGGAACTACAGTGCTGAAAGATTCATATTTTGAATTAGAACACTTGTGACACAGCTGGTTGCTTTAGTCCCCATATTGGTTCTGAAATATGGACTGGTAAATTAGCTGGAACCCTCAAAGACAAGTCTGACATATTTACATTTGTTGGAGTAATACCGTAGTTCGGGAAATTTTCGTGTTCGGAAATTGTTGTGGGAAAAATTTTCGTGTTAAAATATTTTCGTGGTCTGGGGGTTACCACGATATTGTACAACATGTTATTATTCGTTGTTAAATATATTTCGTGCGATAAATTTTCGTGGTTTGAGCCAACCACGAAAATATTTTAACAACGAAAATTTCCCGAATTACGGTACATAGGTAAATTACATATAGGCAGCTGCAGTGTATGAATAGCGTATGAATAGCCTTAATTGTGGTAACCTATAATATACCAAAGAACAACTGGAACACTTAGCCAGTGTTGCATAATCCCTTACTGTAAAATCAGACTTGCTGCTTGTAGTTGATTTGCCAACTATTGTCATTAATATGTCAATAATTATCTGTCTGGTTGGCAACCCAGTCTGGTCTGGTCTGTCAAACTCCTCCTCTTCAAAGGCCTTGGCAACAAAGATGAGGTCATAATAACTTTGTAAAAACACAGCACTCAATTGAATGTGAATAATAAATATCATTTACAATATATGGTTTATATGAAGGGGGTCTTGCATGTATGAACAGTGACACATTGTGTATGTGCTTACCAATGTTAAAACATTAAGAAATTCTCTTGTATCAAAATGTAGAAGAGTCCTCAGGTGAGGATATGTCTCTGTATCTGTGCAATAAATAGAAATGAAACATGAAGCAACAACTGACATAGATAGTACCATATAGCCGGAAATATTGGCAGGGAATTTATTTTGGCAAATTTCACACGAATTGCCAAATTATGATCTGCCAATATTATTGCATCATAGTGATGTTATCCATTGTAACGTTGGTAACCACCAAAATTAAAACCACCAATATTTAAATCTATCCAAAATTGCCAAATATTCTTCCCGCCAATATTCCAGCTATACAGTATGTGTGAATGTCATAGAGTGCAGATAAAGAAGTGATGACTGACATAGGTAGTGTGTGAGTGTGACAGAGTGTAGGTGAGGTGAAAACGATGACTGACCTGTATCATCAAACTCATTTGTAACAGTAAATAGCAAACGGCACACCTGTAAAGTCCGACCATTAATCACAACAGTTATGCAATGTTACTAGTAACACCTCGCTCACCTCCACCTTCACACGAGGAGCTATCTCCTGAGGAATGCTGCCCGTCGGATAAGCTCTCCCAGCCAAGCTACAGCTAATGATCAGACAACACAGAGGTACCATCACATCACAGATAGACTAACTAAACTGCATACACACAACAAGACTACAGACATTGACAAAACAACTACACCATATGGAAGTAATTACATATGTTTATTTGTATCTACTTTAGGTTGCCAAGATACCTGATGTAAACAAGTAGTTTATAGCCCATGGTTCTGTAGTAATCTAAAGGGGAAAGTTCAAAGTTCAAAGGGCACTACATATACCAAATCACATTCAGCTAACCAGACAGGAGTGAACCTTCTCGGAGCACTTTCCTCAGTTGAAGGAGGAGCTCCTGAAGGGGAGTGATGTAGTCCTGCAGCCCCTTGTTGTAGACGTAGATCAGTGCATCATACAATCCGTTTTCCATACAGAGGGAGACAGCCTCATTCAGATCCAACATGGAGATGTCAAGGTTGATGATACAGGCCTCCAGCTCCGTAAACCTGCCATGCTCTTTGTAATAATCTAGTTGCGGCATATGTAGGAGAATAGAGATATAGTAATAGACATTAGAGTCGCATATATTTAAATAATTACTTGTACATCAAGGAAATGTACTTAGCAAGACTACACAGAGCTCCCAAAGTAATATGCAGGGCTGCATAGGGGATTGATTTTGCCCCCTAGACTTTGGGAATCCCCTAAACTTCTTTGACACACTCATACCATTGCCCCCCCCCCCCCCCCAAATTTCGAAAATTTTCATTTTCCCCCTATGGCCTATGTTCTGTATGCAGCCCTGAATATGGGAAACACTGCAGTACTGCACTGTGGCTAACTCACTTAGGAACATCTTCATCAATGGAGCTGTCAAGTATGGAACCCTGTAGGGGAGGATGGCTTGAATGCAGGTGTAACTCTAATTGTCACTTTACTTAACACACTTTCCTTCCAATATGAATGGTTGTAGAGCTGCAAAGTAGATTTCCTTTAGAGAGTCATCACTCTGGTTCGGATCAAATATTGTACCAAATAGCACTTTGTGCAGCCGAAACATGAGACAAGTCTCAATCATACTAGTAAAATGGCTCTACAGGTATAATAGAGTTCAGCTTAAATGGTCTGTCTGGTGGAGGATGATGGGCTGCAACTAACAATTAAGTCTGTCCTCCCATTTCCACCTGAAATATCTTGTTCTAAAGCAATTTCCATCCATTTCTTGTGTGCTTCATTGATCAGTTGACCAATCTGTGAGATAAACATTTGATGTAAAGAGTAAGAGCGCTTCTGATTATGAAAGAGTACTTCCTTACTCCTCTTTTGACATCCTTTCTGAAGGACTTTTCTGTACCTCGGTAACCTTGACAACAGTACAGATATTCAAGTGAGCACACACACAATAAATACAAAACAGAGCTCTATAGGCTTTCCCTTAGCAACAAGTCTAGGAAACAGTGTATGGCGGGAAAATTTGGCGGGCAATGTATTTGGTGAAATGCCCAATTTTAGCATTTGGCCAGTTTTATATTCGGTGAGTTTTATATTTGGTGAGTTTTATATTTGGCAGGTTCTATATTTGGCGGATTGCCCCGTAATATACCATTACGTTCAAAATCGATAGCTGCATTCGCAAATTAGGCGAAGAATTAAATTTGGTGAGCTTCTAAATTCTCGCCAAATCGCCAAATTTAAGTCCTCACCAAATTTTCCTGCTATACGGTATTCTGTTTATGTTTTTCCTAATCCTTACATGCATGTCAACAAAATCTATAGGTTTAAAATTATTCATGTAGGGAAATATCTACCTATCCTATAATACGTAGCTAACAATGTCATGCAGCAATAGAAATTCATCCTTCACTTGAGCCATAACTAACCAATGATTCCAGCATATTTTCCATTGTAAAATCCAATAGCAAGTTCCAAAACTTTGTGAAGAGTTGAAGGAGACTTGTCTGCAGTTAGTATTTCTCTGATCCTCTGTATAAATGAGATAATATAATGTCATTACTTAAATTCTGTAATTCCTACGAGCTCAATTGAAATAGGTTAAAGAATATCTCTAAAATAAAGCATCAAATTAGTAATAAGTGACACTTGACAGCTTTACATACTGTTCTCCAGGTGGCTATGTTGAGTGAATACACCGTCTCACTGCCGAGCAGGAACACCTCAAAGGCACCAGATCTCAACACTATAGAGTTGTGACAGGCGGACTGACCTGCCATCCTCTAATGGAAACAACACTCACTCATAAATCAATCAACAAACAGGCATGTATAGATTACCATATTTGGCGTGGCTCCACTATCAGATTCTAAAGCCTTGTAAGCAGTTGAACCATACACAAGCTTAACTGAGCTCACATCCAACACCTAGGTACAGGGGAGAAGAGCACAGTAGGTACAGGGGAGAAGAGCACAGCTGGTACAGGGGAGAAGAGCACAGTAGGTACAGGAGAGAAGAGCACAGCTGGTACAGGGGAGAAGAGCACAGCTGGTACAGGGGAGAAGAGCACAGCTGGTACAGGGGAGAAGAGCACAGCTGGTACAGGGGAGAAGAGCACAGCTGGTACAGGGGAGAAGAGCACAGCACAGCTGGTACAGGAGAGAAGAGCAGAGCTGGTACAGGGGAGAAGAGCACAGCTGGTACAGGGGAGAAGAGCACAGCACAGCTGGTACAGGAGAGAAGAGCAGAGCTGGTACAGGGGAGAAGAGCACAGCTGGTACAGGGGAGAAGAGCACAGCTGGTACAGGGGAGAAGAGCACAGCTGGTACAGGGGAGAAGAGCACAGCTGGTACAGGGGAGAAGAGCACAGTAGGTACAGGAGAGAAGAGCACAGCTGGTACAGGAGAGAAGAGCACAGCTGGTACAGGGGAGAAGAGTTGGTAACCAGTAGATGTAAACAGCAGTCAATAGTGAAGCCCTAGTAGTCCACATAGCGGGGGAGGGGTTTATTCACCTGGTAATCTTTCCCATTTGGCACATGAATGAGATGAATTCTCTCAGTTGTATCCATGGCAGCAACAAAATGGCTGGCCAGCCAGTGGAGTGCTGCAATGCTATAGCCTTTTTTGTAGTGCTTCCAAACCTTTGCTTTAACAGTACCATTTGGGGTACATGACACCTGAGGGGGAAGAGAGATATGTATGTAGATTAAACCTGAGGGGGAAGATGTAGATTAAACATGGACACTTTACTATTATATACACTCACAAATACCTGTGTGAAACATATAAATCCTCCTCGAGCAGCAGCCAGGATCTGAAACAAGACATAAAGGAATTTCTGATTATTAACAAGAAACAGTATTACTGGATCATAGTTTGCAAGCCATACAAACATAACCTTCAAACTGTGAAAGTGCTCTATGCATCACATCTCACAGGTTGATAATCCTCTCCCTCTTCCACCTTTACTCTGCAGACCTTCCACGAGATCACTGGCAGCGTATTCAGAGGTTTGCGAATGGCTATACCAGCTACTGCTTTTAAAGGTTTAAGACTAATGATGATAACTTTATCAATGGTTCCTATGGCAACCAAGTGTTGCTTGGCAATAGGGTGGTCAGGCATGTCCCACTGAAGTCGTAAAGGTTCAAATGTGAGAGCTTCACCATGACTACAGATAGGAGAACAAACATTGCCTTCTTTCCCAACATGAACAACTGTAATGATCATGTGACTTGCACATGACAGACTCACGCTCCAGAGAATACACAAAGAGATTCATGACTTCTCTGTCCATACACTCGTCTATGTGGGGGTGAGGGTGGAATAGAGGGCAGCTCACATCAGTAGCTGGGAAACTTACTTGAAAGTTAAACAATAAACTGAACCAGTAACATCACTGAAGAGAGCTGTATTGTACATATCTGTGTACTACAGTACAAAGTTCGGTGGTTACTCCGTTACTGTGCCACACATGCTCACACAACTTGTCTGCTTACTTTGACTTGCAACACACAGGCTGTGGCAGAGTGCGCGGTCCTAATGTCCCTCAGACAAACATTATTCTGCACATTCCACTGGACCAACTGAAGAAAGAAGAAATGTACAAGAGGTATCATTATCTACTGCCAATACACTACATAAGACAGCAGATTTATAGTCAGCATAAGAGGGAGGCATGAATGGAGCATTGCTGTGGCAATTGTAGCTCAGTGGCAGAGCACTGGTGGTCATAACCAGCTGTCCTGGGTTTGATTCCCAGCAAGTACTTCTTTCAAGCTTTTCATCTTGATATGATTACTTGTGGTTCAGTTATCAGTTTGATGATTCAATATAAAACAATATACACACCCACTTCATCTAAATTAGCCACCCCCCTTACTAGTCACACCCCTTTACTAGCCACACCCCTTTACTAGCCACACCCCTTTACTAGTCACACCCCTTTACTAGTCACACCCTTTTACTAGCCACACCCCTTTACTAGCCACACCCTTTTACTAGCCACACCCTTTACTAGCCACACCCATCTACACTGGCAAACCCTCAATAATACGCACCTGTCCCTTGGCATGACCAACCAGTATCCTGGTGTTGTCACAATTGAAGGCTAGACTGGTGACGGAGCCATAGACCTCCCAGTCTGACAGGACGTTCTCTCCTCCCATCACATACTTGAGCATTCCCCTCTTCTTGTCTGGAAGGTTAAGACTGAAATCTACAAGTAACCACATAGGTGTCACCCATTGGAGGTATGTGAATGTGAAGGAGAACTGACCAAACAGGAGGACAACACCTCTGGTTGTTCCCACGGCAACATAAGGCCCACCAGAACCCTATATACATGACAGGAGCCACAACAATGATTCTCAAGTTACCACCACAAGTTGACAAACTGGTACACTCACAATGCAGGTAGGAGTGCCATAGAGATCCTTTTTCTCCTGTGAAAGGTCAGACAAAAGGTCATGCATTGAAAGATCTTGGTAAATAACACCTACAGAGAATCTCTTGAGTTGCCTTGTCAATCGATTGATTGAACTGTAGCTCAGCAGTGAATCTGTCTTCACACAGCTGTAGTGGGGCAGCCTAGGCAGACAAGGAACAGCTGATGAGCTGACAGTCATGTGACATGTAACTGCTATATGTACATACGTGACTTATCTTTACACATTTCCAACAAGTCATTCACTGGACAATTTGGCTTACCTTTCTTCTGAACCTTCCATAAGCTCTGATTTAACATCTATTGATATAGTATCTTCAAAATTTGGTGACTCGCTGTCCAAACCTAGGTCCTCCAAACTCATTGTATCGTCGTCCTAAGAGGGAGAGGTGTGCACTTTTAAAAGAAAATCACTTCTCATGACTGAAATATTTGAATGACTACAATATCATCACCAGCCTTCACTGTGTAAAGTAGCTAAGAAGTTGTAAACTGCTCACTAACTTGGTTTAAGATGCTCTCTAAGGTAGGAACTTGGTCTAGTTCAGGAATATCTGCCTCGTATCCTCGCTACATACAAACAAAGTTCACCATACCAATCCATAATGTCTTTCAGGAGAACACACAGAAAATATGCAGAGGTACTGGTAGTACTAAATAATACAGTAATGTGGGGTGCTAACTAACCAAGTCTTCGTAGTCTTCTTCTCCATTTTCTCTGATAATCAACTTCTGTGGTACTTGTCTTGCTGAAGAGACTACTTCGACTGAAGGGAACTCATCAAGGAAGTCGGGAGACACAGGAATATCTATACCAGATATTGGTTCAGCTGGTAGCTGAGATAGAAAGGACAAAAAGCACATAATAAACAGATGGCAAAATAGGCATTTAGCAAGAGGGCTATAGGCAGTGGAGGGTACGTAGTTAATGAAAGACACCTGCTTTGAGGGTCGGGTTGCATGTACAGCAATTTTACAGGTAATGCAGGAAAGGATCATTAGAAGAGGTACTGTACCCTATAACAGTGTGTGTGTATGTTTGCAAATTACACAAGAGGTCTGGTATATTAACTAAAGCCATGCACTGATGTGTGGACCTTACTTCTTGTTTAGGAACAGGCTCTTCATCTCCAGAATCTTGTTCATCCCTCCACTTCTCAAAGTCCACTTTGACATTGCTTGGCTGCAATACACACGTGTCAGTATGATGCAATAACTTAGAAAGAAACTACATACCACTTGTGTATGCTCAAGTTTGCTAAACACATTAAAGTAACCACATATGCTTTGCACTTGTAAGGCTGAGTTACACGCTAAAATAAACCTGGTTAAATAAGTATAATTGTTAACTAAGTTGAAAACTTTCATTATCAAGTTGAATACCAATACCGTATATCTGGAATCGAATGTGTACATCTATAGAATGCAAGATTGCGAGTTTTGGCCATTGATTTAACATCTCAGTAATTCCGTATACTAGTGCGTACATCTCTCACATTCCTTTAATCACAATGTTTTATTTACTATTTTACCACGTAAGTTTTCAACTATACATATATGTATACTGGTTAGAGATGTGAAGCATAAAATTTTCCTGTGATAGCTGCTAAACCAACCACTTTCCAGTGGATCAAGGTAATCACATCACATGCTAGTCACATGACCTTAGAACTTCAGTACATTTGATACTTACTATAGCAGTAGCCTTGAGTAGTCTTGGCCAATATGGACCTGAGGACTTCTTCTTTAGCACCAGTAGTAGCTCCTTTGGCGATTTTACCTGCTTAGACTCAGTTGGAATAACAGGCTTAAAGAACTCCAAATCAGCTTCATAAGTACGCACTTGAACGCCACCGCTTAATCTACAATATATAGCCAAACATAGCATTGACACTATTGTCATTAGGGGTTGAACCAGGTAATGTTTTAACTTTACCTTATTTCTAATCGTTTATCTGTTAAATTAATTGTCTCAACTGTGGCCGACTGTAAAGGGAAAGTTATAAACACAACATCGCCTCTTTGCGCCCATCTGATCGGCGGAGAAGCCAAGCTTATGGATGCTGACCTAAAAGTGAAGACTACAGTTTTAAGGTGTATTCGCCAGTTCAAACTATACACTAACTCAAAACAGCAAGCTTAACTACATTCACACACTATAACAAAATGCAGGAATTTTTATGAGAAACAGTTAACTGAATAATATACTTACTGCGGAAAAGCGGCCATCTTATTTTTGGGGAATCAACAATATTGATATTTCTATAGGAATCGATAATTATAGCCTATTTCGAAGAGATCTAGCAAAAAAATAAGGGCTATTCCCTTATGGTTTGCAGTATAGTCTAACATATTATTAGCTAATATATGATCAGTCTAAAACTCAATCATACTTAAAAATAAAATTGAACAAATATACTTTTAATGTACAAACATTTAAAGTGATAATGAAATGTACAATTAAGTGTTCTATGGTAACAAAAATATTCAAGAGTTTACGAGTCCATTAACAGCAATATGTATATTCTTCTGAACTGATCCTTTCATCCATTCAGTCGTAAAGCTTTTCTGTACTTCTTTTAGCATCATCTTACAGACGACCCCAGGGCACACCACGAGGAGGTAGAAGTACTTCGTGCCCCAAATGGCCTCCGGTTTCTCAACTCTGTTTGACACTTCCACTACTTGCGTCGTAAGAGAAGTTGCACGGGAGCGATCCGGCGTACCTGACCGACCTATGACCAGTTACTAGTCTTGCCCTGCCTCACGCTACGGACAGAACAAGCCCGACCCTGGCGGACCACAAACTCCCACCAATGAGAATCATCATGTGCACACAACGTAGCTTGGGAACACTGCACACAGACTTTAGCTCATTGGGATCGGCCAGGCGCTTTAGAGTAGGGACCCATCAGTTCACTGAACTATAAGAAAAGAATTGAAAATACATGATATAAAATGAAATACTGCATCGATGCATGGATACGAAAAGTGAATACAAAATCAAATGCAAATGCCTTTCAAACCAACCTGAAGCTGCAGCCTACAACAGGGGTTCCTGACCGACTACGTAGTGGCACTGGACCCACGCTCCTCCAGGTACGGGTCGTATAGCAAGAATCCGCAAGTGCCAATTTAACACACAAGCAGGATTAATAGTGAGATACATCTCCAGGCACTAACCCATAGGTAGAGAGACCACCCCACTATACGAACACCGATGACCCTTTGTCGCATGGTACCATGGTCGTGCTCCTACCACGGTTTTCGCATCGATCCACACCAAAGTAGACCTCCAGAGTTGATAGCCCGGAGGCCAAAGACTGAAAAATTCCTTCCCTATTTATTAGAAATTGTCGGCGGGAAACATCGTGAACTTGGCGGAAATCGGTGTTTTCGAGGTTATGTTCGAGAACAATAGACAACATGTAGTACATGACCCGGCATATTCAGCAAGTTGTTATTGTTATTGATTTTCGACTGGAAATCATCCAGCGAAGCAAATCATAACATGTACAGTGACCCCCTTGAATAGAAGATAGAAGTGATTAATTAATAAACATTCAAGCTATCAATTATCTTAAGGAGCCTCTAATTGTTTCAGCAGCAATCATTTAGTTTTAAAATATGCACAAGCTCTTGCAATAAATTGCCATGTCAAGCGGCATGTTCATGCACAGCACAAGAATCAAAAAGATACATATGTATTCAACTAGAATCACAGGTTCCTTAATTAGCGTATCCATAAAGGATATCTTATATACACATATACGTAGCTAAATACTCATACCACCTTCTGTATGACGGCTAATTTTTCGATTACGAGGTATATTTAAAAATATATCGTGGCTTAGTAGTGTCTATACGGTGTGACTCTTCTTAATAATTGTTCTATTGCTCAATCAATTTGTGAATCCAAAATGGCCGTTGCCACTGAAGTTTAATTGCCTATATAGCTTGAGAAAATTTGGAGTTGTTACAAGCCCTAAACTACACTGATTGGTAGGTCATCTTGTTTAGAGAACCATACAAACTATATATCCGCTTTAAAGGAAATCTATAATGTTTTGTTATGATCAGCATCTTTACCACATGTAAGAATACTTACTTGTGAGACTGTTCAAAATGTAATTTGTACTTCAAGTACAATTTATACAATAACATTGATTTCACAAGTATATGGCTTATTGTGCTGCTTAATTGTTGTATATTCATCTATGACTGTCTACAGAAGACTTGTCATGGAAATCAAATGACAGTTACCTAGCAACATGTTGAACTAAGAAAGAAGCGGAATTGGGTGGTAGGGAACATTAAAGTTATTGGCTAAACCCATTCAGGTGGGAAAAGATAGAGAAAGTAAGTATTGGATGGAATCAGCAGTGAGTATATCAACTGTGAAGGACCTTGACTTCATTTTCCAATGGGTCTACTGTACCAGATTTAGCATGTCTACCATTCCCTAGTAACTAGTAACTCCTAGCTACTGTAGTTCAGTTGGGGGAGGTGTAGTACAGGCTTACCAGGTTCTCTGTATTCTATAGATCAATTTGCCCCACTATTTGGCTATGAAACTGTATATTCCCTTTGAGCAATGTTTATTGACTTTGACATTAGTTAGTAGGTAAATTGTGAAACTATTTAAAATGCTATACTTCATGTGTACTTATGTATATCTTGTAACAGGACCTATCTGTGATTGTTACACTTTTCTGTCCAACTGTTTAACTGTAATAGCTCATGACAGTGGTTGATATATTTTGGCAGGATTTGTGTTCTGTACGTGTGCTAATTGAAAAACAACTTCTTTAAGGGTTACAATGCCTTCTTGTAAGTCTAGAAAAAACTTAACTGTATAATCCCTTAAACTCTGCTCTATAGCAGCATTTTTTTTCCACAGGACATCATTATAAAATTCAAGTAGTCAGATATTGAGAAGACAGGGAGAGAGGATCAAGCAATTATTGATAACTGCACCTTGTTCATTTTAGCTTATCATCACTGTATCTTTATGTACAAGTGTTCAAATACTGCTGTGATAGGCACCTCACTAGTCTGCATGTAGTTCATGTTATTGGCTGTAACCTAGACCAGTTTAAAAGGGATACTTTCACTCTTCATTATAAGCAAAGCATAGAAGATTGATATAATTAAATTGATATAATTAAATTAGCTAGAACAACATGATATGAATCTATCAAATTTTACAATGCCATTCAAATCATTAGTTAGAAAGGACTAATCAGTTAAGAAAAAGCTGGTTCATTAGTTGGTATGACTGTCTCTTGCATAATAATCATCCAATACTGCTTGGGGTATTCTCCTCAGCATTTCCTGGGGGAAGATTCTGAGGAGTGACCATCCAATTTCAAGTGACTCAAACACAGTCCTGTTCTCATAAACACCTATAAATAGAGAATGATACAACTGCTCACAAAACTCTATCCAATGTGCCTAACTACTAAGCGAATACAATATGTGGATAATAAAGCAAGCAATTAATATTTGTGTACCTTGAGTGATAAAATTCTTCTCAAACTTCTGCAAAAACTCAAGATAGAGCAGATCTTCTTGTGACAATGCTTCTTCTCCCACCACAGCCTTCATGGCCTGTACGTCCTTGCCAATGGCATAGTTAGCATACTGTATGTATGGAGACACAGCATATATACATCCGTACACCATGGCATGATCTTAGGACTAGCTGGTGTGTGCTCACTAATTGGTTGGACACGTCAGCGTGGTCCCTTCTGGTCATCCCCTCTCCTATCGCAGACTTCATCAGGCGAGACAAAGAGGGAAGCACATTGATGGGAGGGTAGATCTGTAGTGCAAGAATACTGGGTTTAGGACTGGATCAGTGGCAGAGTGGCAGGGTGGGAGGAGTGGAGGAGTGGATGGGTGGAGGAGTGGATGGATGGAGGAGTGGGAGTGGTGGATGGGTGGAGGAGTGGCAGGGTGGGAGGAGTGGGAGGAGTTGGAGGAGTGGATGGGTGGGAGGTAGGGTGGGTGGGTGGAGGAGTGGTAGAGTGGATGGGCTACCAACCTGTCTGTTGTGAAGCTGTCTGTCCACATAAATCTGTCCCTCTGTGATGTACCCAGTAAGATCCGGGATGGGATGGGTTATGTCTGTAGTGATGTGTATCTTCCGTGACTTAACAAGGACATACTGTCTGCACTGTTCGCTTACCATCATTAGGCATGGTCAAAATTGGGATCTGTGTGATGGATCCATTTCTTCCTTCAACACGCCCAGCTCTCTAGAGGAGGAAGAAGGACCTTTCACTAGTTCTCTACAGTCCTCTAACTAATGAGATTCATTGTGTCAGTTGTTTAGATTCACTATACCTCATACACAGTAGCCAAATCAGTGTACATGTATCCGGGGAAGCCACGCCTCCCAGGCACCTCCTCCCTGGCAGCCGAAACCTCCCTCAGAGCCTCAGCATAGGAGCTCATGTCTGTCAGAATCACCAGCACGTGCTTCTCACACTGATAGGCCAGGAACTCAGCAGTCGTGAGGGCAAGACGGGGAGTGATAATGCGTTCAATGCTGCAATTGAAAGCAGTGGTGTGAGTGAGGGAGGGGAGAGTGTGGGTGTGAGTGGAGAGGGGAGAGTGTGGGTGTGAGTGAGGGAGGGGACAGTGTGGGTGTGAGTGGAGAGGGGAGAGTGTGGGTGTGAGTGAGGGAGGGGACAGTGTGGGTGTGAGTGGAGAGGGGAGAGTGTGGGTGTGAGTGAGGGAGGGGAGAGTGTGGGTGTGATTGGGTAGGGGAGAGTGTGGGTGTGATTGGGTAGGGGAGAGTGTGGGTGTGAGTGAGGGAGGGGAGAGTGTGGGTGTGATTGGGTAGGGGAGAGTGTGGGTGTGAGTGAGGGAGGGGACAGTGTGGGTGTGATTGGGTAGGGGAGAGTGTGGGTGTGAGTGAGGGAGGGGACAGTGTGGGTGTGATTGGGTAGGGGAGAGTGTGGGTGTGAGTGAGGGAGGGGAGAGTTAGGACTAGTAGGGGAGAGTGGGTATGAGTGGAAAAGGAGTGTAAAGAGAAGAGAGGCTCACGTTGGGTCATTAGCCAGATTAAGGAAGAGGCACACATTCTCCATGGATCCATTCTCTTCAAAATCTTGCTTAAAGAACCTGGCTGTCTCCATATTAACCTGTACAAGGACAAGAAGATTCAAAATAATACCATTACACCATTGGTCGTTACATGCAGGTACAGCAACAAGGTCAACTAAGCCAAAAGAAACTCACTCCCATAGCAGCAAATACAATAGCAAAGTTGTCCTCGTGGTCATCCAGGACCCCTTTCTGTCCTTCCAGCTTCACCAGTCCAGCTTGACGACAAATCTGCGCAGCTATCTACAACCACAAAACACAACTCTTTGAACAGTCACTGCTCCTGTGTGCTATGCTTCTCCATTGAGATAATAATCTCATCATGTGTGTGCAGGTGTACCTCATTGTGTGGCAGACCAGCAGCGGAAAATATGGGAATCTTCTGTCCTCGAGCAATGCTACATTTAGAAACACATTTAATTATGAACAACAATCTTTGTAAAGAGAAAAAATCAAAAAAAAGAATTGATGGTGGGAATGGGAATCAAACCCAGGACAGCTGGTTATGACCACCAGTGCTCTGTCACAGCAATGCTCCCTTCATGCATTATACTAACTACAAAGAATATCAAAGCTTTAAGAGCGGCTTTAGATCTTAAAATCTCCTCTAAATCAACACTTATCTAAGTCATTCAAAGTGTAAAGGGAAGGTCATTCAAAGAGGGTGCTAAAGTGGAAATCCTTTCAATCATGGCCTCCTTACCTGTTCATGACATCAATGGCTGATATCCCTGTCTGGATCATCTCCTCCGGATATATTCTTGACCAAGGGTTGATGGGCTGTCCCATGATGTCAAGAAAGTCCTCAGCCAAGATGTTTGGTCCTTTATCCTTTGGTTTCCCAGATCCGTTGAACACCCGACCTACAGAGGGACCACTCCACAGGGTACATACAGCACTCCATGAGGCTGATTTGGCATATATTGCGGTTTATGTATATTCTTATCTCACCAAGCATGTCTTCTGACACTGGAGTCCTCAGAATATCTCCAGTAAATTCACAAGTCGTATGTTTTGCATCAATTCCAGAAGTACCTTCAAAGACCTAAGCATACATCACATGTGTAAACTAGGATTTAATTAATCTATTATAGATTTCATTTCATCAGAGGGTTGTATCATGCTTGTATAGGATTGCATCATACCTGCACAACAGCCTTGCTTCCATTGACCTCTAACACCTGACCGCTCCTTTTTGAACCATCAGACAAAGTTAAAGTAACTATTTCGGCAAACTTTGGGAACTACAGAAACACAGATTTAAGCATACATTGAATTAGATACAATTTATTACATTACAGTGCATATCCTTCATGCAATTCTTCAATTGTCACTTCCAATCATTCAGTACACATAACGTTGCTAGTTATGAGCTTACTTTTACGTTATCTAGAATCACTAGAGGTCCATTCACACCTGATACAGTCCTATATGCTGAAAGGGAAGAGGTAGGGAGTGATATTTAGTGTCTATGGAACGCATCTGTGCTAAAGGTTGATGCTGTTTACACATACTGATTCTTGGTTGAGAGATGTAGTCTCTAGTTACTGCCATATAATGTTCTTTGGCAGCTGCTGTTGTAGTTTTATCATCCTCAAACTGAATAAGGTTCGCCATCTTCACCACGTGACAGTAACCCGCGTGACTGACTGGCCCTTCCTTCAAAAATAGGCGTGGTATTGCCGATCCCAGGAAATAGGAGAGCCGTTCCCGCAAAATGAATCTGAAGGGGCTTGGATTTATTTGTCTCCTTGCTTTTCTTACACAGTTCGCTGATGCGACTCGCATCCTTAGTGGTACGTTTGAGTATGTGTGTAGCGACGCAGTTACCATGCTGGTATGAATGAAAATTGTCAAGATTATTCCTTTAATTTATTTAATTTATGGAAGTATACTTCACCTTTAGCTGAATATAATGTATTAGTCCGAACCCACTGAATTACGAAGTAAAACTACATAGTGAAGGGTTGGTTCACGTATGGGAAACGTCTGGAATGTGATTCGCGTGACGAGGTGTTTTTGCTGATATTAACGATAATTGCTATCTCGAAATTAACTAGCCAGCTTTTTAAATAAAAGTCTCCTTTTTTTAAATTCCTATACAATCTGTTACTGGGCCATAAAAGGAGAATGTTTCACTTAATAACTGTGCTGTGTACATGTATGTCATTTCAATGTTCCAAAAAGACATATTTATTTGAATCTTGTTTCTGGCAAGAGGTGGCGAAATTTTTCCATTCTTTCTGCAGCCAGTGCTCACTTGTGGGTGAATGATACGCAGATCGCCATTACATTCACACCTACTGGAGGAGATGCCATGACATCATATCACGTTTCCATGCCAACACCATACATGTTCACTGTAAATGAGTTTCCAGTAGATTACACCAGCTACCCTCAGAGAAGATGTACAGATGTGTCCTATTCAGATGCTGCTCTCTCAAGCAAATTCCAGTTTACGAATGGAATCACCACTCTTCCCATCCCCATTTCCATTTCAGAACTGGCACTCAGATCAGTTGTGGTGTATGGTGATGATGGGAATGCAATAGCCTGTGGCACCATCCTGCCAGATGAGAGACTGGTGGATGCGACCATATTAAGAGCAAGATTTAGCAATGAGGTTGGGGGTACGCTGTACTTCACTCAGGCTGAAGGTAAAACAGCTGCTGTATATGCAAAACTTGTATAATATGAAATCTTTTAATTAGTTTGGGAAAGCTTATTATGTGCAGATAATCACTTGTATTAAACAGAAAAAGAAATTGAATGTTTGCATGTTTATTGAATGTTTAGTGCTTATTAAATTCAAAACATTACTATGTTTTCTTATTCTATAGATGACTCCTTTATTCTTGGTAAATTGTTCTGGGTGAATGGTAATATGATTCCAACCAATATCAGTGTCAATCTCTATGATGGAAAAATAGTCAGTATCTTTCTGCATTTCTACTCACTATCACTTTATTGTTTGTACATTTTTCAAATTTTACATTGATATGAATTTGTACTGACACACACTTCGAATTCCTTAAAAGTGCAAAAACAACTTTAAGAATTAAAACAAAATAAGGATAGAAATTAGTTAGGGAACAATGAATAAGACTTCCTTTCCCCTAGTATTCCATGAGCCACTCTAAGGGTCAATCATATCTGTATACCACCTTTGTTTGTGAGAATGTTAATGTTGTTGTTTAATGTGTTTCTTGTTAGCTTCCCTACAAGGCTGCTGTTTCTGACTGCATTGAAAGGGGCACCCGGCAACGTGTCCTTACTAGTGCTATTATTCAAAACACAACAGACATAACTGCTAAAGGATCTGTTCATCAGACCATTTCAGATCTGTCCTTAGAATCTATTATTGGAAATACCATTGTGCTCACAGATGTGGAAGGGTTGGTTGTCTCATGTGCCGTGTTGGAGAGGCTTGGAGACACAGGAGCCACCTTTGGTGCTGACACAGAACCGGTCATCACACAGTTTTTCCCTTTTTATTTCTCTTTGGTGCTCGACAATAAGATTAGAAGTTACAATGTAGTTGAAGAGAAAATTGACCCAAATGATCCATGTACAGACACAATCTTCAACCCATGGAATGCCCCATCAGATGGAACATCCTCCTCAGATTCTCCAGTTGGTAGCTTATCTAGGAAGGGCATAGTACCACCAAACTATATTGCTGATGTTCCTCTCATTGGCAGAGCTAGCATTGCTGCTCACAGGGTAAGTAAGAGGATGTAATTGTGTATATATGTACATACTTTTTGTGTACTTGTCAATGTTCCTCTCTGTCATATATGGGTGCATTCTGTAGCTCAACACTTCCAACTGTGACGTCCTGAAGCCAACTTCTCTGAAACAGAGCAGAGTCATTATGGCTACAGCAGTGTTCACCCAATCAGTTCAGCTTACTGGCCAAATAGAGTTTGTAAGTAGAGTAATTTGAATTTGTAACTCAGTCAAATCTTCACCTCTCTGTTTCCGCATCATTTCAGAGACAGTTGGAATTTGCCGATGGTACTCTAGGACCTACCTTTGTTACAGTTGCTATTGGGAGTAAGAGTGATATGGTTAGTAGTTTATAGCTCTTTGTTATTGGCTTTTACTAAAGATACATACTGTACCACTTTGTGTCCCTTTAGACAACTCTAAACCATCCCTGGCATGTCCACCTACGCAGAGTCGGAGATGAGGAGACATGTGAGCCTAGTGTTACTGGAGGCCATTTTAATCCCTTTAATGTGAGTAATGATGGAGATTACTCTGAAGAATGCTCACCTGATCGGAACCACTTGAGATGTGAAATGGGAGATCTTGAAAGAAAGCACGGCCAGCTCACTATCTCTCTGTATGGCCCAAGATCATCTGCCCCATCATTTTACGATGACAACCTTCAGCTCGCTGGGCCTTATTCAAGTAAGCAGCTTTACTAGGATGGATCCAACCTTCAAATTGTACAAAAGTTGTAATAAACTTTCTCAGTAATTTTC